>OX463841.1:31153942-31194815 GCA_949825065.1 Odontocerum albicorne | reverse complement strand
ATATATATATATATATATATATATATATATATATATATATATATATATATATATATATATATATATATATATATATATATATATATATATATAAATTAACAGAAGAATAAAAATGGGCTGGAGCGCATTTGGAAGGAACAGTAGAGTTTTCAGGGAAAATCTCCCGTTATGTCTAAAAAGCAAAGTCTTCGATCAATGCATCCTCCCGGTACTCACATACGGCTGTGAAACGTGGACCCTTAACTCAAAAATAATACAGCGCCTCGTCACTACACAAAGAAGCATGGAAAGAAGTATGCTGGGGATAACAAAAAGAGATAGAAAGACAATTACGTGGATAAGAAGCCAAACGAAGGTCACAGACATAATGGAAAGAATACTCAAAAGTCAATGGGAATGGGCAGGACACGTGGTGAGAAGGGAAGACAATAGATGGACTAAAAAGAGCACAGATTGGATACCACGAGAAACAATCAGACCGAGGAGAAGACCTCAAAACAGATGGGACAGACCCTTCGTAAAATTCGCAGGCGTGACCTGGCAAAGAGAGGCGAGAGACCGCAAGATATGGAAATCTTTGAAAAGCGCCTTTACCCAGCAGCGATCAAACCAAGACACAGAAGAACAATAATGATTTAAACCAAACAAAACGACCAACAAGTAAATCTAAACCTGAACCCGACATATTCACAAACTTTTATGCTAATTCATTCGAAAATAAATTACTACTTTAAAATAATATCTATGCTCTCAACTACTGAAGCTACTAATGCATGTACTAATAATTCTTTCTTTCCAGCATTTTAATACCACACCAAGTGTACCAATATGGTTAAAATCGAAGCATTTCATGCTGAGACAAAATCACTAGGTGTCCTCCAAAGCTGTACGGCGGACAGAAAACGGAGGTAGCCACTACCCTAATATGACAAAACCTGGCGGGTTTCACTAAGACAACCGGTGAACAGATGTGAAGCCCAAAATTCAAGTCATAGGGGTGCCCTCACTCAGCAATGGGTAGAAAAAGGGCAGATAAAGATAAAGATAAAGATATATATATATATATATATATATATATATATATATATATATATATATATATATATATATATATATATATATATATATATATATATATATATATATATATATATATATATACTATATATATATATTATATATATATATATATATATATATATATATATATATATATATATATATAATATATATATATATATATATATATATATATATATATATATATATATATATATATATATATATATATATATATATATATATATATATATATATATATATATATATATATATATATATATATATATATATATATATATATATATATATATATATATATATATATATATATATATATATATATATATTATATATATATATATATATATATATATATATATATATATATATAATATATATATATATATATATATATATATATATATATATATATATATATATATATATATATATATATATATATATATATATATATATATATATATATATATATATATATATATATATATATATATATATATATATATATATATATATATATATATATATATATATATATATATATATATATATATAGTATATATATATATTATATATATATATATATATATATATATATATATATATATATATATATATATATATATATATATATATATATATATATATATATATATATATATATATATATATATATATATATATATATATATATATATATCATTTATACATCGTCCCCTTTTACACCGGTTTAAATATTGTTAGTTAGGTATTTAAAATTCGTTCAGTTTCCCCACCGAGATTCAAATTTCGAATTACTTTCGGAGATAATCCAAGTTTTCGACAGCCGTACGGGTTTTGGCCTATTTATACTATGATACGAGTATTTCTATGTACGATACGAATATTTATTTAATAAAATATACTCCGTACCTTTATTTATATTTTATATATATATGTTAAAAAGGTATATTTTTAATACTAAGAAAAATCACTGACAACTCATAATGAGCATAAGTGACAGCTGAAACAATATAATGTTTTTTTAATATCTACACACTTTAAACATAGTCATATACTCAAAAATGATTTATATATTATATTAAGTTTCCATTACACGTGATGCTATTTTTTATTGTCATCCCAATACTTGTTTTTTTGCCACCCCGATGGATGTAAATTCTTGAAGCACATAAAGGGGGTAATAAATATTAATAGTAAAATAAACAGACAGCTCCTATCTCACTCGGCGAAGGGGCCTGGAGTGAGATTCAGTAGAGTCAATTTTAAGCAGTGTTCGAGGAAGTGTCGAAAATTATCCGTATCTTTTATATATATTAGGTGTTAACATAAGTTGTGTCCGTTTTTTTTCAATTTTAAAATGAGCACAACAATTTAAAAATGTTTGCTCATGCGTCATCGAGCTACGCATGACCACAAGCAAAGGTTCCTTTACCGCATCATTACTGGTGATGAAAAATAGTTTGAAAATGGTGATGAAAAAAAATAGTGATGAAAAATGTTTGAAGGGGATCTTCATGAATAATATGGTTTAAGCGGTCTTCATCGAAGTCCACTGGTTGTCCGAAACGCTCCTTGTCTTTTTTATTGGAAACCAGCATGGTTTTTTGCCAAAACGATCAACTGTTACTGACCTTCTCTCTCTCACACAACAGATTGCGTCAAACTTAGATGAACTTTCACAAACGGACATAATATATACAGACTTCCAGAAAGCTTTCGACAAAGTTGATCACGATATATTACTTAAGAAAATGCATAAACTTGGCTTCAGCGATAATCTAATTGGATTATTTGCATCATACCTAAAAGAAAGATCTCAATACGTAACAATCCGTAACAAGTCTTCTGTGGAATTTATCGCAAGATCTGGTATACCACAAGGATCCAATTTAGGTCCCCTACTATTCCTCATATTAATAGACGACATTCAAAATTCCATAAGTCACTCGACATGTTTATTGTTCGCTGACGACTTGAAAATTTTCAAAAAGATCAATTCACCTCACGACTGTGCACAGTTACAACAGGGCCTAGACTCCCTAGTCTCCTGGAGTGAGCAAAATCATCTTCTGTTCAACATTAATAAATCTGTTTATCTTATAGTCGATCGTTTTCACCAATCCACCATCAGTATACTATACAGGGAGTGGCACTAAACAGAGTTTCTGAATTCAAAGATTTGGGCGTAACCTGTGATGTCGGACTCACGTTCGTTAACCATGTCTCACGTTTGATATCGGACTGTTACAAACTACTCGGTTTTATAATGAGAATATCAAGAGAATTTAACAGCACCGATATCCTCCGAAACTTACATAATTATCTAATTAGAACCAAATTAGAATATGCATCTACGGTTTGGGCTCCTCATCAGCTCAAATATAAAAACAATATAGAACAAATGCAAAAAAAATCCTCAGATATCTATTGTACAGAACAAAGGGCGATTACCCAAAATATGCTCACCATGCCGAACTTCTCACGGTGTGTAACTATAGAAGCCTCGAAACAAGAAGGCAAGAATCCATTGCGAAGGTTTTCCAAGGTTGCTTTAACTGTCCCGCGATTCTAGAAGCACTAAGTTTATATGTACCCAATAAATATAGCCGTGCAAGGAATCACCCTCTGTTCTACATACCAACTTACAGGACGAATATCATGGCTAAACACTCAGTCACGCGTGGTATAGAGATATTGAACCAACTGAATGACACTGTTGATATATTCTCGGTACCGTCTAGCAGTATGAGAAGAATCCTGGCTGATATTATTCCTAACGAATAAGCTAACGCTAGAAGCAGACCCACTTTGTGTAACAGGAGAAATCCGTGCAAAGTGGATAAAAAAAAGTATGAAATTTAAATTTAATACAGTACATTGTTAAGTTATATAATTTTTTTAAACGTAGCTCCCTATTTTTTCAATCGAGAAGGCATTTCTTCCCAAAAATAATGTGTTATAAACTGATTTATGTATTTTCTTTTTGTCATATTTAGATCGAGAATAGGTTTATTAACTTTTTTGTCATAATTCGCTGTTTCTATTCCAATTCACTGCATCTTTTATTGGTTTTTATTAATTGAATAGTGTATTGTCTAATCCACGCTAAACGCACCACAAATGTTATGAATGGCTAAAAGCGTTTAGTTTCCACTCGAATAGTTAAATATATATCACAATTATTTTTGTTCCTTGAGCATTAATTTTCGAAAGGGGAATCGTGTGTATTAAAGAGGCAAAGTTGTGTTTAGAAAAATGATCAAGTTATTTCTGTTTGTTCTCGATACTCAATTGCCTAAATACATACACACCATCACGCCATTTATATATCGGGGTAGGTAGGGAGGACAGAACACCAGACGTTCATATCTCGATACATATCCTTCACCTCTTCTACATCCATACACCTTCTCATACAAATCCTACGAGTTCTCTTACTTATTAGTTTTCCTTCTTTCAAAATAGCATTCCCTTGATCCAACCATACTTTCCTTGATCTTCCTTTGCCACGCCTTCCACTCACATTTGCACTATATTCATACACTCATTCGTTCTACATGCCCACACCATCTCAGATTGCTCCTTTTCATCTTACTCAACACGTCAGTCTTAAGTTCACACTCATCCTAATGACGTCATTCCAAATGCTATCGTATATTATCACTTCGTGTAGAATTTTCAGTGCATACTTTTCTACAGCAATTATTGGGATACTTTCGGTCATTTTCCACATCGACGTTTCACTCTCATACATTGATAATAACCCATATAAGACAAACAATAGCTTTTTAGTTAAATCAATGCATAATTGTATTGAGATACGTTGGAGGTTGTTGAATGTTGGTTTGAAAAAATAAATGGAGAATAATTTTTGAATCTGCCTCGTATATTCCCGACACTAAGTGTCGGGTGTCGGTGTGGCTCAACGAGGCCAAGCTTAGGCTGTCTCCCGCGAGAGATGATTTATGCTAACAAGAGTCCTCCACAATGCGTGCGCGTGCGCCCATACATTTGTTATCCACATAACCTGGCGGGTAGTAAAGGGTAATGAGCCTAGCACTGAAAAGATACCACTTTTACGTTATATACTCTCCCTTTTTTTCTCAGACATGTTTTATGCTCCTTGTGTTTCGTCTGTCCCTTTATAATTTTTTTAAACCTATCTGGACTGCAGAGAAAAAGATTCGTAAAATTTAATAACCACGTAAGTAACATCGTTATCCTCTTGAAAATAAATATTCTACGTATCTATTATTAAATTGCATGCATTTTTATCTTAATGTTTTGAAAATATAAAATTTCAAAAAAGAAATTCGAGACCTATGATATATTTTGCGATTTCGAGTATGTTGCCCAGAAAGAAGTTTTTACTTTCGGATATATGTCGTTAAGATACATTTTTAATTATTATTTTTTTTCAAATTGTGTTGAATGTAATATATATTATTATATTGTATAAGGTAATAGTTCACTCAGGCGCTTTTTTCTCGTAACGACTAGACGTGTTTTGTTTTTTTTTCTCAATAATAGTGGGTTCGAATATCGAGTTAGAACACACTTGAGCAAAGTCTGCTCTCTAAACAGCGCTGAATAAATAATTTTATTATTAATAATAGTTAATAATTTTATTATTAATTACCAAATTTCTTGAGCGAGGATTGAAAAAAATTAGTTGTTTTTTCGAGTTTGATGCTTATTTCCTACTGCACAGGGTAAAAATGGCACATGAACCAAAAAAAAAGATATGTACAGTGTATGGCAACGATGCAGTAAGCGATCGCCGATGAATCCAATGTTGTTTAAAAAATCCGTAATGGTGATACGACATTCAAATATGGCATTCGCTTTGGAAGACCGATACCCATTGATGACGACCAAATCAAAGATCTAATCGATAATACGGAGAGATTGCTGAGATACTAAAAATATCGAAAATCACCATCCACAAGCATTTATATCAATTTTGCATTTGATTTGGATCTAAAAATACACAATTGATCTGAAAACTGGATGATCCAATATATAGCGGAACTCAAGGGATCGGATTAATATATCAATATAGCGATCAATGATTATTTGCGTTAATCAACATACCTCTTAATATTTCGCTTAAAGATTTTGATTTACAATAAACACATGCCATGAAATGTTAGATGTTTAACGTAAAAACCATTTGTTTTTCTTAGCGAAATCATTGTCAATTTCTAAATTTTTCGAATCAGTGCACAGATTTTCATTTATGTAGTCTAATCAATACTCAATATTTTTAATTAAGCGCTATTTTTATTGCGTTTTCATTACATATCAATGTTAAGTCACTTTACCCATCCTGACCATTTTACCTGGAAAGAGCTGACTCTCGTAGAGGGAATATATTACGCGCTTTGTTTCGAATCCTACGTCACTTTTGCGGCATCTTTTTTATTAACATTTTTGACGGAGTGCTCACCCACTGTCGTATAGACTTTCCATGTGTGCGAGAAAACACGTACGTAAGGTATTTTAATGAACGTTTCTGGAACCGAACGTTTTAAACCTTTTGACGTGAACTAGTTACTTTTGATTGATGTGTCCTGTTTTCCTCGCAATGTTTTTCCTTTATTAAGAGACACTATTAAAAGGGGTTGGATATAACATGTCGAATTTTGAAGTATCAACCTTCTTTCTCATATAACATTATTTTCGAAGCGTTGTTGTGCTACATCATCACTTTTGATTTGATAGACATTATATCTATTATTATAAAAATATTCTCTACTTTCTGAAGAAAAAATCGTTTTATCGACTTATTGGGTGGGTTTTTCGGACTTATATTCTAAAGATTATATTTTTTCGTTGAAATTATCTGTAAGTATGATAAACTCTTACATTGCGTATGCTTAAACAAGGTATTATATTACTTTTATTTATGGTATGTATCATATGTTTCGTTTGTCATTACTAAATTTAAAAATATATTTTAAGTATAGGTAGTTATTATTTGGTTAATATTTTGAATATGCTGTCTCCGGACCACATTCTTCTACATACGCGGTCTGTCCAATGGGAAAGGGGACAAATTTTAGTTTCGCGTAACCGCCATCTGTGGATCAATAATTGAGTTAACTAGCGACATATTTCGACTATCTTCCGTAAAAGTTTCAAAGCGCTGGCATCGTTGGTTCATTCGTAATGACGTAACAGTTGACAGTACCTTCTGAGTCTCGGTTGGAAAAGGAACAATGGAGCAACGTGCCAACATTTTCTTTTTCATATTGGTTAAAAGTTCCACAGAAACTATTGAAATGATCCAAACTGTTTATGGTAGTGATGCAATGAGTCGTAAGAACGTTTTTATGTGGTATGCAAGATTTCGTGATGGTAGAGAGAGCATTGAAGATGATCCACGGCCTGGACCATCATTGACAGTTCGAATTGAAGAAAATGTTAATAAAGTGGCTGAAATGATCATTGCGCGTCTATTAAGCTTATCGAGGAGCCCACTGAAATTCCTAAATTCACTATCCATCTCATTTTAACGGAAAATTTGGGCAAACAAAAGGTCACACACTGACTGACGATCAAAAAGTTTGCAGAGTAGAGCACTGCATATACATGAAAAGAGCGACTGATATGAATCCAGACTTCATATCAAGCATTGTAACAGGTAATGAAACACGGTGCTTTCATGGTGAAGGGTCCACAATCTCCGAAACCGAAAAAAGTGCACATACAGAAGAGCCGAATCAAGACTCTACTCACCGTTTTCTTTGATTACAAAGGAATTATCCATAAGCAATTCACGCCAGAAGGTCAAATGGTGAACGCCGATGTGTGCTTTGGTGTTTTGAATCATTTATGCGCTAGAATTCTTCGAGTTCGACCCGAATACCAGGAACAAGGGGCATGGTATTTGTTACATGAAAATGCACCGGCGCACAAAAGCAAGTTGTACGCGATTTTTTGGCCAAAAAAAGTATCGTGGTGCTCGATCACCCCCTGATTTGGCTCCATGCGACTTCTGGCTATTCTCGGAACTGAAATTATCGATGAAAAGAAAGCGTTTTGACACGATTTCAGACATCCAGAAGGCGCCGACCGCCATTTTGGAGGCAATTCTGAAGAAGGAGTTTCAGGAGTGCATCAGAAAATTTTAGTTGGAGTGCTTTAGAAAATTCAGTATTGTTGACTCTCAAGGAGTGTATTTTTGAATAAAAGGTAATGTAAACTAAAAATGAACAATGTCTTGTATTTCATTCCCTGTCAGTCACCTTTCGCATCAGACAAATGGTGTATCAGCATTACCAGTACGGATATGAAAATAAGTTCACCTTACCATATAATAGAGAAAACCCGAACCAATATTTTTAAATGTATGTTGAAAACACCTTTGAAATTGATAAAAACACCTTGTATTCAGCCCTGCCGTTCTAATTAGTGAACTTCTTAGTCAGAAAAATGAATTTCTTAGTCTTGAATAACTTTAATAACTGAAGTATGAAATTATATCTTCGAATTGTGCGATTGTTTTATAAAATTAACTATTTGATCGAACGAAAGTACTCTTGATGACATCAGAAATGAAAGTCTTGCGATGCGGAACTGGTAAAACACTCAGAATAAGAAATACAGAAAGAAAAAAAAATGTGTGAAACCGAAAACATCGGAAGATGGGGAAGGCAGAGAAGACGTTGTTGGTGGGAACACGTTTAAAAGTCGGGTCAAACATAAATTCCTTATATAGTTTCTTATGGTTATATCATAGCAAGTAGGTAGATCCCCAAACAGGTAGAGAGATGGCAGGCAATCCACACCCCTATAAATTATATAGAAAAACTACTGCAAGGAAAGAAACTATTTTTATCAAACAATTATTTTACTACCGGTATATTTTTGACGGAAAACATTTTATTACTAAAGGATCCATGTAACAGTCAATGGTAGAAACAAAATATTATATATTTAATTAATTAAGCTACAGTTTATTCTTCATATTTTATTGTATCTTAGTATATTTTTTTTTCGATGACGCAACATTGTATAAAATCCTTATTTCCTTCTTTTCTCCAATAAACCTTTTTTTCGCGATTACAATTCTTTACTTCGCATCGATTAGTTTTGAATTGTTCCATACAGACATAATTTATCCTTTAAGCTCAAGTTGAATAATTTTATTCACCATTCCGAAATTGTAAATAAAACATTTGAGTTTATCTTCATAAATGTTGAGATGTACATGTTTTATGCTTAAGTTTCTCTCTAAAAGACTGAGATTTACAGGAAATTAAAATTGTAAATTTCATGAATCTTGTATTGTGGAAGTATTTTTTCTTAGTATTCTGAAAATAATCAGAATAATTTGGCCTTAAATGCTCTAGAAATGTTGGGACATACAATTTTGTTTTGCTTTTAATAAGATAAGTTGTTTTAAATTTTCGTCGAGTACTTAAAATGTACAGATATTCTTTATATTTTTTTTAATAAACATTTTATACAAAAAAAACTAATACTGTTTTCTACTTAAATAATCAGTTTTCAAGCATTCTAAAGAAATTTAGATAGCTTATTAAAAAAAATCGACGTATCCAAACTGGTATAGACATATTGAATAGCATGTGACTGGCAGTCAACATTATCCTTCAGCCCTATTAATCGAGTCTTCAAGTTTAGAACTACTTAGGTAGGCGCTGAGCTCACGGTTAGTCATCATACGAGTACATGTAAGCAATGATACCCGATAAGTAAAGAGGCAACATCGCTCGCGCACGTCTAGCGCATTTGAGTATTGTTGGCAAATGAACTATTTTAACAAACTAGGGTCCATTCTTTCAGGATCCATTGTGAATCGAACCTTAAACCGCCGGGTGGAAGACATGCGTCTTACCAACTAGGTCACGGGGGGCTTAACTTTTTTTAAATCGTAATGTTGATATTAGAATTGATAACATGAGACTCAAAAATATTATTCAAATTACAAATAAGTTACTTATTGTATGAAAACATGTACTTATGCGTCATTCAGTGTACTCGTTATTCTTTTAACCATTGCGCCTTTCATTTTTTTAAATCGAGATTAACATACGTAAAGGACGCAACCTACATTTACTCTTTCTGTGGTCACTGAGAAAACATTACTTTGCTTTTTAAGGAATTATAGGGAACACATTTTTTGCGACGAAATTCAACTATAAAATACACTTTCGTTGTATACAGCACAATCTGGTGAATTTATTGACACGTGTTAATCTCTTTCAACCAATCAGAAATATGTTAAAACAAACCTTAAGCGAAAATCAGACTGGAACCCCTTTTTTAGATCTTGATACCAACGGAAATCGAACCCGCCATCTCCAGGCTGGAAAGCAGGTATTTTACCAAGAAGACCATCGACATCATCCTGGAACATCCTAGTTTCATGTTTTTACACATACGATAAATAAAAAAATATAATAAAAAATATAATTAAAAAAATCATCGATCATATCGATATTTAAAAAAAAAACATAAATATGTTTTATGGATTGGTTTCTTATGTACTCGTACGTCCAAATAACCTAAGAAAATATTTTTTAAATGTACTCTAATTTATTTGAAATTCCGAATTATACTCGTAGTACTGTAAATGTCTACATTTTTGTATCAATCATTTAAATACTAGGCTGTCTGTTTTCATCATCAATCATCAAGCAATATAAAATCGGTGGTAAATACGTATGTATACAATAATAGGTGTAGTTATAGTTACAGTTTAATATTTACATTTTAATTATCAATGCCAAAGTTACGGTTTAGTATTGTTAATATTATTGTATTTTCAATTATTTTCATATCGTTACAGTTTGATTAAATAAATAGGAATGGATCCAAACAAATAAGACCAAAGCGCGCTGAGGCTATGTACAACTATCGGAGGCACCATGATGAGAGACTAACAGCAAAGTAAGCTAATGACCGTTACGCTGTATATACTCAAAAATGCGATTTTTTTGTCAAACGCAACAACAGCAAGAGGATGAAGAAGAAGTCAATGAACAACACGCTTCGAAAGCTATATTATGAAGCAGTTATCATTTTTCAACCTTTCAGCTTAGCAAGTCCAGTTACGTCCCGTGAATTTACACGGATTACAGCTAGTAAATATATATTTTTAGTGTATTGAATTAGTTTGGTATTCATGTTTTTTTTTGCATAATACCTTTTTCAAATACTTTAATAGAAATGTCGAAAATTTAATCACTAGTTTCCGTCTGAAATCTTGAAGTTCAAGTCGAGTCCCTTGCGACGGTTGGTATTCAATTGAAACCGGAATAGTCGGATTCGCATCCAAGGGGGTGGGGTGGGTTTACCGTCAGATGGCGTGGAGCTATGTACGTCGAACTAATTGAATAATTCATTGGATTTGGTTCGTTGCAGCCAAGAACTGGACATTTTAGAATCCCCGAGCTTGTTTCATACGATTTTGGATTCACTGCGTTGAACTGGTTGAATCTGATAAACATTTCGTAGCGAGTTTACCTTTTCTATGAATTCTCTCGTTTCTCTATACGGTTTCTCGCTTGCCACTTGAAACTTTCGAGTTTATTTTATTTAAACTTCAGTTTTGTTAATATCAGTTGGAATTTATAATTTCACAATGTATCATATATATGATTGTGTTTCATTGAAATAAGGAAATACCAATATACATACCATCACGTAATTTCCCTATTGAGGTAGGCAAAGAGAACAGACCACCAAATGTTATTATCACGAAATACCTCCTTTTGCCGTCTCCACATTCATACATCTTCTCATACAGTTTCTTACTTATATTTCCGTTTTTTCAAAATGTTTTTCCATTGATCTTTTCTTGGTCATTCTCTACCACGATTACCACTCACACTTGCATTGTAAATTTGTTAAGGATTTTTTTCTCACCCATCCGTTCAACATATCCAAACTACCTGAACGTGCCTTATTTCACCCAACTTTATACATCAGTTTTTAGTTCATATCCATCCTTAATAATTCTTTTTTAAATTGACACGCTACATTATTTCCATTAATTAATTTTCCCCTTCCTCATTTCACTCCCATACACCATTGTTGGCACTAGCACGCTGCTGTGAATCATCATTTTGGTAGATATTCATATAATTTGTTTGAGTATATGTGGTATATGGTATTTTAGTGTCCATAAGGGATAGAGGAAATTCCTGAATTGTCATAAGAGATGCATATTATTTACTTGGAGTCTAAAACATCTGACTATAGTCCTTTAAACATAGCCTCATTGAACCTAGTACTTTTTCTTCTTTCTATAATATTGAGCAAGTTTGGTTCCAAGCTCACTTTGTTCAAATTTCATATGTGCAAATTATCATCTTACATAAAATTTTAAAAAAATATTGTTTTGCGATATATCTTTTAATTTTTACTATCTTCACCATTAATAGTAAACAAAATGCGTTGAAAGGCTAAAAAATATATAACTTACTGAAAAAAATATTTTTTAAAGGTAATTTTTTCAACTACTTTTTTATAATGTATATTTAATGAAACTTTTCGTACAATACATTTTTCGTTAATTTAAACCACGAAAAATATATAATTATTAAAAACATTTATTTTAAAAATATTCAATTAGTGGTCAAAATATTTTATTACTAAAGTTCTCATATTATAACATATATCTGAGAGCTTATTTTTCTAATAACAATTTCGTACAATTAGTTGATAGGCTTATCATTTTAATTCTTAAGTACTCGTAGTTTGTTAATTTGCATCCTACAATACAAATTCAATACCTTTTGTTAAAGATGAAATTCTATCAGGTTCCTCTATTTGATAGAACGACTTGTTTAAATTAATGTCCTAGTATTTAATGTCATCATTTAAGATTTCTTAGCAGAGAGCAATTACTTCTGACCTTGTTTCATAATTCAAGTGCCCAACAACAAAAGCTATCTTCATCAATCCTTTTTAATTAATAAATTTGAATATATATTTCGTAATAATCGCAACATTCAGAATTCCCGTCATCCAGAATAAATACGTTTAATCGAAGTACTTAAACAAGATGACTTCCTTAGCTTAGTTGTTAAGATGCCTGTCATACGAACCAGCGGTTGCGGATTCGACTACCGTGACCTAGTTAGTAAGACGCCTATATTCCAAATTGAGTTAGATTCCCTGTGAAACCATATTTAAAAAATGGTTCATATCTGTTATTCACTTTAGGCCTCTATTAGATCTTCCTTCTTGGCTGGAAGATATTGTATTATGGCAAGAAAACCACCAATTTTTAATGTATACAAATAAATTCTAATGCGATAATCGTTTGCAGCTATTTTTTTTTAAGTTTTATTGTCTGATTTTCATTTAAGACCTAATTCTTATCTTTTTAATTGGCTAGAAGAGATTGCCACATGTTAATAAATCCACCAAGCTGTACTGTATAACGGGAATGAAAGTATAATACAATACAAAATACTTATATAATGTCCAATGTTTTTAAAATGTCACCCATTGCTGTTTTTGACATTTTTGTTTCGTTTTCATTCACTTCCAGATCATATATTTCCCGCTCAATATGAATACAGTATTATCATTGTCTTATTTTCCTGCGAGTTCTGCATATACGAGTATGATATGTAACTGAACCAGCATATGTATGAATTCTCATTGGGATTTTTACATAGGTCTTTGTATTTTTCTTTTCAAAGCCATTGTTCCAACTTTGTCATTGTGAGGAAAAGGGCGCCACGGACTGAATGGCCAGTGCTTTCATTGTATGCTGGTTTTAAAGTTTTATTGTAGAGGTAAGTGGATGTTGGTAAACATCTAATACTTCCTTGGGCGTGTACGTCAGCAAAGTTAATTTCATGCTGAACTTTGTATTCAAGTTACATTAAAAATATTTCATAACAGTAAATTGTTCTTGTAGACGCAGGAAAATAGCATCAAACATGTATTTACATGTTTCTATATATTTTTTGTTTTTATTTAGCGATCAAATTTCGGCGACCATTTTTTACAAAGATCTACGACCATTTTTTTACTGTAAAAAATCTATTTATGATTTAAATGCATGTCATTAAATTTTTATGTAATGTCTAATAATATACAATATATTTTTGCAGTAAATTTGTCACTAACGCGAATGACCTTTATCCGATTTATTTGATTCGCAGTCAACAAAAATAATCACAATTTCGTCTTAAAAAAGTATATTACAAAAATCATTTTAGTTCTTTTGACATCATTTTATATGCGAAAGAGATGAATTCCTATTTTCATAAAAATACATTACATATTTTATTCAATTTTTTTTTAAATACATTAAATCTCAGGTATGTTCGACGATTCTCACCGTTGTTTTCTTCTTCTCCCTGGCTCCATCCCAACTCACTGTCTGCGAAGACTGTTGGGGTCAGCTCTCCTCGTCCTCAGGTTGTATGGTCTTCTCTCCCGGACTACGTCCCCCCAGACCGTGCTTCTGCATCAGGTTATCTTTTTGCACCACCCATGAATTCTTTTGTCTTCCTCTGGTTGTTATTCGAGGAAGATCCACAGAGATTGCCTGGTTCACAATGTGATCGGGTGCTCTGCGTCCAACGTGCCCATACCATCTCAATCGCCTCTCCTCCATCTTGCTGTTGATGTCTGTAACACCTAGGCTTCCACGAATGCGTGAGCTTTTTATTTTGCCTCTTAGGGACACACCAGCTGACCATCTTAGCATGCGCATTTCAGCAGTTTCTAGCTGCCTGGAATAAGAGTTATACATCGTCCAGCATTCGGAGCCATATAGGAGTGCGGGTCTGACAATCGTTTGGTATACTTTTCCTTTTAACTTTACTGGCATTTTCGGATCACATAGAACTCCCGTCATTGATCTAAACTTCACCCACCCCACACTAATTCTATGTGTTACATCTGCTGCACATCCTCCATCGCTATGGATGAGTGACCCAAGATACTTAAAGGAGTCACAATTTGGTAATGTTTCTCCATTCATTTGCATCACGGGAGTGACAGCATTTGTGTTCTCGAATGTTAGGTACAGATACTCTATTTTGCAGGTCTTCGTGTTTTTCACTTATTAATACGATATCGTCTGCAAATAGTAGGATCTTTAGGAGACCGTTCATTTCCTGGTTAGTTAAATAGTCCATGACTAAGATGAACAGTAGCGGACTGATTACCGATCCTTAATGTACCCCTACCTTTATAGGAAATTCTGGTGAAGTTCCCGAAGTGCACCTCACTTGCGTTTTCACGTTATCATACATATCCTGGATGGCAAGTACATACTTTTCTGGTACACTATGTGCTCTAAGTGCTGCCCAAATTAGGCTTCTAGGGGCCCTGTCAAATGCATTTTCAAGATCGATGAAGACCATATGAAGGTCTTTCTTGGCATCATGGTGTTTCTTTCGACAAGGAGTCTAACGGTTTGGATGGCGTCTACTGTTGATTGTCCCGATACGAAGCCACACTGGTTGTCATGTATTTCCACCAAATTCCTGATTCTCGAGTTTATAATTCGCTCATAGATTTTCATAGTGTGGGATATTAGCTTGATACCTCTATAGTTATCGCATTTCCTGGAGGCTCCTTTGTTTTTGTAGAAGGGAAGGAGAAAGCTTCTTCGGAATTCATCAGGGATCCGGCCAATATTTTATTAAAGAGCTTACACAGCCAATTCTGTCCCCATTCACCGCATTCTTTCCAAAATTCAGTTGGTATATTGTCTGATCCTACTGCTTTTCCTGTTTTCATTTGACATATGGCCAACCCTACTTCTGCAGGAGTAATTTCCACAATTGGCCCAAAGATTTGTTGTTCTGAAGGATACGAGGTTCTCGGAAATTCTTCATTCAGTACTTCTGAGTAGTACTCTTTCCATCTTCACATATTTTACTTTCTTCAGTGATTAACTTGCCTTCATTATCCTCTATGTACTTAGGGGTTCTGATCGATTAAGCCCCCTCTTTTGTGCCGCAATTCTATATATTTTCTGAGCTCCTTGTTGTTTTCTACTAATTTAAAATATTTTTTTAAGTTGTTTCCGTCTTGAGTTAGCTTAAATGATAGTCAACGTTTAGATGCGTTGCAGCCGTCATATTCAAATCAATATCAAAGATTTCGAAATTGGATTATGTTTTTTGACGTCGCCCTGAGAATGAAAGCTACAACCTCTTCGAAATATCATTTAAAACACAATACGAAAATAATTCTGATAAACATTTTAAATAACTAACTCGTTACTAAAAAAATGTGAATACCAAATATGGTAGAACATCAGTTTTGTTTGTAAGTGTATAGCGTTAGTTCTCGCAACTATTGGGTCCGTTAAAAGAGAAAATGAAGCCAGTACTAGATTTCCTAGGTACTGCAAAACGATTTTATTTGTGAAATTGGCCTGTAAAAGTAAATTTAATATTCATGCTTTCAGCTTAAACGTTTATACTTACTGTTACGGTTACTTCGTTGAACTTTTCCCTGTTTATTTTATGCTTATTTTTTTTAATCTTATACTTTCATGTAAATAAATCTGTCAAATTTGATGTTACAAATTCTACTTTTTTGTCTGTAACTTTCATATTCAAATTTTCAGTTATAAATAATTGATTTACAAATATCCTTGTAAAAGTCAGTTAATAGTTTTGTGTTTAAAACAGTCTAACCTGACGGGCTTATTGTTAAAAAGCGATTTTTATCAACCGACAAGAAATATGTTAAAAATACCTTAATAGTGAAACCAAACAAGAGTATCAACAATCGAACCTGAAACGTTCTAAGACTCGTCAAATATGCCACGGAGGTCACCTTGATCATAAAATAAAATGTTTGAAATTTAGCTTTCCCTCACATCGTTTTTTTTTCCGTTGACCAGTAGTAGTAGATCATCGGTATTTGCTTCCTTTTACAGCATCAGTTATTAGCATTTTTTATGTTCGCTTTAAGGGAAAATGTATTTATTGAAGTATGATAGCGCTTCAGGGAGTTGGTGGTTTTATTGGCTGAAGCCCGTGACTGGGATCGCTGAATGTAAAAGCGAAGAGCAGCAGGGCCGCGGCAGATATTGTTTAGCCTGCGTAAATAAAGAATAGCACAGGATGCCCTTTCAGTGCTAAAAATGTTTTGATTAATCTATTTGTCATCATTTTACTGTGCAAATCAAGGTTGAATATGTTCATCGTACAAATCAATCTAAATATGTTTATAACACAAGTGAAATTATTTGTTAATTTTTTTAGTGTCTATTGTGGACTTCAATAAGTATTATCATTCAATTTATGTGTTCCACTCACATCACATATATTTGACCTAAATAACAAGTATACAAGTATATGTGTTTTAATTTTTTATAGCCATTCGAAATTACGACTGTTTAGCATAGTTTATAAAATACTCGTCTCTTACCCGGGAAATTCTGGTTCAATCCCTAATGGTAACAAAAAAATGTCCAGTATAATTAAGAGTTCGTCAACGAGGCTATTTTGCACTCAGTGCCTACGTTTTTACTCCCAACCCTTACGCTTACGAACTGCGAGTATAGTGCCAACCCTAGTGGTTTTAAACAAAATTTTTGACAATTTTTTTGTTTAAAACCACAACGTACCATAGGAATGAATGAAATACAAAAACACGTTTAAAATGTATACCAGACAAGGAACGTATGTAAAGATGTTTTTAATAACGATAACATAAATTTACACATATGTTTAATTTTTTTTCGAAAACTTGGAATTTATATTTGATCAGCATCATCACCATCATGACATGCCCTATATGGGTAGGCATAGGAAACAGATCTTCACTTAATTATATCCTGGAAATCTGTTTAGCTTCTGCCACGTCTGTGAACTTCATCATGCATACTCTGCTGTTACTCACTTTCACTCTTACCTCTTTCAGAATTGGATTCATTTGCTCATGCCACATTTTTCACGAAAGGTTCATAGATTCACGAAATCCATTATACCACAGGAATTACTATGTTTGTCTAATTTTCGAATTATTCGATGATATATTCTTTTGAAAAAATTGAGGTAACATTATTTTATTTCTTCAGATTTCAAATTTACCAAACCTCATGTTTTCTACTTTTTTTTACAGGTAAAATTTTTTCTTCGTTTTGACATCATATGGAGTTGATTGGTGAGAATATTATTTATTATTAAAATAATGTTTAATTTGAATCTCTACATTCCTATTTCTTAGTAAGAAAAGCAAGTATCAACTTATTTAAACTGCGATTTAAGATACCTATGATAGTATAACCAAAAACGAAATGAAATACTTTTTAACAAAATACATTTTTTTCAATATTATCACTTAAGTTGTTTAATTTTTTTATGATTCGTATCAACGTTTTTTTTTATTTAAGCGAATAACGTGAATTGAGAAATTTTTTCGCAGTAATATAGACATTAATACGCTAGTATTAAAATATTAATCGCTCACTTGTATTAAAAAGATGAGTTATCACAGAATGGTATTTTGTACAACGTTGTTACCTCCCGTCGGGTTGGCCGCCTACGTGCTCCGCACACAATGCACATAAGGGTGCGATGGCCCTGAAGAGAGCAGTTTTGAAATGCTCTCAACTGTAAGAGATTTATGAAACGATCGTATATCAGGCGAAGCTGTGTGTGTCAACTCAGGCAGGCAGTCCGCCCGAGTTTTGTATTATGAAACTTGGCTTTGGCGCTAATAATAATTGAGTTAATTTTTTACACCATTTCTGCAAAACTTGAATTTTGTTTTACGAAATGAGCTCACTGCTTTACGACTCAACTTTTTCCCTCAAAGTGGACTTAAAAATTTCTATCATTCTTTACGAGCGGCTTTTTTTCGTCTGGAAGATATTCTCTTATTCGGAATTTTTGACATTCACAGTTGTTTGAAGTTTTGAGTTAAACGGCTTAGTGTAGTTGTCTTTTGAATGTTTTTCTTTTTCTAATTTAAGATCTTCACTGAATAACAGGTTCTGAACATTTTTTTTATTTTTAAAATTTTACTTACAACGAAATAAATTAAATATCTTAAACTAAATATCTTAAAATTTGTAATATTAATGCTTCATTGTTCGGAGAATTTGTAATAGTAATGCTTCATTGTTCGGAGAATTACTTTTTTGAAAAATATTTTCTAATTATTTTTTTTCTATTCAAGTAATATTTTTTCAGATATATTCCTATTATACAAGCTTGATTTTAGTCATTTACAGTTCAAATTCCATTCATTTCAATTGAACGCAATGTGATATGCAATAGAATGCTTTAATGAATCACCTGTGAGAATTATTGAATTATTTTCAATCTTGATTTAAACGTAATCGAGTGATTTCAATACCGAACTTTTTTCCTTAATGAGTAAATTAAGATCTCTGTGGCCTAGTTCTAGTCTTCTAGACCAGACTTCTAACTTGGAAAATATAATATTATTATTAAATGTATTTAACGCTACTGCGATTCTTAGTGCAGGAAAAGAGGGGAAACCGAGCAAATTAAACGATTTTTGATGCTACGAAAAGAAGTGGGGTCCAAGTCGGTATTTTCACATAAGAAGTTTTATATATTTTGTTTTGTTTAGAAGAAATGGTTAGATACCAATTAGTCAGTCGATTTTTTAAAAAGAACAAAGTAATAATTTATAGGTATCCTATTTTTTTAAATGACGTTTGATTAAAATTTTCATGGAAATCGATTTATTTATGAATAATTTATTCGCGTTAAGGTTATATTTTTGTAGGCGTTGATTATCGTGTTGAGTTAAATTAGTTTTCACTAAATCACTCCTGAAATCGAATTCATATTATTGTAGATTACCAAAGCATTGACCACCCTGAAGCACAAATTGCCAAATAGGGGAAACCGCAGTTCAACATTTGCAATATCAATTAGCTGCTAATGTATCGATGCGACAACACGTAGAATTTCTCCTGAATGCCTCGTGGTTATATATTTTTATTCATGAATACGTTTAATTTTTATTGAATCGAGTTTAGAATACTTTATCAAATGTTTTAGCTTCACCGTTGTGGAACTCCATATTTTAATATTTAAGAATATTTCTTTTTTCCCATCAATTACGCTAATCTCCGCGACATATTTCTATCTCCTCTGTAAGGTGGGAGAGCAATGCTTAGGTCAGGCAGATGTCATAGTACATTAGAAGTGGCCACGATTTATTAATAATTTTATGAGCTCCTAAATAAAATAAACTTTATGGGTGTAGACAATTGGAAGAGAATTATACATACTAATTGAATATCCATGATTGTCTCACGCTTACTTCCAGAAAGAATAAGATCTGCGTATTACACCAACAATATTATATGTAAAAAGATTTTTAACGCCAAAGACAAGGGAGATAAACTACGTGAGTACGGCGGTAGTAGTATATGAAATAGAACGTGCTTGTGAAAGTACGTATATTGGAATAACATAAAGAAATATAAACACTAGAATACAAAAATATAACCGTTATCTATCTAATAAAAATGTATGTAATATAAATTATTCTGAAAAATAATAATCGTACAAACTCTAAAAGGTATAACGTTATTTAAATGTTGTTTTATTTTGCTTATAGTATGCTAATAAAAGAATAACCCGATGTATATAAAGAGAATATATTGCTGAACGAACGTAGTTCTTTTTATTACACGTCCTCATTTTCTTCTTAATAAGGTCATCCTTGAATAATATGAAATTTCTGAGATAACAATCCGCACGCAAGCGGTTGCTCAACAATGGGCTCCTCGGGAACCCTAGCGAGGAATTTCATCCCGGACTTGATTTAGCCAGAATTCTTTCAATCTTTGGTGATATACGATATTCCTGAAATGAGACTTCTTAACTTCCAAGTTATTCACTAAAGCTTCCCAGCTATGTTTACAGATCGAAAACTATTATATCTTATAACAATTGCCTCTCTCAGACAAAGGGATTCTTAAACGTTGAATTTTTTTCACTGGTATCTTTAATATCAGTTTTTTTAGTTTATATTTTCGCCATTCAATTCGAAATCGACGATCTACAACTTTAAGTTAATTATTTTTGTAATATTTCAATTTTAAAAAGTATACATGAGTGTAGTCATATATTTAAAAAAATAGATAAGTAAATAATTTTACCCTTTTTATGTTTTATGATTTGTAGGATGAATCTAACATCAATTGATCATTAACTCGTTCAGAGGAATGATAGATTCACAAAGAAATTGTAAAGTATATTAATAACACTTTTAATAAAAATATGACATTGGCGTCACCTTGTTAAAGTTTGATCAAGTTGAAAGTACTGTATATAAAGACTCGCCCCAAAACAAAGAGAGGGAGAAACACTTACAAATAGAAAACGATCTTACGTCAATTGATATGTGACTCATTCGAGGAATGATATGTAGTTGGCAAAAATAGTGTAAAGTATTATATATTTATTGACTACACATAATTATAGAAAAACATTGACATAGGAGCCTTGTAAAATTTTAATGAAGAAGAAAGTTCTGCGTATAAAGACTCACTCCAAAATAAAGAAAAAAATACTTTTACAAACAGAATACAATCTCACATCAGCTGATCAGTGACTCATTCAAATGAAGGATAGGCAGTTGACAAAAAAGTATAAAGTATATTAACTACGCCTTTAGTTACAATTATAAAAAACCGAATCTCAGAATGATCGAGTGCCTAAAATATGTTGAAAGCTGTATATTTTAAAGAATGTATACTATCTTTCTTAATGTATACTGAACAAAAACAAAACAAAGACAACTTTCTCCACCTTCAAGTACATTTTGGAATACCGGTGGTATCTGGTGGTATCTCATTTATCAGAGGTATCTCATTTATCCTATTCATTTTATACCTCTAGAAATTTCAAAACAGCATATTGTTATTCAGTTTCAAGAAATAATTCCTTTAAACTAGATATTATAGTATAATAATATAAAATCTTTGTATACCTCCGCATGTTTACGATGTTAGCTAAATTACTCGAGGCATTTTATTCTCATCAGAAGCTGAATAAAAAATATCTAATATTGTAATTTGATGTATAATATTAATTTAAGTGTTTACTTGTTTAATAAAGATCAAACTGCTTCTACCCTTCTTGATATTACGTAACGTTGATTTAAATTTTACATTCCTTTAATCAAAGCATTTTATTTTGACAATAGCTAGAAGCCCATTCAAGGATGCGCGAAAACAATTATTAAATACTTGTTAATTCTTACACCTACTTACATTCCATCCCATCGCGCAATGTCCGTTACGGGATAGGCAGAAAGGATCAAACGCTACACATTCCGGTCCTTACAGACATCCATCGCCTCGTCCACATCCATAGTTCATCTTATACAACTCCTATTCTTTATAGTTTTCACTTTACCCTCATTTAATAGTGGGCTAACATGCTTCGTCCATGCAGCTCTCGGACTTCCTTTTTTCTTTGATCATCTTCGTTCAACCATATATATTTTCTTGGTCATTGTTTCCTCACTCATCTCTTTCACGTCCGCATTCTTTCTTTTTTGCGACATTTCTTACTTTATGTATCAATCTTTGCCCACATACCCTTCTTAACGATCGCGTCTCAACGGTAATGTGAATTTTATTTCATTGTACTCTTATTTCATTACCTTAATTATTTGAAGTAAGACTTCTTCATAAGTATGAAATATCATTTTGAGAATATTTTTTTGTACACAACATTTATTGTGAACACTGAGTTAGATCCAATTATTATATTTAGTTGCCATGATAAAAATTATTTAAAATTATCTATTTGGCTTTGGAAAAATGTCACATTTTTGACAATGTCACATATATGTTAATTAATTAACCATGGCTGAATACTGGCTCTGGTAAGAATAATCCTACTTATTTTCCGATTTTTGTCCCTGCGACTTGTTAATAGTCATAGCCAACAAACAGGCTTTGCAACAACACGCCATATATCAATCTGGGTCTTTCAGGCATTTTAAAACGGGGTATTTGTTAAAAGTTTAAAGGTTAACGGTTGTACTGAATGTTTCAAATTTTATGCATTCAATATGACAAGAAAAGAGAATATGAGAAATAGCTCACTCGTGGAAGATCCAACGAAGATTCAACCAGGCTTTCTCTTTTCGAGAAGTTTTTGGTTCAACCTGAACCATTTTCGAAGTGGCCTTGGTCGCTTTACTTCTTGTATAAATTGAAGCCTGAGGGAATTCCTTTTTTTTTAATACGGTGTTTTGCAGACCATGAATACGAGAGGAAGAAATGCTTCTAAAGAAAATGGCTCATTTTATAATTTTTAAACCTTCATCCATCGACTGGGCGAGTATGTGTGTACATATCTTCGTCGAAAAAAATACATTGTTTAGCGCGTAATTTATACCCCAGCCACATGAGATGGGGGTTTTCCTTCGGAGAAAATAAATGTTTTTCTCGCATTGTTTGCCCGCCATGCCGGCTATTTACCGCCCCACTACCCTGGCCTCCTCTACCCCCTTGATCTAGGCTCCAGTACACCGATTGCTCGCTTATGAATTTACAACTCCACTTAACAAACTTTTTCGAACTAACCATTTTCCTTCCTCAATGTTTTAGCACGAGCCTCAAAATAGGTATTGTTTCGAACTGAGTTATTTGACTTTTGTAAAATATAATTAAACGATTTTCCTTTCTTTTAAGTCGCTATGCCACCTAAATATATCAAAACATTAAATACCCAACCTTGAAGTAGTTTTTATATAGTAATATTTTGGGGAAAACGAGGTGATGATATGTATATATCGCCAAATGGGGTGGTGTAGCTATAATTGAATATATTAATTCATACCTCTTTTTTATATAGTCAATTTAAAAAAATATTACTCGTCATTTATCGACTTCTTGCCGCAGTATAAAGTTGGGTTCTTATTTTGACTTTCTAAAAAAATCAGTTGGTGTGTTATCGCTTTCTAAGCGAATGTTATGAAACTATTTCGAGTCCGTGACAATGATAAACTCTTTACCTTTCAAATGGCCCACATAAAATATTCTGTTTTTATTAAATAATTTAAACTTAGTGGTCAATGGATGTCACCAATACGTGCGATTCAATAGTTTGAATTGAAATAGTTGAATTTCACTATTGAAATTAGTCTATTTTTTGTGATATATTGGGTGTTAACATAAGTTGTGTCCGTTTTTTTTTAAATTTAAAAATGAGCACCAAAAGTAATACAAAATGGTAAAGGTTATACGTCATTCGAAAGAAATTTTTTTGCTCTACAAGATATTGCGTTTGCTTTTACATTACATATATTATTTTATTTGATTACAATCCTTCAAAATGGAATGTCAAGTAGACGAAAGTGAGTATTTTCGACACATCCTTCTGTTCACAATCAATCGAGGGAATAAAGCTGCCAAAGCTGCTCGCGATATTTGCGAAGTGTACGGTGAAGATGCTATGAATGAAAGGACTGCTCGTCGATGGTTTTTGCGTTTCAAAGACGGTAATTTCGACCTGAAAGACATGGAGCGTTCCGGAGAACCAGTGGACTGCGATGAGGACCGCTTAAACTATATTATTCATGAACATTCCCTTCAAACCATCGTCGAATTAGCTGAACAGATTAATTGTAGTCATATGACTGTATAACGCCATCTTAAATCAATGGGAAAAGCCCAGAAGTTCGGCGCTTGGGTTCCATATGTTTTGAGTGAAAACAACAAAAATCGACGTTCGACAATTTCTGCTGGTTTTCTCGCGTGTCATCGAGCTACGAGCTTGACATTCCATTTTGAAGGCTTGTAATCAAATAAAATAATATATGTAACGTAAAAGCAAACACAATATCTTGTAGAGCAGAAAATTTTCTTTGCCATTTTGTTTTACTTTTGGTGCTCATATTTTAATTTGGAAAAAAACGGACACAACTTATGTTAACCCCTAATACATGTTCATGGGTCATTTTGCACTTTTTCGCTCCACAATTGACTCTTTTGCCTTCCGAATAGCCCCACACAAAGTAGTTTGAAGCTATTAATCTGAGTGATCGATGCATGTTGCTTATACGTAAGATTCAACTGTTTGAATTGAAATACTTGAATCTCACGTATTGAAACTAGTCCCGATTTTAGTGGTGTGCTTGTTAATGGCTCATTTCTAACTGTTCTGCTACACTTTCAAAATTCAATCAGTTGAATTAATTTGCTTATTTTAAAATGGTCTTTAAGATATTTTACGTGTTTATAAATAAGTATGATGCTGTTGAAAAAATCACATAAGAAAATTGTACAATATAGAGTAAAAAGAAATAAATAAAACACTTATTTTATATTTTTGTGTTCACCACTGGTTTATTTTGAGTTTACTACCGGTTTCTAAGACCAGTAGTAAACTCAAAATAATAGAGACACCGAAAGTAAACTAACCCAATCCGGAGTTTACAAATTAGAATGTAATGATTTGATTGTTCATATTTTTTATATTGGCAAGACCAAAAGAAATTTCGAAAAACGAGTTAAGGAACATTTAAGATGTCTAAATAACAATAGTTTTTCGGAGTTAGCTAACCACCTAATTGAAAATAGCCATTCCTTTGATATCAATCGTGGTTTGCGGATTCTACACATAAGCCGAAGGGGATTGCAGCTTGACAATTTGGAAATATCGAGATTAGAAAAAGTATAAAATTAAGTCTAGATATTATAAACAATCAAACCAATTTTAATAATAGCCCTGTGCTAAGTATGTTTCCCATTTAAAATCCATCCCCTTGGATATCCAGACCCTGGTCTGCCCGTAAGATTATTTTTTTCCTCGCCCCATTTACCATTCCAACGAATCCCAACTCTCCCACTTATCTCCCCCTGCCTCATTCCTCTTATATTATTTACACTTGCAGAAGAAATAGATTGTGAGCAATTTAGTTTATCTTCACCTGACGAAGAAGACGGAGGTCTTCGAAACCGGTAGTAAACTCAAAATAAACCAGTGGTGAACATAAAAATATAAAATAAGTGTTTTATATATTTATTTTATTTCTTTTTGCATAAAACATGGCACCACAAAGTGAAACCAAAGTCTTTTCGAAGATTCAATGTATAAAGTTAATTTAATAATTATACTGAAAATAGTGAATTGGTGTAACCGTTGTACTTATAACATCTTTTTCAAGTCTTACTTTCGAATATTTTCACATTTTATTTCTTCCTTGAATCCAAATATCAGAACATAGTGGAGTTAGAAGAACTATTGATTATCAATTTTATTGTTTAATTTGCTTAACTTATTTTCATATCTAGTTAGAAAGCTTTAGTAGAAATAAGGTATTTAATGTAATGAAATATTATTAGGAAACGATTATGTGAGTACTTGCTTCCTTTGTTTTGAATACAGATTATATTTGGTTCAAATAAACTGAAAAAAAAATGTTATTAAATAAAATGTTAATGTTATCAAGACTTTGTAAAGCTCACCTATTTTACTTTTGAAAGCCGTAAATCGTAAAAATATGATTATTTTTTGTCAAACAGCGGCGAAAGCTATTTTACAGCTATTTGACAAATGAAGTGTCGAAAATATGAGAACATAAATATGATATGCTCGACAGCTTTGAGTATCTCGAAAGAAATACCAATTCCTGGATTTGATACATTCGCATAGAAAATCGGCAAAGGTCATGGTATGGTAAGGATTTATTTAGACTGGAAATACTGTTCATTCAATAGGTTTAGTTTAATACGAAATATATTTTTTCGGTTGATTGAAATACATGTCAGACGCAGATGGAATTTTTATAAAATCTTTTATCTCTGAAATCTTACCAGCGAACTCCATACTATTAAAAAAAAGCATTGAAATGATTTTTTCATAACATTTTTTTCGTTGTATATGTACGTCAAAAAATATTTTATAATCTATTAATAGCTGTGGTTATTTTAATTTTTTAAGGTCATTTTTTGTACGCATTTCATTCGCTTTTACTTTCTGTTTTTTTTTTCTTCAACTTGGAAATTCCTTTTTGGTACACTTTCTCATATCTATAACAGATGCTTTTATTTTTTTAATATGTACCACGATATATCCTCAATAGTCAAACATAATTGCTCAAAATACTTTTGTACAATATTAAACTTATAGCTATAAGAATACTACTTCTCAATTTTCAGTGCCAAATTAGGTTTTTTATTTCTTTAGACTAATTTTGTCGACCATAATATCATAGATTGTGGTAAAATCAAATTGAATTGTTCTAAAAAAATATAAACAAATATTGTGCAAATTCGCTAAAAAAATACAGGATTTTTATTCAATTTATACAGCTAGCTAACAAATTCCCTAGAAGCATTAAAATTGAAATTAATTTCCAAAAAGCTTTTAAGAAATAGTTTCTTCCAATTAAATAATAAATATTTTGCTATTTAATTTATAAAACATATTCGTGCCCCATTAATTTTCCACGTGTTGAAGTAAGCCTTTTAATTTGAGGCTGAAAATAGACATTTCAGTTTGAAATCAATTTAATGATTATAATTGAACGTGTACATTGAAAAATGGAAAAAGAAAGAGTAATGAATTTTGATTATTTCTCTGAATAAACGCTTTTTATCACTAAGTCTTTTATTTTGCCTGGATTCGATGTGAAAAGACTGCCGTATTACGGTCCAGAACTCCTGTAATATTTTGAAGACACTGTGCCATTTTTTTTACCAATTCACAAAAAGTTCCAAAAACACCGAGATCTCAAAGAAGCCACAAAATAATGAAAATGTTCGACAATAACTTATATCTTCGATGTTTATTGAAATATGTTAATTAAAAATATACCGTAAACATTAGATTTTATAATAAACCAACCAAACATGCAATATATTCAAAATCTTTTTCTTTTCGTTTCCTTCTTTGAAATCTTGCTATTTCTCTATGTATGGATCTGTCTGTTAATCTGCTGATACCAATAATGTCTACTGTAATTCCGCAATCTCAGCACACACACGATAACCCCACCCCATTGTTCGCTTCATGTTCTGCCTCATACCTTCTTAATTACTCCACTTCTTTCTGTTAGTCATTCTAAAGTAAATTGTTCTTAAAAAAAATTATCCTTCTACTTAAAACATTAAAGAACTAGCACTCGACTAAATATTATATTAATTTATAAATTTCATAACAATTATTACAAAAATAAAATATATATAAACAGATAACTTACATAATTCAAAAAAAAATTGTAATCCTAGTCAAATTCTTAAAAAAAAGCCACAAAATAAATCAAATTGAAAACAACTTGCACTGTTCTAAAGATTTTATTTTTAAAAACCATCAGTAGTCCCCCATTATAATAACGCCCGCCTTTCTTGATACCGACGTTCGATTTCTTTAATATCTTGGTGGAACCTTTTTTCTTCTACCTTACTGAAGTCTCCAAGATAAGGTGGAGAAAAGTCCATGTACTCGTAATTATAAGGAAAACGCAGTTTAAGGTTCATATTACATCATAAATCTTTAAATTTGTGTAGCGTTTCTGCCAGAATATTCTTATAATTTTGATCTTTCTTATTTCCCAAATAAAAACTTTAATAATATTTTTTAAAGCAATTCAAGCTTCTTTTTCATTGTGTGTCATTACTGGTTCCACCGTTTCTCAAAAGCTGAGGACTGCCAATGAGGATCGCTTAAGACTTTGTAGGATTAATTAATCCATTCGGAGATCGATTGAAGGTCCGTATTTAGATCGTTCAACGCGTGTGCAAACAACTGAAATCGAATCATATCCAATTCGCATGAAAACTTTGTGTAGCCTGACTGGTTGGTATCCAAGCAAAATATCTGTTACTTTAAGATCACCACACAATAACTTTTAATTCGTGTATGTTATTCTTTACAAAAGCATTTCCAAGATAGTAACATACCTTTATAAGTTTGTTTAATGTGAACATAAAATGCAACTGCAATAGATGCATACATAATTTCATTATATAAAAGATCACCATTGAGAGTTATTTTGGACGAGTCATTACACATTCTACGCTCACTAAACATACGAGTATATGTATTTAAAACCCAATTTAGTTATTCAACTTTCTATATCCAAGCAATAAACTAAATAATCATCTTTGACAAAATATTATCTCTTTATCTCTGTTTCTGTACCGATAAGAAGTGGTTCTTATATATTTAAAAAAATCTAAATCCCAAAATATCTGCTTGTTTCGTAGACTATCACATGTCTCGAACCAAATTGTTTAGCTCTTTTTATTTTAGAGGTTCAGGGTTTTCCTCGGTTTCTGCAGCACATAAATCTATTTGTGCTCGATCATCATCGTAATCTGATGTCTATGATTGTATTAAACAATTTATCAGGCCCATCTAGTGTTGATCTTATAGCTGATGGTTAAATTAGGATAATCAATATCTTTTTTATTATTGTATGAATTTTGTGCTAAAAAATCATCTAAATCATTTTGTTTTTCTCGCCATACGATTGGTATTCTAAATAGAAAAAAAATCAGCGGGGGATTGCCGCTGATTTTTTCTGTTTTGATTTTATTAAACCAGAAACAAAAGAATGGTACGCTATATTAGGAAAAACGACTTATCCTGGTCACCTAGTGTTATCCCGAAATATTTTTTTCTGGGTAGTGAGTAGTTTAAAATTTTCCTTGATTAACTACCAAATTTAAGGAAACTTACTGCAGTTCTCAAAAGTAAGCATATAAATATTCCTAATGAACAAATGAGCAGATATTTTAATAAAGAAAAATACGCGTCAACATTCGTCAAGCTACTGCGCAGTACTGATCATAAGATGGTGATACGATGACGTCATAAAATTTCCGGGTGGAGAAGGAATATGTCATATCAAAAATATTAAAAAACATGTTTCCACCAAAAAATATATTTATTTATATTTCACGGGGCTACTCCAAAGTAAATGAATTATTTAAAAAAAAAATTAAATGTGATATAAATTTATGCGTGTTAGAAATTTTTGACTCCATTTATAATTATAACATATAACAAAAATCTGCCCGATCACCCATTTTAATAAAAAGCGGAAAAAGTTCACGAGCCTTTGTGATGACTGACAGCGTTTATTTTATACGAGTAGTACCTTGTTCTTCAATACATTTTTAAAAATGTTAACTAATACCAGTTAGTTTTATTTATAGAATTTACTAAATTAAACTAGAAATTTTATTTAGATTATTTTTACTTTTGAATTTTTTACACACAAAATTGAGTTAAACATATTAATTTTAAGAAACCACCCATCCTTTGATTAACTTTTAGAAAATTCCCCTGTTTTCAGTGTAATTATTCTTGTAGAAAAATGTAGGTTCGTGGCGAACGTATAGGCCTGTTTATTTTCACAACTAATCAAGAAGAAAACCCAAACAGAGCACCCGAGTCCTTTTAACTTCAATGATACGAAGGAGAAGGGAGGAGTGATAAAGTATAGTAGACGTTTCCGATCCGGCTTTTATTATAATACCTAGAGTAATTATTTGGGGTTGCCTTAAATAGCAGGAAGGTCTTCAATAAATCATCATTTAACACCCCCACCCTCTTATTTGTTCAGATATCCTATGGCTAAACAACGAATTAAATTTGTTTCTAGATAACGCCTATCGGAAACATCTAAATAATTGTGTGCCTAAAATTCGTCTACGATCATTCGATTCCGTTATTACTTCAGTTTGTCATAAATCTATAACAAAGGCTTTCTGTTTACTCCTTGGTTCTTAATATACGAGATATGTTACAACACGATAATCTAGTTAACTGTTATTGTGACACGCGGCATACTACTCGTATATAAAGAATGTGTTATTTTTCATTTGCTTCCCTCTGTATGATTCAAAATACTCCTATGTTTATTGATATTTTTTTTAAATTTTGAAACTAATTTTTTATTATTTTTTAACTTCATTGTGCGTTGCCTCGCTTTAATTATCAAACTTGAAAAAAAAATTAAATGTAGCTAGTAAAATATTCAGAATGTGTTTTGTTAATTTTACTCCTAAATAAAATTTTATGTAATATGATAGGTTAAAGTATCACTTTTTTCCTAACAATCTTCGATACATTGTCATATTTATTATGTAAAAACCATTCAAACATTTTGTGTTCTAGTGAATAATTGTTCATATTTTTTCAAGTTTTAATTCTAAGAGTCTAAACAAAAATCAGAAAATACACTGCTATTCTGTTTTCAATATTTGATTTCATTTATAGAAAGCATTTCTTGTGTTTAATAATACGCGTGAAACGTGCGTGAAAGCTATCAACATGAAAAATAGAAAAAATAGCAAACTTTTATAACACAAATTAAATTAATTGTAAATGATTTTTTTCGTTCCTACAAATATTACATAAATATTTTTAGTAATTTGTTTAGGATCTTGAAATAAGTGAGGTTCCAATTTTATAAATATAGTAAGTAAAGCTTTAAATGCGTCTATACATTTACTTTTTTTAATTTGGTATGTACACATACTAACTTAAAAACGTGTATAATCAATAGGATTGCCATTATAATAAACCTTGTTTTTACCTTGAATTTTGAGTAGTTAAAATACATTTATAAAAATTTAGGAAGAAATTCTGTAATTTTATTAAGGTCATTAAATTAAGTGTATAAAAGTTGATTTTATCTACACTATGTTCTTTGTCATTATATCGTTACTTGTTTTATTTCCATTTTATTATATTTAGCTTGAACCTTAAATAATCGTTATCTTTTATCAACTGTTTTCGACGATTTTGTTCCGAAATTTTTAATTTTCTCATTATTTTAAAGAACAAGACTTTTCGTAAATGGCAGTTATTCAAGAGATATGCGATAAACGTGAAATACCGCATCCTTTATATTGCCTGTTATATTTATGTTCGTAGTTTTAATTATTCAAACGTTATTCTTCTGTGAATGTTATTTTTTTTTTCATTTTTACATAAACATATTTTTCTGCTACATTTTCATTACGACTTGAATATGACTGAAAACCAGATGTTAAACTATTATGGTTTTAGTTTAATTTCAGGTTGGGTTAGGTTAGGTTAATAAACCAACCAAGCATGCAATATATTCCAAATCTTTTCCTTTTCATTTATTTCTTTGAAATCTTGCTATTTCTCTATGTATTCATCTGTCTGTTAATCTGCTGATACCAATAATGTCTATTGTAATTCCTTGGTTGGTTTCGCAATGTCTAGTTAACTAAAACAATATACTTTTTTAAGCAGACTTCACGTATACTCGTACATACTCGTACATCATTCGGGAGAAGGAACAAGTACATCCTTGCACCGAAAATCTACAATATATTTATTCCTGAGGGAGAGGGGAGACTTTAGCAATATCACGTTTTCAAGTGTAAACATTGCGAATTCAAGTGACTCTCCGAGGGCGAGCTTTTGATAATCTCCAGAAATAAAGGTTTTGCCAAGTGAAGTGATTTCCTAAATCCACAATTTATAGGCTTAATTATTTAAAACATATTATTCTTTTTTAATTCATCTTTCTATTAAGGTGAAATTTGGTTGTAAATATTATACTGTGGATACAAAATAAAAATTGATGATATTTTATGTACTACTAAAGCGTTCATGACTTTGGTCACTGAACGACGCTTTAGAAATATTTTTTTATCCCTAGCCAACCTCTTCAGTTTCTAACTTATACATAGTCCTGCCATAAAGACTGTTACACAAATTCATACACTTATAAAATCTAAACAATAGCAGGTAGAAACCTAAAATCTTTTTTTAGGTAATTCTCCATCCCTTATCGTATTGCTATAATCAGTTAGTCACTGAACGTTGACCAGTAAACATGGAGTAGGGCGGTAAAGAAAATCGTATCGCTGTAATTGCGTTACGTAAAGTTGGAAAAAAGCCGGGAGACATTTTTAATACTTTAAAATCTTTGGATAGCAATCGTCAGTTGTATATCGTACTATTAATTGATTCAAAGATACTCAAGGTATTGAAGATTGGCAAAGAAGTGGTCGACCGCAAATCGTAAGAACTCCAGCAGTCATCAAAGCCGTGAGTAACCGAATCCATAGAAATTCACTCCGCCAACAAACCATCATGTCCAGGGAGATGGGTATTTCGACACGGAGTATGTCTCGTATTATCAAATTGGACCCAAATATGGGGGCTTATCGAAGAAGCACTGGACACTTGCTTACTCCATTTTTGAGGGACATCAGGAAGATCAGAGCTTAACAACTGATTCACCGGTACGCAAACGATATGCATCGCAAAATCAATTTTTCCGATGAAACATTGAAGAAAATTATAATAAGCAAAATGATCGGGTGTACGCACATAGCTCTCGAGAGACCGCTCAAGTCATTCATAGAGTTCAGAGAGGTCATCATCCAAGATGTGTGATGGTTTGGTGGGTTGTCTCATACGAAGGGGCTACTGAGCCACATTTTTGTGCTCAGGGTGTGAAGACAAGTGCAAATTCATACCAAAATGACATTTTGGAGAAGGTCGTCAAGCATCTTAATGACCCATGTTTAATTCAGGTCATTGGATCTTTCAACAAGATTCTGCTTCAGCCCATAAGGGAAAGTCCACCCAACAATGGCTAGAAATTCATACACCAGAGTTTATTAGAGCTGAAAATCGGCCTTCTGGAAGCCCAGATTTAAATCCACTGGACTACAAATTGTGGTCAGTGTTGGAGAACATGGTCTGTAGCAGACGACTTCCAAATTTGGAAAGTCTGAAACAACCATTGAAGAATTTAGTGACCAATTTTCCAATGGACATCGTGCGTACTGCCGTTGACGATTGGCCGTCACGTTAAAGGCCTGTGTGAAGGCAAGGGGAATACATTTTGAAAAAGATGTATGTTTTCATATAAGATGATATGTGTGTATGTTAAGTATAACAATATAATAAATAATTTGTAAGATGCACTGTTTTTTTTATAATAATTCAAAAACTTTGAAACAGGATTTATGGCAAGACTAGGTAAATAAAATTTCTATTCATTACAATAACATACACAATTTTAATTTTCGTGATAAGCAAACACATTATTTCTTTACACGATTTGAGGAACTTGTAATAAAGCGATGATGATACCTTTGATTATTTTTCTTCTAGAATTTCCTTAAAATAATATTTTAGAAATACAAGCGGAACTTTTACTTTTAACTCGATGTTTGAAGAGTTTTGTAGCGCTTATTAAAGAATAAAATATATTTTCCTTTTTATTCTCGATGAAACTGACTTTCAAGAGTTCAGTAGAACTACTTTCCAAGAAACATCTCGCTTTTCTCAAGTGTTCTGCAGATGTAGCAGCCAGAGCCCCTTGATTCGATTGAACACGTTCCCTTAACACATGTCGAATAGATTTCAGCTTAAGTGCCCTTGCATGAATCGATTCTTATTCTGTTCCTCCGAAGAATTCTGTATAGAAATTCTGCTTATCTGGAGAGTATTCTGAGGTATAAAACTTCTGCATTTTAATGCGCCTATAAAAGACTTTGCTTGAACGCTGGGAGGTATTTTTTTATTGACTTTTATTTTATATTCCTTAATCACTCCACCAGACTTGTGGATAATTAAAAATAACAACGAAGCACACAAGGATTTTTTAAAGTGCAATGAAACATTTGAAATATATCTACTATAGTACTTACATAAGCAAGTTGGTATACGCAACTTTGGAAAAACTTGATTATTAAAAATGTCTGTACATTTTTCCGATTTTAACAGCATAATTATTTTCTCCACAATATATTTATGAAAAATATCCCCATTTGTGTCATATTATTTTTTATGACAATTTTATCATGTTTGTTTTTCCAAAGTAACATTTGTTTTGCGGATTATAACATGTTATACTGTCTACATAACGTATACTACTGTTTTATGAAAATGAAGTACTACAAATATATCTAAATCCTTAAGTAATTGCATGCATAAAATTACGACCTCCGTGACTAGTTGAGTAAGACGCTTAACTTACAACTCGGGGGTTGCGGGTACGATTCCTGTTAGAATAGACTTATTTTTAAAACGGACCGGTCTGGTTTTCCATTAAGGTCTCTCAAATAGTTATCTGGTTGGTGAGAAGAGATTTCCACATGGGAATAAACCTGGGAAGTTATACTATATACAATGAAAACGTACAACTTAAACGATTTATACTATCATAAGCATCTCAGATATGCGTATTGACAATCATGAATTTAAGTAAATATATACTAGCCAAATTGATAATACCATTGTTTATTTCGATATGAAATTTAAAAAAAAAAAAAATGATACTGGAAACAAAAAATAATGACAAAACCAGTTAGTTAGCTAATTTTAATAAAAAATACATAGACGATTTCCTCCACAATCATTTATCTTGTATTTTTATATGAACAACTAAGAATACAACAAAAGCTCTAAAATGTGTTGGCGATTGGACGTGTGTAATAATTTGACATATTAACAATAACCAGACAACATGATTAATATTCCTTTAACAGACTTTTCCTTTGCCCTTTCCCTATTTTCAACCACATTATTTACCTATTATTACATTCACAAGACTGCATGTCGTGATGAGTCCTCTCCCGTCTCCCTCCACAAAACCATGTTCTCCGATCGCCGTTAATTAATTCAAACATGAGAAGCAGAGAGACAAACAAGTCTCAAATGGCAAACATTTCGGAAGTATCTCAATAATTATCGATGTCCTTCGAATTTAAACTTACATTAAAGGAAACATTGTCTTTGTAATAGAGAAATTTATTCTAAATGTGTTAAACTGAACTCGAAACAATGTATTGTTTTCAGTTATATATTTTTGGTCATGAACAATTAAAATTCGTAGTATAGTTTCTCTGTTAATAATCTCCGTGGCTTTCTTAGTAGAATGATTGTCTTCCATCCGGGGATTTTGAATTCGATTTACGATGTTCTTTGAAGAAATAGAATCCTTGTTTCGTTTTTCCACCCTCTTCACGCAAACATATCTTTGATTGTTTGTAACGAATTGGCACATTCAAATAAGCCCAACGGAGTCTACGGTATACAACGGAAATGTAATAAACTACATACATTAAAAGTACTAATTAAAAATATTTTCTACCTTATTGCAGTTTAAACAATTTATTGGTTTGAGTTTTCTAGTATTTTGCTTGGCAAGAATTGTAAAATCATAAATATGATCTAATCAAAACTTTGTCCATGTGGGTTTTTTAACTTTAAACAGAAGTTTGATTTGTTCTTGTCAAAACAATTATAATATTTTTGTTGGCTTTGTATGTTTATATATTTTTTTATGTTTTATAGTTAAGGCATTATTATAATTAATACTGTGGATGTTTAAAGACATTGTAATTTGCTAGTCGGTCACTGTTTATTCCACTTTATATTACGGTATAACCCTACCGGTTTCAAGGTTTTCTCCTCATTTTTATACATTTTTGCCTTTTTTATCGTACTGGCATTCAATTTATTATTTATAGTTAAGGCATTTACACTGAAGATAGGTTTATGTAACGGTAGGGTTACCGTTACACAAAGTGGAATAGTGTTTTACTAAACAAATTACAATAGTTATACGCGTATGTTAGGTTAGATAATCTTTAAAACGGGTCTTCAATTCAAATTGGGGGATGGACAAAGGAAAAAGAATGACTATTAATTTCACCTAAATATTTTCAACTGTATCGCAACACACTAAAATAAAAGCGGTCTGTTTCTAAAATAATTTTTAAAAATATTTGTTAATTTTTTACATAAAATTATTATCAAAATAACATTAATTCGCAGCATTTCAGTTTAAAGTACTTTTTTTGTTTCTGTTCTTAGCGGGAAGATAATAAATTCTCCAGGTTTATCTCACTTCTAGAAAATTTTGTCGGGTATTTTATTAGCATAAAATAGGAAAAGTTCTTCGTTGAAGTAACCTTTCTTTTTGCTTTTCATACATTTTCTTTTTTGCTTTATTCTGACAACGAAATTATCGTCATTGTATTCGCAAATATAATTTCGATTCTTTTAATTACTTCATTTCTACTTATTTTTACATTTGTTCTCCGTTTCCATCCCACAACAGCTTGATCTTCCCTTGTTACATAACTACATACATATTTACGAGGGTTGCTACTTAAGTTTTGAGACAGACAAGTAAAAACAAATATTTATCATCGAAAATGGCTTTATTGTTTTTCAAAATACGAGTACTCTCCATGAAAATCAATACACTTTTGCATGCGTTTGAACCAATTTTCGAAGCACTTTTTCCACTCCGAATGAGGTAACTTCAAAACATGCGTTTTAAACGCATTAACCGCTCCTTCAGACGTCGAAAAACGTTGACCTCGCAATTTTTTTTTGATGTTCGAGAATAAAAAGAAGTCATTGGGTGCCAAATCAGGGCTGTACAGCGGATGACTCATCAGTTCGATGTTTTGAGTGCTCAAAAAGTCACTTGTTTGAGCCGATGTGTGAGAGCTCGCATTGTCGTGCTGGAGAATGATCCGTCTTCGGCGGTTGGTTTTCCTCATTTGTCCGAACACTTCTGGCAAACAAATGGTGGTATACCATTTAGAATTGACCGTACGACGTTCCACTAAAGGCACTATTGCGACATGACCATTTATACCGAAGAAATAAGCCACCATTTGCTTCGAAGTGCTTCGTGCGCGAACAACTTTTGTTGGATTTGGCTCGTCTTGAAAGACCCATACAGTCGACTGCTGTTTAGTTTCTGGCTCATATGCACAGATCCATGATTCGTTGCCTGTCGCAATCTTATAGACGTCTTTTGAAGCACCGCGATACAATTTTTTCAACATTTCTTTGGACCAATCTACAGCCTTTTTTTGAGCGATTGTCAAATTATGCGGTATCCAACGCGAACAAATATTTTTGACGGCCAAATGTTCATGCAATATTGAATGTGTGCGAATGGAACTAATGCTCAAACATGCCTCAATCTCACGATAAGTCACATGACGATCTTGCAATATCAGTTCACACACATCGTCGATGTTTTCTGGCACAACAACCGATTTTGGACGACCTTCACAAAATTCATCCTGGAGCGAACTACGACCACGATTGAATTCGGAAAATCAGCGAAACACAGTGGCCCGGGATGGTACTTCATCATCAAAAGTCGAAGCGAGTTGATCGGCACACTGTTGTTGAGTTAGTCCACGTCGAAAATCATTAAAAAATCATCGCACGAAAATGTTCACGATTTAATTCCTTTTTGGCCGAGATTAATTTTTCAAGTCATTGTAAACAACACAAATATCACTCGTATGACAAAACTTTCTGAGCACGTACATCATTAAAAACGTCAAACTTTACGATGCTGTCAGATTTGACGTATCTACACTGGTGTTGCCATATCTCATAACTTAAGTGGCAACCCTTGTATTAGGACAATTTCGTAATTATTGTATGTTTCTCATTTCTTTAATTTAACTCACTTGAAGAGTTTTTATGGCTAATGTTGTTTTGTAAATTTATTTTACACATGTATTACTCCAGTAAACACACAGTATTAAGATTTTAAAGCTAAAACTTCCTTTTTGGGAGATATTATCAAAATTTATGATTATATTTGAACACTACACTAAACCTAAAGCCGAACGTGTTTCACGAGTATACCATTAATTAATGTTTCTTTTCAGAAAATCTCTCGTTACTTTTCTGTAAGCCTTAAATTTGCATTATGCCTGAATGCTACTTACTAGTATTATATAATTTCCTTATTGGAGTTTACATAGTTAACATATAATATTTTGACGTTACAAAACATATATTTCTTAAAATCCATTCAGTGACCGAATTCATTCAAAGAGCGCATCCGTTCCCTTGTGTAGTATATGTCAACTATTATTTTACAAATCGCCTACAAACAATTGTTTTAAATTATGTTATATCTGTTTTTGTATCTACGAGTTGTCAAATCAACCATTTTAATTACTTTAGTAATAGTATCCATAGTCCATACCTGGATTTTGTATTTTTTAATCATTTTTTGAACATTGACTTGCTTTTTTTCCAAAAAAAAGTACGTGTTAAGTTATTTTCAATAAATTTTGTCTCATACAAATTGAACTTCAATTTCATTTATTTTTATGTCTAAAACTCAATTGTTCGAAATAAAAAAAATATTTTGGAATAAAAAAAATTTACAATCATTTTTAACAAAAATACATCTGAGTATCGAACCGTGTTCTTTGCGGATTAGACAAAGACAACACATATTTCACTTACTCCACATTCATACATCTCGTAATGCAACCTTTAGTTCTCCTGATCCAACCATGTTTTTCTTGATCTACCTCTTCCACGAACACCATGACTTGTACATTTATTTATTAATCATTTGTCTCCATGTGTCCAAACTATCTTAATGTTATTTTTTCATCTTCATGACAACATTTACTTTTTCCTTGCATTCATATCTTATGTTCTGGTTCATTCTACTTTCATTTATTGCCTCTCTACACATTTTTCTTTGTGTACGCATCTCACTTTTTCCATTTTCTCACAAATCCAGATTTAATTATCATACGTCAAGGTGAGGAGGACCATCACACAGCGTATAACTTCGAGTAACAAAAATTTCAAGTTCGTCAAAAATTTAAACTCATAAAATTAATAAATATATGTTTTGGAACACCGTATTATGATCGTATGTTTGAATTAAGGTACTTGTTCTATTATTATTGTCTTATTATGGCTTTATTATGGCCGTATCTTTGAATTAAGGCACTTGTTCTGTTATTATGGCCGTATGTTTTAATGCGGGGATTCAAGTTCCTAAAAATACAAATGTACGTGTACTTTATTTCAAAAACATAATATTTTTTTCTCCTTTCGGGATTGGTATTTCCATTTGAGCAGTTTTGGTGAAGTGTTGATCGTTGCATTAATATTACGTGTAAAAAACTGAAGATACTCGTATATTGATTCGTACTCTAAAAACCTAATGAATATGTTTTTTTTTCTTTAGCCCAACATTTATACAGCAAATGAAATTTATTATTTGGGATGTTTATCTTGATCACCTATTAAATACTTGGTTTTTATTACTTGAATCTGTAAATCAATTTTTTTCTCCAATTCCTTTAATGCAATATCTTGTGTAGTTTAATAAAAACTATTTTCCTAAAATCGTTTTTCATCTCTCATTTTTAGCTTGCAATATTTATTTGTTCAAATAAATCAGCATATAAGATGAAAAGCGATAGTAAAACAATATTGATAAACAATTTTCGATCATGAATCAAATGTCAAATATAATGCGAATATAAATACAAGTTTGTCAGGCTGGTATGTGTCATTTATGATTTACAGCAGCGTAGTAGAGTATATCAAGTTGTCACAAGCACGTTACATTTTTTTGCAAAGCAACGTCATTCCCAACAAATGTGGGACAGTTGGCAGCCCATCCGCTAGTCCCTATATTCACATTGCGCAGAATGAACTGGGATTTCTCTTGTATCCCCAGTGATCTACGGTGACAGTTTGAAGCATCAATTTTCCAACCTGATTGTACTCACACTTAAAACAGTAAGACTTTTCTCTCTCACTTGCGCCCGTCTATTATAACATTATGGTTCGGGGCACAAAGATGTTTTATAAAATATATTTAAATTTTATGTCGAATCAAAACATGTTATGAAACCCGTATTAAACTTGAATGGATTTCTCATTGATTTGATGTTGATCGAAGGTTAATACAAGCAAATAACTAGAAAATTTTATACATACTCGTGTATTTTCTTATACATATATATATATATATATATATATATATATATATATATATATAT
>OX463841.1:31066839-31153742 GCA_949825065.1 Odontocerum albicorne | reverse complement strand
CAAAATATCACTTCGATTCCTAACTGTAAAGTTCTCAATTCATGCAACCCTTTACGAAGAATTACAAACTTAAAACTATCAGAATGGATGCAATTCAACCGCATCCTGCATATGGTATTGACAAAATTCGCGATTTCTCTGTATGAATTCTGGTTTCACTAAGCTGTTAAATATGAGCGGTTTCTTAATTAATTGGGTTTTGAAGGAAAGTTAGGTTTTAGTTACAAATTATGTATGTGTATAACTTTATGTATATCTTTATGTACAGGGTGTCCCGTAAAGAGTGAATCATACTTAGGGCGATGATAGATTGGGTCAAGACCTACCAGAATATCAAATCTTGACCTCAGTAAAAACCTTACCGTTTTTAAGTTATTCGGACTTTTGTAAAATTCCTACCTTGCGTCAGATTTTTTGCTGCGTTGTGTACAAATTATCATTTTTGTAATTTTTTTTAATGTGAAATACTTTTGAATAGTAGCCTTATCTATCGTATACAAAATGATTTCCAAAATTATTAGGGGTGTACAAAAAAATTACTTGGAAAAATAAAAAAATCTTAATTAAAATTGTTACGCTTATCTTTGGCCTTCTGTGGTTAAAAAGTATTTTGTTTGTAAACCCCTAATAATTTTGGAAATCATTTTGTATGCGATAGATAAGGCTACTATTCAAAGGTATTTCACATTAAAAAAAATCAAAAATGGTAATTTGTACATAATGCAGCAAAAAATCTGATGCAAGGTGGGGGTTTTATGAAATTTTACAAAAGTCCGAATAACTTTAAAACGGTTAGGTTTTTACTGAAGTCAAATTTTGATATTGTGGTAGGTCTTGACCCAATCTATCATCGCCCTAAGTATGGTTCACTCTTTACGGGACACCCTGTATACGTATATGTTTGCACTAAGATAAATAAGTTTTTTATATAATTTCACTCAAAAAAAAAACATTTTGTTATAAAAGAGGCATAATTTGAGACGCGAAATATGTTCGCTCATTAAAATTTTCGGGCTGTAAACACAGTTTTAATGTCTCCAGTTTTAAACTTTGTGGTCAAACTCTCATATTACCCTCTTGGGAGTTTTTGTTGAGTTCTTTTATGTACGCCCTTTAAACGAATAATCAACATTAGTTCTCTCACATGACTGAATATATTCTTATCGTAGTGTCCTTTGTGAGGGTTCTTTGAATTGTTTTTATTTAGTTCAAAATATGGTTAGTTTTATGTTTGAGAAAAATGAATGGCACTCAAAATTAAATCATTTTCTTCAGATTTTCATCGATTTTTTCTTCAAAATGCCAACTTTATTTGGTATAAAAATACTTCTGACTATTAAAAATACCATTAGATATTATTGATAAAAAAAAATTATAACGTTATTCAAATGAGTTGGGGTCCAAAGTTCACAACACCTCAAATGACTTTCACTTGATTCAATGTTTTTATGACTTATTAAACAAAAGATCTATGAGTGATCATTTTTTTTAAATCTTTTAAAAAATAAGTAATATTTTTGTATCTCGGTAAAAAGGATTTATAGCTGTATTCCTACACCAAAAGTTTATGTGCCAGCAAACAAATTCAATTTGAAAGTCAAACACTTTAAATGGGCTCCGATCGATGTGGCATTTTCCGTTTTTGCTTTTGAGGCTTTAATTAATTAAATGTTTCTTTAAATTCGGTCATTAGTACGAAAAATGGGGTTAAAAGAACACTTGAAGGGGTAAGCTGCGTAATTTGAAACCCTCCGAGGCCCCTTTTTTATCTAACAAATAATAAAGTAGGCACTTTTTGCAATATATGGAATATTTTCGCATTTCATTCCGGTTATACGTCTCGCTAGTTTTACGATTCTCCAGAATTAAGAAAATGCTTTCGCAAGATTTTCAATTTCCTTTACAATTTAAGTGAGCAGGAAACGCCGATACGGAATTCTGTGATACTTTGACGCGCTGGCAGCGCGAAGTACCGACACGCCGACGGAGGACGCCACTCGTTAGCTATGTGTTGGCTTATTGCTCATTCTTATATAATATTAAGCAATTTCCTCCTTGTGACAAAGGATGGAATTGTTTTTGTCTTCAAACCAAAAAAATGGTTTTGACAATACGCACACAATTTTATTGATAGGTTTCTTAAGTATGGTAATACGGGTCTTTTCAGTTTAGAAGGGACAATTTGATAAATTAACCGAGTTGAATAAAATCCCACAGGAGTATTTTTTAGTAGAAAATTAATACCTTGCCTGGGTGTCAAATCACTAAACGAGTATTTGTCATCCCTTAGGTCACTCAAATCAGCGTTCACTTACTGTATCTTGGATTCACTAAATAATCTTATTTTTTTATCCAATCGTTGAACCAAAAGCAAAAAATTCGAATGTTTTACTTAATAAGCTAAAACGGATTTTTTTTCTCTCTTTTAACATACTCGTAAGTTGTATTTAAAATAAAGTCGATACATCATCACTGAACAATACTATTGTATAGAATTTTGTGGATCCGATGACGCTAAATTCTTCTTAGCCGTGTCACTCTTACCTGAGAGTCGTGGTTACTGGATAATGTAAGTCACGATGAATACAGGAATCTGTCATCTCGTTGATTTGATAGTTGCACCTTGCTGGACACCGTCCTCTTGTTCGCCGCCGCTCAACATTTTGTCACTATCAGTTTCTGCAAACTGTCTTCTTTTTTTCTAGTGATATGTCCAAAATATGGCAGTGTTATCTTCCTGCATGTGATTGACAACCTTTGAATTTAGCCTCATTGACCTGTAGAAAAAAAACAGTTTTCATGTAACAGATTTTGGTGCTGTGAAATATAGACACTGCGTTAAATTCTTTCAAAATATTTTATTAATTCTATCATATGTGCATTTAATTAATGTTCATTACAATCATAACTTAATCTAATATTATTCTACTAATCGTCAGATATTTTTTAGATTATCGTCCATTTTCATAAGTCACTTTTGTTTTAACACAAATTCACTCTAAACAACATATTGATCTCGGCTTAGATCATGAAATCATAAAGCATCATAAAATGTAACGCAATTTAACTAATATACTAATATATCGCTGTAAGCTACACCTTACCAATGCGAGCATCTGCAGCATCGATGAACCATGATACGATCGACGCCCTTAATGAAAATCTCGTTAGCTAAGAGAAAGTCCCGGTAGTGAAACAACCTTTTCTCTGCTAATAAAGTAATGCTAAGTTTTAAGGAGTATAAGGAAGTATTATCACTCCTTCAAAATGAAATACGATCAACAAAAGCTCAAAATGTGCGCGTTTGAGAAACATGGCCTTTTATTAAGAATATAAAACCCATTAATAAATCATTAAAAATTTGCTAAGAACGATAATTTTTTTCTCTTTAAATATGAATTTTGTAAAGTGTAAGTTATCGTTATTTCATTTTCGAGACAAAAAAAACTGTAAGTCTAAATTTATCCAAACTTATGATCAATTTCGTGGAGTTTTTAGTTTTTTAGAAGAAAAAAACTTTGCTTCAACTTGAATTTAAGAACGTCGTTTCCCGAAACACGGCAATTGTGTTTTATATAGTTTTACTATCGAGATTCTCAATTATCCTCTTGGGTGAGTTAACGCATGCCACCAGTTCCTGTAGACCTTCTTTTGTATCAAATTTGAAACAAATTTGAAAAGTTATGATATAAAAACGATGTTTATTTAATGGACCATTTTTTTAAACTTTATTCATAGTAACACAACGCGAACAAGAATAATTTTAACAGGCATGTGTATTTTAAAAACATTTTTTACGCATTTTGTATGAAAGTAAAATATTACCTGTCAAATAAATGCTTTAAACATTTTAGTGAATTTAAAAGTTGTGTTATTTTAATTTGGATATGCAAGCGAAACTTTGACATGGCAAAAAAGAGATGATAGTTAGATAAACGTGCTAGAAATAAGAGCATTGCATAGAATGTGTAGAACGCATGCGTGCGTGCGTGCGTGTGTGTATGCGCGCGCGTGCATGCGTGCGTGTGTGAGTGTGTGTCTGTGTGTGCGCGCGCGCGTGCGTGCGTGTGTGTGTATGTGTGTGTGTATGTATATGTATATTTGTTAAATAGATTGAAGAAGTTTAGTCTACAACATTTAATTCTCCTCTCTTATTTCTCTTACGATATGCTAAAATTTCCATCATTTCAGAAGATAAACATTAACTATACTCATTTCCTGCAGTATTTCGTTTCTTTTTTTGTTGAATATGTTATCTCCTGTACTTCCAATTATTATCATTTTCCGAATTGTTAACGAAAAAAAATTTTGTCGCTTTCATTTTGCGCAAATTATTTAAACATACTAGGAAGCATAATCTATTATGTTATTTGAAATTTTCGTATACGCAAAGTTCAAGTATAAAAAAAACAACTTTTCAGCTTGAAAAACTAGAATTGAATCCATAAAAAAACTTATATTTATACAATACTTGTTTATAAATATTTTCACTTTCATATTGTCAACTAAATGTCAGCTACTCGTAAATGTCATTCAGCAATTCCTATCAATCAGTGAAACTAGACAGAAGCCTTTTATTGTTTGATCGAAAGTGAAACCTCCTGGAGGAAGATAAGGGTTCTACAATTACGCCATGGAGGTTCTAAAATAAATTCGATTCAATTCCTGATTGATCAAATTTATATTGCAGTTCCCGTTTATTTTATACCATGTACATTTCAATTTATATTAATTCCCCACAATTAAAAAAATTGACATTCATTCAAATTGGTTATGCGGGCATATTAAAGAGTATGGATGGGAGATCACGATATATTCGGCCTCGTTAATCGAGTTTTAGGATTAATAACCATTAAAAAAGGGATGGAGCTCGCAGGTCATCATCGCAAGTGTTAGCAATACTACCTCACATGAAGAAGCAACAAACACGTCAAGCGCGTGAATATTGATACCATACGAGACTTGCATACATATATACCATCACGTCGTTTTCCTTCGGAGTAGGCAGAGAGGAGAAATTCCCAGATTCTCCTATTTTGACATACATCTTTCGCATCTTCTCCATCCAGGCACTTTTTTATACAATTCTCACGATTTCTCTGATTTTTTACATTTTCTTTTTTTTCAAATATCATACACTCGATTCAACCATACTCTCCTTGATCTTCCTTTAACACGCCTTTTACTCAAATTTTAACAGTATATTTTACTATTATTTTTTCATTCATTCGTTCTACATGTCTAAATCATCTCCCATTGTTGCTTTTTTGGACCTCCGAAATCAAGCATATTTCCAAAGACTTCTAGGAGGTCAACATAAAGGAAATAAGAACAAGATAAAATTGCTTTGAGCCGTAATAAAATTCCAATAATTCTCCAGAGCTCTTAATTTAATAATGATATAAAAACCTTAATTTTAGCCATAGTTTGTGAACGAGTTTCTTCAGGAAGATTTAGGATTCTACCATAATTCGAACCAGGTGAAATTTAACTAGATATCAACAAGGCCACGGAGATATTCTTAATTGTAACATGTGTTTACTACGAAGAACCTCAAAGCATCTCTACCCTTAGTCACAAGTATTCCCTCCTTTTGCATCGGGCAAACTGACCATAAATTTAGTGAATACAGCCGAAGCATTAAAACCTTTGGGTATCTTATGTCAGGGGCAGGTTTATCGTACTACGTTTCATCTTGTTAATTAATACATTTTGGGGTATATTAACATATAAAAACCTTTTTTTTTCTTTGGAAATGAAAATTGCTTTAATTAGTTTCCCCGATTCAACAAAAAATAAAATATACAATATCCGTAATATATTAATATAACATAATATACAAAATACGCCAGTAATGGCAAAAATTCTATTATAAATTTATTTATTCACGGAAATGTCGTAATATGAAACAAAGAAAGTTGTTATGAGGGGTACAGTGGATTGGAAAGTTTAGTTTCTCGAGCTGTTGAAGATTTGGTACACGGGACTTAGTTTTCATTTCTGAATTACGTTTGAAAGTCGCATTATCGACTTAAAAATAAACAGTTCGCTTTTTGTAGGGTAAAATATTTTCAATAAATTTACAATAGAAATATGAATAATAATATTAACGATTTTTTTATTCTTAACCACATTTAATGAAAATATTTTTTATCTTTAACACATGCTAAGGAATTTTGCATATATACGAGTAGATACATTTGCATAAATTCATCATAAGAATAATTTCATTTCAAACAATAAATCAATATCTCTAACCGTGGCCTAGTTTTTAAAACTCATATCTTCCAACTCCTGAATTACAAGTTTGATTCCCGTTGGAACCCGATTAAAAAAAAGGATTCCTGTCAGGTTTACCCTACAGACCTCTCTAACACCCTTTTGATTTAATGGCATAAACCCGCCAAATTGTATTCTTTATAACGAAAGTGGAATACAAGCTCTGCTTTTGTTGACTTATCAATGTGTTGTCCATTACATTCTTATTCCTCTAAAAATAAAGTAAATATGTGTAGAAACAATCTAAAGCAGGATTTAGATATTGTGTTAACGCTCTTTTTTTGTATTTTAATGTTGTTGTTTTGCAACTCGTTAGCTTATTATGGACATTTTAAAGCACCTTTAATAAATAAGCAAAACCGAATGTTAGGAAAAAAATGTGTTTACTATTTCTTACTACAGTATATTAGTAAGAAAAGATGTGCTCACATTTAACATTCTAAATTGTAATTGAATATATCGAATTCTCAAAGGCATCCGATCTTTTGTAAAGTGATTATATTCACGTTGTAAAAAAAAGAAAATTCGCAACGAGTGTAGGTATATTTACATTTCAGCCGATATCATCTTGGGGCAAGGCTGGTCGGCTTAAGCGGCGCGCGGAGTAAGCAGGGGACGAGAGTGGTGGTATGTGGAGGTGGGGCGGCGTCGCGCAGGGCTCAATTCCTCAGCAGGCTTCAGTTCCCGCGAACCTTTCGAAGCGCTTGTTCTGCATGTTAAAAGCGCTCTTGCGCCCTAACCTTGCGTTACACGCACGTGTGTTAAACTCTTTTACGCCCCACTTACAATAATACAGTTTTTTTATTACAAATGTGGTGATTTAGTGATATATACATATTGGCATGATTTTTTTATATTACTTATAAAAATTACATAGAGATGAATAGATTGTAACTTTCATATTTCTTTCTAGCTTAATAATATTTAGTAGTAAGTGACAAATATAGTGAATATGTAGTAAAATCATCAACATTTCGGAAGTCAAGAACAAATCCCAAATTTATGTGAGTTTCAAGAAAAATGGATACAATAGTTCTACATATTGTATTCGTATTAATTTTGGTAAAATTCGAACGCTGTTATTTTTTTTTGTTTATATTTTTCCACAAATTTTTCATTACTGAATTATCATTTTTTTATATACATATGTATTTCTTCAATATATGTGGGAAAAATTATATGCAACCAATCAGTTCATTTCACCTCGTCCCAGGTTTTATAACTGATAAATTCATTGAAATGTTTAAAATTATGAAAGATTAGCTGTAGTAATTTATTTGAAAATCATCTGTCAAATTTTAGGTATTCTGTTAATAAAACAGTGTAGGCAATACGAGTGTAAGTGTAAAACACAACATATTACTAAGGTAATCAATATTTTTGGTCGAATAAATTAATGATTTATTCTCATTTTTGCCCTCAATGTCTTTGTCTCCGCTGTATATAATGATCGGGGAATGAATTAGAGGTTTTTTTCGGTTTGTTTTAATGTTTTGATCCTTCCAAATTCCGTGCAGTTTTGCCATCGAGTTATTTTCTATCGCAGTTTTTCTACGGTAAAAATAAGGTAATAGATATCATAGTGCAATTACAAATGTTTAAAGTAAGAAAGGAAAAAAAGAAAAAGATTCATGAAAAATGTCATAGAAATGCGTTCTTATATCAGCATAGCCTAAACAAAACTAAATGTGAACATACGAGTAAATCTTTAAAACTTTGTTTACTACCAAAAGCAATTTTAAATGGAAAAATATCGTGAAATTGTATTCGAATCTTAAGTGATAAATATGACACCAAGTATTGTTTGTTTATTTCATTCCAATAGGTAGGTTCCTAGTTGGTAAAACCTCTTTTTTCTAAGCAGGGGTTTAAATTCCCATTGGTATCCAGATAAAAAGGGTTCTGGTCTTTTTTTCACTTTAGGCCTATTTATCACTATTCTGGTTGGTTGGAAGAGATTACCACATAACAATAAACACGCTAAATTGTACTGCTTACAATGGAAGTGTAATATAATCATTCAATTCATTCACAGGGAACAAGTACTAAAAGTGAATTGGCCCAAAATTGAACCCACGACTCCAAATATTATATATGGTAAACCATTCTAACCCTCAGACCACTAAACAATTCTTGCTATGGCAGCACACTTTATCCAAATTGTAGTGTATTATTACGCTTTCGTCGTATATATTACAGCCCCGTAGGTTTATTGCCTTGTGGCAATCTCTTCAAACCTACCAAAAAGTTGTCGAAAAAGGTCTAAAGTGATAACCAGAAAATATTATTTTTTTAAATATATATTTTCAACGAGAATCGAACTTGTAGCCCCCGGCTCTAAAGTTAGGCGTCTTACCAACTCATCCCCGGAGATGGTAATTAATTCGATGTGACTTGATATGACATCTACTAAAGAAATTTCGATTCAACTCAACAGTTGTTAACGATGTTTCTTATCTTACTTGTTTTATTTTTTCACGAAAAATATTATTATTATTATTCCATCTTTTATTAACAAGCTGAAACACGTTTTTCATTTTCTTTTGTACAACACTTTTCCTAGAAAGGCGCTAGTCAATTCTCTTCCCAATCAATCATACAGCGTGAAAATATGTGAAAGGATAACTGGAGCTAACATAACATATCCCTTTGCGATTCGCACATCGTTTTTCATTATGGAATAAAAATATATTTGTTTCATCTTAAAATACATTTGAATGCAACGTATTTTCTTGTATTGTTTTCTTTACAACATTCAATATATATATATATATATATATATATATATATATATATATATATATATATATATATATATATATATATATATATATATATATATATATATATATATATATATATATATATATATATATATATATATATATATATATATATATATATATATATATATATATATATATATATATATATATATATATATATATATATATATATATATATATATATATATATATATATATATATATATATATATATATATATATATATATATATATATATATATATATATATATATATATATATATATATATATATATATATATATATATATATATATATATATATATATATATATATATATATATATATATATATATATATATATATATATATATATATATATATATATATATATATATATATATATATATATATATATATATATATATATATATATATATATATATATATATATATATATATATATATATATATATATATATATATATATATATATATATATATATATATATATATATATATATATATATATATATATATATATATATATATATATATATATATATATATATATATATATTGTATTTCGGATTGTGTGGCTGACTTTAATGTTGTAAGAACAAAATTGTATCAACAAAATGCCATAAAAGAAAGTTTATTTCAAAATATATGTATTGTATAACACTTTCGCTGTGTAAAATACAACCTGGCAAGCGTATTTCAATGCGTACGCCAATCTCTTCCAACCAACCAGAAATATAAGAGGTTTCAAGTGAAAACCAGACTAGAACCCTAGTTATGAAATTTTAGTTTCCAACAGTACACGTTCCCTCAACTCTCGTATTGGAAAATAGGCGTCGTATTTGTTTTCATTGTATTTTGCTGTTGACTTGCTTAGTTGATAAGACGTATTAACCAAAAACATACGTTTTACTAGTTTGAATTCCCCTAAGGTCTGATTTTCACTTTAGACCTCTTAAACATATTTTTTATCGATTGAATGAAATTTCCAAGCGGCAATTCTACAATTACTGTTAATACTTCATGTTTCTATGTTAATTTTATCGATTGAATGAAATTTCCAAGCGGCAATTCTACAATTACTGTTAATACTTCATGTTTCTATGTTAATTTTATCGATTGAATGAAATTTCCAAGCGGCAATTCTACAATTACTGTTAATACTTCATGTTTCTATGTTAATTTTATCGATTGAATGAAATTGCCAAGCGGCAATTCTACAATTACTGTTAATACTTCATGTTTCTATGTTAATTTTATCGATTGAATGAAATTTCCAAGCGGCAATTCTACAATTACTGTTAATACTTCATGTTTCTATGTTAATTTTATCGATTGAATGAAATTTCCAAGCGGCAATTCTACAATTACTGTTAATACTTCATGTTTCTATGTTAATTTTATCGATTGAATGAAATTTCCAAGCGGCAATTCTACAATTACTGTTAATACTTCATGTTTCTATGTTAATTTTATCGATTGAATGAAATTTCCAAGCGGCAATTCTACAATTACTGTTAATACTTCATGTTTCTATGTTAATTTTATCGATTGAATGAAATTTCCAAGCGGCAATTCTACAATTACTGTTAATACTTCATGTTTCTATGTTAATTTTATCGATTGAATGAAATTTCCAAGCGGCAATTCTACAATTACTGTTAATACTTCATGTTTCTATGTTAATTTTATCGATTGAATGAAATTTCCAAGCGGCAATTCTACAATTACTGTTAATACTTCATGTTTCTATGTTAATTTTATCGATTGAATGAAATTTCCAAGCGGCAATTCTACAATTACTGTTAATACTTCATGTTTCTATGTTAATTTTATCGATTGAATGAAATTTCCAAGCGGCAATTCTACAATTACTGTTAATACTTCATGTTTCTATGTTAATTTTATCGATTGAATGAAATTTCCAAGCGGCAATTCTACAATTACTGTTAATACTTCATGTTTCTATGTTAATTTTTAAAATAAAACAGATTTGAATGCGGTATTTCTGGTCCCATAATCCACTTGCTTTACGCAAGAAACGTTTTACAAATCACCCGAGGAAATAACTTATGCATGCAAATGAAGTTGCAGTGGATAATCTGGTCACATTTATCTTCGACTTTATTCCTTCTTGCCTTATCCCCAGGATTAATTCGTTTCTTTTTATATCATTTAAATTTTCTCATTAGCAGACGTTCATCTTATTCTACTGTCATTTGAGAAGTGATTGATTCGATAATTTGACAAATTCGGGAAAAATAATTATATTGTTATTAGATTTTCGTTATTTCTTTCGAAATATTTAGTAACAATATCAATATTTAAGTTTTTGGCCTGAAATTTTCCAAATATTTTGTTTAATGTTGAAAATAATCATTTAAAATACTCAGATAATCCGTTGGGATAACAAATATTACATACACATATACTCGTACAAACATGTGTATGTAAAATTCATTACTAGAAAGGAATTGAATAGTGGAAAAACTGGTTATTAATTTTATAAATCAATATTTTTTACCATCATACTTTATAATTTTTAGACAAACATATATTTTTACTACAACCAGTAGTTTCATCGATATTTATAAAAATCTATTTGACAAATTTCTACTTTGAAAATAAGGGCTGCAATGCCTTCGGTACATCGCCCATCTTTGAAACCAACTGAATACGAAAAATATTTTGAACTTATGTACAATCCGTGTTTATAAAATTCTGTTTTCCAACCCTGAGGTGGCGGGTTCGATTTCCGTTGCTATCCACATTTAAATAAAAGTGGTCTGGTTTAAATACCTTTCTGATTGGTTAGGAGATATTACCGCATCGCAATAATCTCGCCAGCGTTTACCTGTACACGACGAAAGACAAATAAATACAATAGCTGTGAGAACCTTTGAATTTTTTCTCTATCCTTTCTTTTTTTGAATTATGTTGTCCTCACTTACCGTATATTTCAGAAACTCGTATGGATATTACTTAATATTTGGTTAATATTTCCCAATTCATTCCATCTCTGTATCAAAACTATTTCATTACTCTTTTCTAGATTTTATTCTGAACAACTTGAAAAAAATGCAATCGCTCCAAATCATTGTTTGTCAATGAGCATACTTCAATTCGACGTAGGTATTGCTCGAGATCGTTTGCAAAATTATTTCGATTTTTGAAAACCATCTCTGCCACGTTTTAAATTTCATAATAATTAAGACTAATATTTTTTTAGAGCATTTGACTTTTAAACCTCCTATATTTCGGTTCATTGTTTTATAGATGAATATCGAAAATGTCTCTCTAGTTATTGAAAACTCTTTGGATTAAAATATTTAATGGTTATTTCCCCCTATGTGTTCACACTATAATATGTTAGTTCATTCTTTGTTTGAAAATATTAGAGAAACAAACTATTTTTCATTTATTGTATTTAAATTATTTCAAAAGATCGTCAAAACCTCGTAAGTCAAGTCCTTTTAGCTTTTCTCTTAATTAAATTGAGCCCGATTCCGAAACTTCACGTATAAAGTTTAGTTTACCTTTAACAATATCGTTCGCAAGTTTGTGTTCCTAGTATATTTTAAATGGCATTCAATACGCGTTTTAAAAAGATTCTTTTTTAAGAGGAATAATATATAAGTTTTTGATACAAAATATCCAGATAAGTATACAATTATCCGCTTTTGGATTTAACAAGTCGAAAACAAATTAATATGTTTTCGGAAAATAATTAAAGTAAAAATTTGACTTCAAAGGATAAAAACAAAAGTTTTAAGAACTCATTAATTTTGAAATAATAAAAAAACAGTTTTTTAATAGGTAATCCACCCACAAGCTTATATCATAAAATAAGTTTTATGAACGAAACCTGAGTGTAAGATTTAAGCTTAATTTATAAATAAGAAGTCCGTTCTCCAAAAAATCAAATGTTCAGATCACTCATACTTATTCTTTATGCTCTTGATAGAACTCTGGAATCGACCACTATAGAAATAATAATACGCATCCATTTAAAGGTTCTTTTTTTACAAGAAATAAATTATAGGCTTTTGATATAAAATGTTACACGTGTATACTCAGTTTCAGTGATCTACTGTCTTTTTTTTCCATAATAAGGGGTCTTTCAAATTGAGCTGTTTTTTAAATTCACAGATAAAACACAGATGGCGTCGCGAACTTGCCTGAGTCTTGTGACGTTTAAGAATTGTAATATATGACATTTATAAAAATAGAGTCGTATACGATACAACAACGCGTTTAAATTGTTGAATTATTTTATGTATTGTAATCTCCGGAAACGGTGATGTTAATTGGCCACCAAGATCCTGTGATCTGACACCGTTGGACTATTTTCTCTGGGGTTACGTGAAAAGCCAGGTCTATAAGAATGACCCCCAATCAATTCCTGAGCTGAAGGATGAAATTATTTGCGTTATTGTTGAGTTAGAACCGCAATTATGCCAAAATGTCATCGAAAATGTTGACAAGAGTGGGCATCTGTGGGGCTGCAAGAGGTGGACATTCGGCGGATATTATTTTTTGTGTTTAAATGTCATACATTATACTTCAATGACCAATAAAAAGTTTTTTTAAATCAAAGCAAATTGTGTGTTTTATTCAATAACTAAAAAAAATAATTAAAATAACCATTCAATTTAAAAGACCCTTTTTTCCTTAAAAATCAATTGTGCTGTTAACTAGTACATCGTCTTTTTTATTTGTTGTACATATATTTATTGTTTATTGAATTAATTCGTTATCGTTCAGTTTAGTTGAGATTATTTCCAAAAATATTTTCTGTACTACGTGTTTATATAAAATGTTTTTACAGATCTTAATTTTAAATATACGAACTAAAAAGTGTTCTAGATTTCTATATGTTCATCCAATGAGAATTCATGTATAATCTTATGTACTCGTAACTTGAATATCATAAAAAAGTAAGTATGATTTCAAGGAAAATAAGCGTAGAATTAATTAATAAAATAATATAGTCATATATTTGAAAGAGACATTAAATTTATTCGTTTTTATATCATATAGTAATTAATAAAATATTTACAAAATATTGATTTGTTTTTTTTTTTTCATAATGGTTCTTAGCTCACTTTACGAGTGTTTTCCAAAAACATAATACTTTCAGTATTTTTCCATTAATAGTCACGTCTGTGGAAAGAAATTTCGGTTCATAATTAACTTAGGAACCTTGTTCTTTGAGACATACATGTGTTGTAACAAATAAACGGATTAGGATTCACACTAATACCAGCCTAATTGATTTAATCCCCCCGAGTAATCTTTGTATACATAGTGCAGTATTAAACACGTTCAATTCATATAGAATGGAATAGAACAGCCCATATACAAGGCAGTAGATATAGTTAAGAATAATATTACATACCCAAATAGGATTCGGCCAACAATAGTCCTCGGGGTAGAATTAGCATAGGCAAACCTATTTTCTAGAGATTAGTTATCTGAATTAAGTTTACGCATAGACACGTATAAACGAGACACATTATATGAGTCTCACTGGACTTAATCGGTCTAATTAACTGTCAACTTGTAGAAAATTGCTCGATTGTAAAATTTAATGAGATTGATGATCAGTACCGTGAGAGAGATCACTAAATTTGACGTTTTCTCAGATATTTTTTCCTTATCAACTCTCGTAGGTAGCATTTTTTATTGAGTAGTCTATTTGAAATAAATCCTTGCAACTTTTTTGGGATCTTATGTTTATCAGTAGTATTGGATAAACCTGAACGGAATGAATTTGAATGTTTTTTTTTTAAGATTATACATGGTGTTTTATTTAATTTTCAAACACGCGATAAAATCGTCACTTCGACAATTGAATAATCTCCGTGGACTAGTTGGTAAGACTCTTGACTTCTATCCGGGGCTTTCAGGTGCCCGATGTGTATACAAGAAGATATAAACAATTGGTCCCAGCCAATGGTAACAATACTCACACGCACTTGACTCGTAGCTCACGCACTAAACTTTACACTCGTGCGACTGTTTATTGCTTGACTCGACAGTAGTGCCAACACGTGCCATGAGGAACCACAAGGACACTCTTCAATATTTCCAATCACAAGTTCAGATGTATTGAAGGGTAACATACGAATGTAAATAAAAATAATTTGTGAGAAAGAAATGAAATAAAGGGGATGAATGGTATCCACGAAAAAGAACATCGATCTTTTTTTTTAATTATCTGAATCCATTTAAATCTTAGTGTCTACAATCGGAAATCCACTGTATAAATAATAAAACCATCGTAATGGTTTGTTATATAAATCATGTATTTCAAAAAATTTAATACACAATCTTTTATCCAGTATTTTATCAAGTGAAATAAAATAAACTTCAAAACGTTTTTGAAAGATAAACGGTTTAACCTATTCAATAGTATTCACCTAACTGAAATCATTGCAGTTTGAATGAGTGTGTAGCAGTATGTATATTTTTTATTATTTGTTTTTACAAATGTATTGAGTTATGTGTATAAACCATAAATTATGTATTTAAAGTGTTAACATGATTGCTACTTTAAAATATCTAGATGCAGATAGGAGTAATTCACGATGCTGAAGAAAAATTAGCTCGCATTCACATAGTTTACGACACCTGATCTATGCTTTAAAATTTCAGTCTCTAGAGGGACTGAAAGAGAAACCGGATCGAATGAATTTACCAATTATATTGTAATTTATTTATTATTTCAGAATTCGCCTAATGCCGGTTATCATGAAACGCTTAATATCGTTTGCTCTCACATGTTTTATGGGAACATAAATCTTGATTAAATCATCGTTTATATTTATTTGCTCTTATTCTGACGTTTTATATGAGCATATTTACTTGTTTTTTGCCGGGGAATCGCTACAAATGTTTGTTCTTTTAATCCCGTTCTCGTACAATACAAATCGCTTTTTCTTTCAAATATTTTGGGTGATATTTATGAGTTTCTCAAGTGTTAATAAAAATGACAACTTTTTGTCTGTTACAATCTAAAATGAATTCTGTTAAAAAAACTCTTTCACTCAACCACTATTTTTACCATTAAATTATTTTATTGTATTGGTAACATACAATCATACTGAAAAACACTATATAGAAAATCGTTTTTTTTTTCTAAAACGTGTTTATCAAATCAAAAATTATATTTAAAAAAAAAGTGTTGGATTCGAGTTATCTTAAATATTTCAAACAATCAAAGAGACACGGACCACTTTATCCGAAGTTCAGAATTGTGTTTAAAATATTCGAATTATTATTTTTCATCTACCGTGTATGGTTCTTCTAATGTTAGCGATCACTCTTAAATTTATATCGCTGTCATTGGCGGCACGGAACAGCTCTTCAACTCTGAATACCTCTCCGTTAACGAATATTGCGTTACCAAGACAGGCGTCGTCTGCCTATTGCGCGTCGACCCTCAATTTTGCTCATCAATACTAATCTTAGTAAGTGGTATTTTTCTCTCAATATATTATACTCAATCCGATATAGACAATTTTTCGGCATTTTAGAGTTCTTGTTCTACAACTGCTCATCGCAGCATCTCGTTGTTGGAAAAATGATGAATCCAAGAAATTCTCAGCCTTATCAGATAATTCCACAATTCAAGTTGAATAGAACATAAAAAATCTGGATCTGTTTCAGAATCTTTGTCTTAGAAATTAGAAAATGCCTAAAGAAAGAAATTTTAAGAAGATGAAACCTTATTTTTTATCAACTATTCAAAATTCTACAATATGAAATATCCTCGAATATATGAAAATATGAATAGAAGTAGAAAAATACTCTAATTAATGATGTATAAATGCGTGAACTAAAAGAGTATGCGATGTGTCAATCTCTGAAGAAAGTATACTCATATAGAATATTTTATTATAAAAAAATGCGCATTTGATTTGAAATGATAAAAAGATACGAACTTATGCGATACTTATATAAAATTTTAGTAGGACGCATATTTGTTGTAAGTATCTTAATTTATTTAATTTTATTATTTTTTTTTGTAAAATATATCAAAACAAAATAATCCATTTTCAGGTAATAATTGAATTTAAAATATCACTTTACAAAATCAAAACAAACCCTTTAAGAACTCATTAGTATTTAGTAGTAAAATACATTTTATGTCATAAAATGAATTCGCATGGACTAATTCAGAATGGTAGAGTTCAACGTAAAGAATAAATAAGAAGTCCTTTCTCCAAAAGACTTTCTGAGAAGGCCATGGTGCATGTGATAAAACAGATATTCAGAGAACCAAAAAAAGCGTTAAAAAGCATATTTTTGGACGAAGGTTGTATGGTTTTCTTTAATTTTTTATATTTTCTCCGAGAATTTCTTCTATTTTCGTTGAGATTTAAGAAAGGGTTTTTATTGTTCACCAACTAAATTTAATTACTTTTTTAACACATATGACTATTTTCGAATTTATTAGTACTACAAAATACAATTATTTTGATTTAAATTGAACAAAATATATGTTCACACATTTATAGAACGTAGAACGATGTTTAACGGCTGGCAATTATTATGATCAATGAAATTTTATCCAATTTCAATTGATTTATATCTAAAATATTGATTTATATTATATATAATGTAGACGTTACATCGTCGTTAAACAAAACATTGACGATTAATGGATCCTTTTTTCTGAAGATAGCAATGGTTTCAATAAAGGCTTCATGGAGTGGTTTGGCTTGAATTGTATTGAATTCTTCCAATTCCAATTCTTGAATTCCATGAATTGTAAAAATCAATTTAAGATATATTTTCTTATTTTTGAGGTTCTGCATATTAATTTATTTTTTAGATATATTTCTCATTTAAAAGGAAAGCAATATTAACTTTACACCTTTGAAATAAAGTAATCTACTGAAGTTTGACAGGAAATTTATTAATCAATGCAAATTCTGTTTTTATGGCACACGTTATTGCAAATACTCGTAATATAATTCATATTATATTCCATTGTATAGTCAATCAAGCTGGTCAGCTTTCGGCAAACAAAATACTTTTTTTCAGAAGGCACGCTGATTTCCCTTTACATAAAAATCATATCACGTCCACTTGCCAAGGGATGCTGGGCAGCGAGTCACGCTCGGACAGACGTGAACTGATTGCCAGCCGTCTGCTGCACACCTATTGTAACCCGCAATATCCTGTAGTGGTCCTTCAAATCACTTTATTGTTATACTCTCGGACAGAACTATCCTGAATGCTGCAAGTGTGACAGAAATCAGTTTTGTTGTCATAAAGCATAGATTTTTAGATTCTTTCACTTCACCCGCAACGTTATTTTTCAGGTTGCTTCTTTGTTGTCGTGTCTCTTACTACACCGTTCTCGTTTGAAAAAAAATTACAGTGTTTCAAACTATAGTTTTTACTATTAGTTTTCAGAATTACTTTGAAAAGATTCGTCATCTATGCAAGACGTGTATGTTTACCTGGGCCATTGTTAAAAGATTTTCAAAAGTTTTTAATATCTTAATATTTAAGAACTACATATCTGTACGTGCTTCTAAAACGCCATTTTAGTCAGATGAACTTTATGATTGGACATTTTATTTCAACATGTTTTAAATTAAGTTACAAATGTAAATAAATGTTTATAAACGACTTTCCTTTTGAGATTGTTAACAGAGATTGCCTTTTGGCTTTTCCGGGTTACAGCTTTTCTTTGTTCACGTCTCTTACTGTCCATGCTGTTCGACTCGAGAAACAACGAATTAAAAACATAACACCTCTCTTAAAAAATACAAGATTCTTGTACTATTGTTGACTTTAAAAAGGAAATTATAAACATTACAATTCCTTTCAGTGAAATCGTGTTTTTTCCAGGTCTTCCATCATCCTTTATTCGAATCTCCCTTTCCGCTCCTGATGAGCCATGACTTTATAAATATTTTTGTATATTTTTTTGTTATTTTGATATTGCCAAGTTTTTTTACATTTTTACATTAAATCATCTTTCACTCAAAACGTTTTGAAACATTTGTATAGTTGGAGGGAAGAAACTACCACTTGGCAATAAAACCGCAGTATTGAATACTGTACGATGATTTTTTTTTTATAAATAATTATAAAATATGAGTATTTGCAAAGATTAAAATCTTTGCCAGTTAGTTGAACCAATAACCATTGTATCTGATACAACATACTTTTTTTAAAGCCAGTAAAATGTATTAAATATTTTGGAAAATTTGATGACTATAATATTTCATATATTTTTTTTAAATTTCGAATTCTTCTTTCAAATAGAAAGAAAGCTTACTGCTCGACTATTTTCAGGAAAAATGTTAAAAATAACAGTTACTGAATTCTTTATCTGTGTTCTTTGTAAACTTATTATACGAGTAGTACGAGTATATAGAAAAGCCCAATTTTCGTATCTTTTAGCAACACATTTTCGTGCGTTTTTAATGATGTACCGAGGGATCGCTCCATGAGCAAGTTACTAGTATTTGCATAACATAGATGGCGCGCGGCACGTGAACCGTGCACGCGCGACTAACAATATTTAACAGCGTTCATGTCGGTCGGCCGCCCGCGCCCGCATTCCTTACGTGCTCTTCTTCACACGTGACCTGCTCCACCGAATATTATATTTGACGTCTTAAATATAAACTTTATATTTCATTAGGCCTACCGACGGTGCCAATTTATTTTGCCTTTACACAATACGCATTGTCAAACCGAGAAAATTTAATCAGTTTTTCCGAACGTGACAACTACAATGCCTGGGTACAAGATACTCTGTTTTATTTACCCTTGTATACCAGTAACTCTTCCTTGTATTACTAAACAACGTTTAGGGATTTGTTAACGTCTTTTGTGCAGTTTCATGTACTGTGTTTTAGAGAATTTGAGAATCGCTCAATTTTCAATATATTGTACAATGTAATCATGGAGTTGTATAATTTATCGTATGTTAGCTTATGGCGTAGTTTTAAATAATTGGACTGGTATATGCATAAATCAAATTATTACACTTAGACCCTTTGAATTCTTTGCAAGTAATACTTTGTAATACGAGAGCTTTTCATAATTACATGACAGATGACCAAATAGAACATAAATAAAGGATGGTCCACTTTTCTTAGATAACTTTATCGAAATGTGATAACATATCATATGGAAGTAAAGTAAAGCTTAAACTTCGCAGAAGAAGATACACGTAAGGTAAATTCTGTAGAGGTGCGTGTATTAAGGAAATGTTGTGGAATGTAAATGTATGAGAGGGCGTCATGAAGGCATCAGGAAATCATGAGTAAAATGGACGTTGTTAGTAAAAAGAACAAAATAGCGTTAATATAATTTACACATGTTGAGATAAAGAATAACTCAAGTATGACTAAGTTAACAAACAAGTCTAATGCGCATGGTGTGTTTGGTAGAGGTTAACCGAGAAAACGTGACTAGATCAAGTGGACCAGAATTTGTAAGGTGAAGTGAGAAGCTCGAATAATAGAAGAATATGCATGACGAAATATATGAATATGGATGACATGTCCTCTTTATTTACCCCGTAAGGGACAGGTGGTAATGGCATATGTATATATATGTCATCACTATCAGCCGACATTCATCCACTGCCGGATGTAGGCCTGTCCAAATTGTTTTCAAGAAATCTTGTCCCTTGCGCACTGCTGCTACGTAATCGCTGCTTGATTACGTGCCTTGGTCTTCTTACAGGCCTAGTTCTGCCTATTGGATACGTCCAACGATGATCCGTTGCTCGAACGATGTGCCCAGTCCACTTCCACTTGAGTTTTTTTTCGACCTCTATAACACCATCAACTTTTGTTTGGGCGCGTATCCACTCACTGCGTTTGCGGTCTCTTCTGGTGTAATCTAGCAGACACCCCGAACGCAATCTATATAGGTGTAATTTCTACAATAAATACAATAATTTAATAATCAATTATGCTATCAGTGTAAAAACTTAGTAGGGAGCTAGGTAAGTGGTTATAAAGTACTTACATTATTTTAATCTTTTTTTTATCCAATACAGATTTTAAAACATAAAGGACAATAAATTTGTTGTCAATTGTATTCAGAGTATACACGCACAAAAAATTAGCCCAGAAAATATTTAGCTTTTTAAATATTGACTTTTTATAGTCGCTTATTAAAATCCTAAAGTGACCTAAACGCCTGGATGGATGTAATTGTCTGAATAACAGTAGGTATGAAGCTACAAAACGGAGAAAACTTGAACGCCAGCAATCAAGACGGTAGGATTTGTCGAATGAGCAAGGAGCCCAATTAAGGGAGCAACAAACGAGTCACCGATCTCGAAGGCAGAAAATGACCGATGAACAAATAGTTCAATTACAAAAACAATCTAACATAAATCGTAAAGTTAAAATGAATGATAACCAGAGAGCTACTAGAGCTGATCAAAATACTCAAAGGCATATCGAGCGAAGATTCTAGAAAGAGACAGCGCAGACTGAATGAAAGTGTTGTAATTCAACATGACACTGTGGTCAACTACGTACTTATTTGGCAAATTTTCTTGTTTGGCTAATTTTCCCATGCAGAACATTTGACAACAAGCTCGAGATAAAAGTTTTACTGAATGTTGTCACACAGTTAAAATTGTATTACCTCCATCCAAAAATCTCCTAACTTTGTAGACGAACTGACATAAAATGTTTAATTTAACCTTGGTCCAATAAGGAGAATTTTTAGAAAAAACGTGTGTATATTTTCCAAAAATATAGTACACAAAAAAATACTCTGCATTTAAATATGTTTATTGCAGATTATCAACGTTGTAAGTACTCGTATAATAATTAACAGGTATTCATTTCTAGTTTTGGCGCGAATTTGGATGGGCTTTCCAGTTAGTGTGAATATAACATGGAAATTAAAAAAAACACTGCAATATTCAACTCTCTTAATTCTGTTCAGTTTGATTTTTTTCAACTTTATTTTATCATCGGTACCGTCATGACTACAAACCGAAATCTGGATCCTTGTACTTAATATAAGGTGCTTTCTTAAACGTTTAAATTTCTCCGATGTCTTTTTACACAATTTCTAACCTCAAAAATAAACCACTCCCAAACAAGCTGAATTATGACAAACTTGACGCATAAGCTTAAACCAAGAGCACATTAATGAGGTTCGTACGATGTCAAAACAAAATATATATTTCCCATAGTAAAAATTATACGAAATATATTTGACTCTATTGTCGAGTCGACAATAGTAAAACAAATTGTTTCAAAAATCGCCCTTACCATAACCAACGCATAAAATCGTTTTTTTTTTCATTGTTTACAATAAAAAAAAGCCACAAAATATTTCAATCATAACTTTATTCTACTTAGAAGAGATATTATAGAAATTCTTAGATTTAATTTTATTCTCTTTGTGTCGGTAGGTCCTTCCAATAATTTAATTTCAACGAGTTGTTGTCCACTTTCATCCTTCAGTAGACTGGAAAAGCATTGGAAGTTCTCGCATGACTGGTGACAGATGCCGGCATAATTTCTAACAAAGCTTGTCGACATTTTGAAAACCATACGGAAATTCATCCCGTTGCACACACCCGCATCATCCCTTTGCTCAGTTCAGGTCGTCTGAAGACTTATATTGTACTGAATCTAATGGAAATGGCCTTTTATATATGTTTATCCAACCTTAATTATGCTTCAGCATTGTCAATACAGCAATCCCATTTAGGCTTTGTTTTTTTATATGTATAAAGAAATGGATGAGCATTTTATTTCCTTTTCCTTCTTTTATGGGTCAGTTCATTTTTTATTATGAAGAACTCTCGAATACTTTCTCGTCGTTTTTTCAGTATTGTATCTCTCAAATGAAAATGTTGATTTATTTTTAATTATTTTTCCTTTAAGTACCCGAAATTGCAATAAAACATACTAAAACAAACTTTCACCTGAAAAACTTGGTTTCAAATTACTAAGATTTTTTTAGTTTTCTTTATTTTTGTAAGAAAAACAAAACTTCTTTTTTTCATATAATTTCAGATAATTTTTTTTCTTTGTAAAATATTGAATATGTTTAATATTTTCACAGTATCATGTTTTCCATCAGTCAAAATATATGTTTGGATGTATCTACATGTTTGGTTAGAATAAGAGATGACTGACGTTTGAAAGGTGTTGCAGCCTTGACCTTCAAAGTCGTATATTTAATTAGTTATTTATTTTATATTAGATGACAATTATGTACAGTAAATACATAACATACAATACATAACACGTGAACAACAAGACAGACAAAAGCAATGAAATGGATCATGGTTTGTCGCCTGTTATTGTATTGTAGTAACCCCTGTAAACTAAGCTTTTGCCTTTAAATTACTGGAATTTTCAATTCTTAGCGATTGTTGATTAACATTAAACTGCTTCGTCACTCTATAATTTGATAAATTGTGAGACCTAGTTACGAGTTATGTTTATAAAATATTAACAAAAGAAACGTGCCCTATGATTCTATTTTATATCGAAATACCTATTTTATAATAAGACTAGTGTATTCAAACTTGATTTTATTTATATTGCTAAATTTTATGTTTTTTTGTGAAGATACTTAATTTGCCCAATACATTATATAAAATATATAGAATGGAGCCTTAATTCTGATTATATTGTCTACAATGATAAAGAATAAGGTCAATAAAAACATCCAATTCACGAAAAAGTTTACCTTTCAGTCGAATAAAAATATAAACAACATAACGACGTTGAATGAGACTTAATATTTTTCAGGGTAATTGGCAATCATAAACTTGGAAAAAGTGAATACTCGTATAGGTAATCTTTACGTAAGAACGCAATAAAGGAACGATTCTTCAAAAAGTATTTTTTAAGTTTGAAATTATTGTTCGTCATCAGGTAGTATTCAATGGTTTGTTGAGAAATTCTTGTTAACTAGTTTTTCCTGTCACGTAATAACAATTTGTTCCCCACAAATAGGATGCCTTTAATATGACATTTTATGAAACCATGTTCAAAAGCGATCACTCACCCAATTTTCTTATCTTATTTTGCCCCGACTTGTATAAAAAGTTAATCTAAAAAAATAATAGTATAGATGACGTGAATTTAAGGCTAATGTATTGAGTAAAATGAAAAACAGCTCTCTGAGATGTGTTTGGCCAGCTGAAATGAATTAATGAACAAAGGCTAACAAAACAAATATACAGTGCAAATGTGAGTGTAAGGCGTGCTAGAAAAATATCAAGAAAATTATGGTAGGATCAAGTGAGTGATATTTTAAACAAAGGAAATGTAGTCGTAGGGGTTATATGAGAAGTTATATAGTATATATATGGTTTTAGATGAAGCGAATGATATGTATAGCGATAGAACAATCTGGCGCTCTGTCGTTAGCCTACCTTGACAAAGAAATTAAAAGATATATGTAGGTATGTATTTATTGAAAACTTTTTTTTTATTAATTATATATTTTACATCTATGGTATATAAACACAGATATAAAATATATTTTTAGTAACTTTATTAATAAAATTCATACGATATAACACATTAAAGCCTCCAGAATAATTCAGTAAAAGTATACTAGTATTTAAGTACTAAATTTTCAAAGAATCGGGCATGCCCTGAACTCAGGGTTAAAGATTTATTTTGACACGTGTATTTATCATAAGGTTATACAGGAAGAAATCACAAACGCACTGAGTGAATACGCGCCCAAGTGGAAGTGGGCTGGGCATATCGCTCGAACAACGGACCATCGTTGGACGTATGAAGTAATCAAGTGGTACCGAATAGGAAGAACTAGGCCTGTAAGAAGACCAAAGGCACGTTGGGTGGACAAAATATGTAAGCAAGTAGCGATTACATGGCAGCAATGCGTCCTCCGGCAGACAGTTTACCCCCATAGGCAACCGCATTTCTCACCTTCAATAAACATTTTCTACACCTTAATATACATGGAATGTATCTAGAATCATCTGAATCTGTTAACTTTCCAGGCGATTTCCCTTCTTATCTCTGACGGAGCAATTGTAGCAAATACTGGATTTTAATAGCAGTTTTTTTTATTTCTTTAACTCTCCCTCAACAAGCCTTCACAGAAAAAGGTGAATATGGGGGGAAAAAATTCAACCTACAAATTTGGATGTAAGTGGCCGAAACTCTTCCTTCAGGCCACTTAGATTTTTTTTAATCTACTGCAAACATGCATTGGAGGGACAAACTACTGATGTTTATCGTATTTGGTCGGCTACATGCAAATTTCTGTGCCTCCCAAATACCTTTTTAGGTAGACATATCATAGTGTTGATGTCATTGACTCGATAAATAGATGATCCTTTTTTACTTTGAAATTATATATCATAACCTTATTTTAGTTGGTTAGAGAATATTATTTGTAAAGCAATCACCATGACAGATTATTCAAAACAATGAAAGCATAATACTATACGATATATTCATTTATACGAGGGTCATGTAGAAAGTAAGGTTACAACATTTATGTAGGATCGAAAAATGCTTGTATTTAATTAAAATTCACAGGATACTTCACAAATATATTAAACTATATTTCAACGTAATCGCCGTCGAGATCGAGACATTTCTGTAGTCGGGGCACCAGCTTTTGTATGCCAATGTCATAGGCCTCCACCGCCAGCTCTTTCAGCCACTTCTTCACAGCTTCCTCGACCTCCTGATCGTTGGAAAATTGTTGGGGTGTAGTGACACATCCACGTCTCATCCCCCGTCACGATAGAGTCTAGAAAAGCTTCTCCCTCCTGTGCAAAACGATCCAAAAATTCACGCGCGGCAGTCACGCGATTTTGTCTGGTGCTCCGGTGTGAGCATTCTGGGCACCCATCTCGCACACAACTTCTTGTAAACAAGTTTTTCCGATACAATATCACCAAGGAGACTTCGAGAAATGTCAGTAAATTCTTCGTGAAGGTCTTCAAGCGTCACACGGCGGTCATTTCGCACTTGTTCTTCAATTTTTTGAACAAGTTCGTCAGAAATCGCTGCCTTGCCTCGTCGTGAGTATCAGTACGGCTTTCTCTGAACAACCTAACCAACTTCGTGACATGTTGTCGACTCATCACATCACTACCATAAACTTCCACGAGCTTCCGATGGATATTCGCGACGGCATTGTTCTGCAAAGTCAAAAAACGGATGACCGCGCGGATCTCGCACGGACAGGAGGTGGCGGGAGCGCGCGACGACCTCTCCATCGGAAGAATTTACTGTGACTGAACAAAATGGCCGACAAACACGCGGGACCAAACAAACTGACCGTTAGGATCCCCCGTACACGCCAGGTGCGCCAACTTCGATAGGTATCACAAAAAATCAATTAATTTAATTTGATCATATTTCTGAGGACTGATAATTAAGGGACAATTTCTAGGAGATATCAGTAACTTTCAAGTAAAAACAAAATATGAACGCTCCTAAAGCAATGAAAGAAATACGAGTATGTTCAATTCAAAGCATTGAGCTATGAAAAGAAACATTATCTTTAATTTAATTTCCTCCTTTATTCATCAAAATGATTAAAAATATCCCTTTTCATTTATCAATTATAAACGGATTATTCAACTGACATGGCTTTCCCTGTATTAGAATTGTTAATGGTCACTTGATATTTCAAAATCCTCCGTTGAATTTTAAAAGCACTCTTTCGCTAAAACAAACTCTTTTTTTAACATAATCCGTTTAACGATGAAACTTTTAACTTTACTTAAGCCCTAAAACATTAAAATACTAAAATAATGTTAAAGGTTCATTTTCCATGACGTTTAATTTTCTCTTTTTTTTAAATATAGATATTGATCATTTTATTCACTTGGGTTTAATTGGTTTAAAAAAAAACGTTAGTAATTTAGCTAGATGGATAAATCTGGAACTTGGTTTTAGTATTTTAATGTTAAAATTGTATTATTTTTTTATAAAATAAATTAACAATCGTAAAAGATTATTCGGAATTATTTATATTGTTAAGTGTTTTCACATACTCGTAACATCAAAATTACAATTTAATTTCACGTGAACGATTATAAAAGGACTATTTAATGATAAATTTCTCTAAAAAATCTGTTTTTGTCAATTAAGATAATAATACAGCACGAAACTAATGTACTATATACTCCCCCTTCCCTACGTTCCGATTTCAACCCATACAGAAAGATCTTTCTTGAAATAATAAAGTTTGGAAGAGATTGCCACATGGCAATAAACTCGCCAGGTTAAAAAATGTTTTTTTTAATTGTTGCTCAAATTAAACAAAAATGATATTAATGTGTTTTTTTTAAATATATAATATATATTAAAAGGGATTCAACAATGTGATTTAATTTAAAGGTGATTAAAAAAAACACGTTTTCTCGCCAGTCTCATTGTTATATTAAATAAATACTTATCAATGAACAATTTTTAGATAATATATGCATTTTTAAATGCAATAACTATTAGTGTATTAAACGAATTATCGATATATAACGTGATAATGTGTAATTTGTGAAACCTGGCACGTTCAACACATGATTCTCATTTAAGTTTTTGTCTCTCCTCTCTCCCGCACATTTGTTCTGAATCCACTCATTTTTCATTCCCCTACATTACTTGCGCATATGTCTAGTGGCGCAATCTATCAAGAAGGGTCCCATATTTTTTATAAGCTCCAAGAAAGGCCTTTATTTATGAATCCACATTTACTCGAAGACAATGGCCATCATTCAAGTCTTGGTAATGAAATGCCGGACCATTTCTCATTTGACACCGATCGTGCGTTCTAATGGAACAATTGGAATTTCATCTGTTTTTTATCATGTGTCATAACCATTTTATTTGAAGACAAATGGGGTAACACACGGAAAATCAAGGAATTTTAGTAGCATCGCCAAGCGAGGAATTTATCTTCTGCCAAATAACTTCTGCCTCACCTTTATCAGAGTCCCAAATATTGCGCCAAATATGAGATTTCAAAAACTCGGTAAACGATTGTTAGATTAGGAATATTTCCTGTATTTTAAGCTAAACGTAAAATAAATTGGAATAGAAATATAATGTTTTTCTGATTTGCAGTAGATGTAAAACTGGCGACAAATAAAAAAATACAGTTTTTGGCTACTCTGTTCCAAGATGATTTTTATGACTTTCTTACACGTGTATTTCCTCACTTGATTTTAAATATTTCTAGATAATTGTATTGTTATTGCTTGGCGTATTAATGTATTAGGTATAAACATAAGCTGTGTCCGTTTTTTTCCAAATTTAAAAATGAGCACCAAAAGTAAAACAAAATGGTAAAGAAAATTTTCTGCTCTACAAGATATTGTGTTTGCTTTTACGTTACATATATTATTTTATTTGATTACAAGCCTTCAAAATAGAATGTCAAGTAGACGAAACTGAGCATTTTCGACACCTCCTTCTGCTCGAGTTTCAAAGACGGTAATTTCAACCTGAAAGACATGGAGCGTTCCGGACGACCAGTGGACTTCGATGAGGACCGTTTAAACCATATTAATTATGAAGATCCCTTTCAAACCACCTTGAAATTGGGTGAGCAGATGAATTGTAGTCACATGACTGTATACCGCCATCTTAAATCAATGGGAAAAGTCCAGAAGTTCGGCGCTTGGGTTCCACGTGTTTTGAGTGAAAACAACAAAAATCAACGTTCGACAATTTCTGCTGGTTTGCTCGCACGTCATAGAGCTACGCATGGCCACAAGCAAAGGTTTCTTTATCGCATCATTACTGGTGATGAAAAATGGTGCCTTTATGTGAATATGAAGAAACGGAAAGAATGGGTGAGTTATGGTCAACAAACAACGCCCAAAGCAAAACAAGGTTTGCATCCGCGCAAGACGATGATTTGCATCTGGTGGGATTGGCAAGGCGTCATCCACTACGAGATATTTGAACGCAATCAGACAGTCAACGCGGAGCTATACATTCTGCAAATGCAGCGGCTCAACCTGCAATTCAACAAAAAAGTCCGGATCGGCAATATGGCGTTATTCTGCAACACGATCGGTTTCTACTTTTTCCGGTCGCTTTCGAACAATTTGCGCGGCGTTTCCTTCAATAATGACGTCGAATTGCGGACATGGCTGGACGAATTCCTCAAGTCAAGACCGGATGGTTTTTATCGCACAGGCATTGAAAAACTTATAGAACGTTAGCAAGAAGTTGTTAATAATGAGGAGAATACATTATTGACTAATTTGTTGTAAAATAATGAACGAGAATATATTATTGACTAATTTGTTGTATTTTTTTTGGTTGTGTCCTCTTGTTCTCTTCATTTGAAAAAAAACGGATACAACTTATGTTAACACCCAATAAATGATTGTTTAGACTGAATTTTTAATATTAACTATAGACGATCTAAGGGGACGTATTTATGAATATAGATCCCTTAGTATCCTTGGTGGTAAGACACGCCTTCCAGCCCTGAAATTGCGAGTTCGATTCCCGTTGGATTTTTTTATGGTTCATGTCTAGTTTTCACTTAAGTCCTGAATAACATATTTCTGGTTGGCTGAAGGAATTGACATATGACTATTAGTTTGCCAGGTTGTACTGTATTCAACAAAAATATTATACAATACAATTTCTATTGTTATATATTATGAAGAACTTATCTTCAATTTTATTTTTCAATGAAATTAAATTTGTCATAAATATAAAACCATAAATGATTTGTCAAAAACATTGAGATAAACATTTTGGCTATTACCATAAAAATACTTGAAAATGAATTAAAGTTGTAGAAATTTAATCATCTTAGAATTTTTGATGTACAAAAAGGACGATATTTAAATATTCACATGTTTCATTTTAATTACCTCATTTTACTTTAGGTATATTTTTTATGTTAATTTAAGATTCCAGCTAATCATACTTTAAGTCCTTGTATATTTTTACGAAGTATTTAAATGGCAAAGTACCTTTAAGCAGGTTTTTTCGCATTTATCTGTTTTATTATCATAATAAAATTGAAAATAGCAAAATATATCCCACACAAAAGAGCGCTTTCAAATGGTATAAAACAAATTCTTTATATAAATGGAATTTGATTTTCTGCTTCTTTTGAGATGGTTGTTTTGCGTTCAATACCGGAATTTTACTGTCAGTTTATTTCGCTGTACATTTTGTGTTTCGTTGTACGTCCTTTGATCGTTTTATATTTTTTATTTTATTACACTTTATATTATCACATTGGTTAGACGCATTTTTACTTTGTAAAAAATATGTAGGAAAATGTGTATGAAAATATAATTAATGTCTCCTCTCATTTTTTTCAAAACATTTAAAGTTTTTTTTTCAGTTTATGAAAAATAACTTCGTGAGGTTTTCGTTATCTTTCAACTGTTTGTAAAATAAGTGTGATACATTTTAAAACAATCCGGTATCTTTATTGTCGGAGCTTTTTGACAGTTCGCTTGCATCAGCCTGGGAAGATTTACGAGTGGGTGTCGCTTGTGTTTTATTTCGCACGGCCCAAGCACGTGCCTTATCAGTATTTCATTTTCATGCGAAACTGCAGCTGGCTGTTTCCAACTCATGTTTCCAACTTTTAACCGTAATTAGTGTGACACAAATATCTGGTGGTGCCGTAACTTGATGGGATTTCAAATGGCAACAATAAGCAATATTTTATGTCTACGTATTTTATGTACTTTAATTATAAACGGTAGCTGTTTTGCCAAATTTGCATATTAATATTACAAATATCAACACACTGCTTTCTGTAAAACAATAACACTTATTTGATAGTGTTTTCTACTCAATTTATCTGTAACATGTTTTGTTCGAAGTTTCATCTATTTCAAACTCATATATGAGTTAATAATATATTTTGATGTTTAAATTGTTTATTTTCAGTATTTAGCGTAGTCAAAAGGAGTACTTAACATTTGCATATTGATGCATAATGAAACGATGAAAATACTCGTAGAATACTTAACAAGTATAAGCCGATACATTTTATAAACTAAGTTAAGTAATTAATGGATATTTAGTTTTTTTCAATATATTTACAAATACTAACTATTGTTTTTTTCACTATTTTATTTTTTCAAAATTGACAATGATCGTAAAAATGACAAATAACAAAATGTAATTATCTTGCTATGCAATATGAATGCTCTGCAATATTAATGCTCTACAATTACAATTTAATTGGTGCTATACAATCATTATTCTTAGTAGTCAATGTATGCCATATTTTTATTCATCCGTGTGGTAAAATTTCAACATATCCGAATTGGTGATTCGGACATATTGACTAGCGTGGCCGGGAGACAATATGTTATTTAATCCAGCCTTCGGGCTTAGAACCACTGGAATAGAAACGATTTGCCATTTAATGTATTCATAATACTTCCTCGCACGTGAACGGGCAACAAAACTTCCACATATCTAGCGCCTTTGAGTATACACGTATGTAGTGTTACCGGACGAACATTTCCACCAGTACCCGTTTTTGAATACCATTAGGAATCGAACCTTATACCACTGGGTGGAAGTCGAGCGTTTTACTAACTAGGTCACGGAAAGTCAATTTAATGCATTGATGAAAAAGTTTACTAATTATGATCATATAAATATTTAACACTATTTTCATATTCATCCAAGTCAATTTGAGGAAAGGGTATTTTTATAACGTGTTTTATTTATTTATAATGAATTATGTAGCAATCGCAACATATCACGATATCATGAAGTTTATTCAATACCGAAAATAATATACTATATTACACTTTCTTCAACGCTAATCATCAAGTAAAGCATGTATACCTTTACATCAAAGTTTTCCATACAAACTTTAACCATCAAATCACAAGACTAAAATTATTTCTGGTCTCTTCCACGGGACTAAGGAAATTCTCTACTTTAATAACATGTTTCGTAATGACTCTATTGCATCAAGGAGGCGGTATTTTTTATACAAGGTTTAACGTTAGTTATAACTTTTTATAAACGTATAACTATTCACACATAACTTTTTATAAGCGTATTCGTAATATATATTAAAATTATGCATAACCATCCATTGTGCAGTGAGTGGAACACATCAAAGCTATTATTTACAAAACAAAAATATGCAGATGCGGAGAATTGCTTATGTTACCACTTCCACCACCTTCCTTTTCTCCTTTTCGTATTATTTTATTTTTTGTAATATTTTTTCAATATTTCAATAATAATAGGTTCGGCTGCCGAGTTAGAACACCCTTGAAGAAAGTCCGATTGTTACTTTATTATTTATTATCATAAAATACAATAAATAGATAAAAAATAAATTATATATAGGTATATAGAATAAAATACTTAGGCATTAATTAGACGATGAAGTATTAATTTTGGAAACAATGTAAATAAGAATCACCTAATTAAAAGTTACGTTAAACTGTTTTTATAAATTTGCTGCAAATTATCAAAAAAAATATTAAGTTTCCATCTTAACGGTTACGAAATAAATAGATTTAAAAATGTGGCATTAATAATTTATTTTGAACGTAAGCATTTGTACCTAACGGATTTTTAATATTAAGTATAAAAAATTTATTCATACCAATAAATGTAAATATTATTTTTTATGTTGGGTTTTTCTATATAGGTAGATGTATGTATTATAGCTCTCATCAATGCTGATGAAATTGTTTTCAAACTCATCTAAAATGTATTAGTGCATTACTTTTGCATCCTGTATATCAATATTCTTTCTTCACTTCAGAAATTCATTTGTGTTCTGTGTATACGTAGGCTTTCATAGAAGTTTTCTAACTCGTGTCGAGATGAAGGCGAGCTCTTTAGAATTCACAAACAAGACGATCGGGAAAAGTTTATAATTGGGCCTCCACTTTCTACTCTCCTGGCCTCAAATAGCGGCGTGTGAATGCGGAACCGAATGAATAACTCAAGTTTTAACTCAAACGGTGTGATCGGGAAATTCGATGATATTTCTTATTCCTAATCTCATAACAATAATAGGAAGGATAGAATGTCTATTATCTAAATTTTGATATTTAAGTCACAATTTTTTTGGTTCCATACATGGTATTGTTCAATAATTATTTTACTACTTTAGTACCATCTATATCAGTATTTCCCAAAGCAGGCAATACATCCCCCTAAGGGGCACTGAAACGATCCAGGTACGGGGTAGTAGCTTCGGGTGCAATTGGAGGAGCATTGAACAAAAATAAGGGAGCGGTCGAAGCATATAGGAAGGAGAGAAGATAAGAAAAATTAGAAAAACCGTTCGTACTTGTTTAATTTGTTGTGTAACATAGAGTTCAAATCGTAGTGATTACTATATTTTCAAAATAAATACAAAAATGGTGCTGAACATCAATAAATTAATACATAAGCACCAGGTTCATTCTTCTCATGAGGATTATTTTTCAAATTATTTGTTGAGGATTATTTTTCAAAGTATTTCTTTACTATGTTATAAAACGTAGGTAGAAATATCGATACATACTCGTAAAAGTACGCAAATTCGACACTGCATATTTCTGTTTGTGTCTAGGGGTGCTGATTTTTTTTTCTGAAAAGGGGACGGTAGGCCAAGTAAGTTTAGGAACCTCTCATCTATATCATTGTTTTAAATCTTCGGAAAAAAAGATGAAATTGTGTCGTGTATTAAAAAATCAACAAGATTTTCGTGACAATTCCATAGAATAAGTGTTTTTTTTTAAAAGAGAAATTGTCGTACACTTAATAAATGATTTGTTTTTAAAAGCATGTATAATACAAAAAAATATAGATAATTCTAACTAATAAATTACATGCTCACAGGATTCATAAAAGATACTCTTCACATCAAAAGCTATGAAAATTTCTGGGCACATCTTGTATTACTCCCAATCAAGTATCACAAAGGAAAGACACCGAATATCACGAAGAAAGCACCTCAGATGTTCTCCAGCCCACTCCTTACAGTATTATGGCTAATATATTAAGAAGTTTCATGAAAAACCAATATGGAGGAATTTATACGCCATAGGTTATAGTATGTGCGTAAAATTATTTTCCCCTATGCATATGTGTATATACATTCAAAATGTACATAAACACATAAAAAAATACTTATCAATTATCGCACTATTGTGAGGAAAAAAGGGGTTGGAAAATATGTAAAATTAAAGAGTAACTGTAAATAATACGTGGTCCAGTTAGTGGTTTCGTACTCAAGTCTAATTCAAATGCAAAATTGCACCAAATACTCGAGAATAGTAGCTTCCGATATTTCGTAGAACGATGGTTATGTCAATCAAAGCCTTGATTTGGTCGTCATCAGTGGTAATCGGCTTTTCACAGCTGACTTCGAGTGTCGTATCACCATTACGGTTTCTTTAAACCACAATTGACATAGGTACACGATCGCTTACTACATCGTCGCTGTACATTGTGCATATATTTTTTGTGGTAGTAAAGAAGTAACAAGCACCGAAAAAACAACTTATTTTGTTCCATCTTCAAAATGACGTCGAAAAAACGCTCATTTAATTTATATAAAGTGGTAAAAAATGCTCTTAACTATTACTTTTCCTAATAATATACATTCAGAATGTTTGAAATAAAGTAAACAATACACTTTTGATTTTAAAGACATACGAGGCGTATCCAGAAAGTAAGTGTACTGAGGGTCTCACGACCGGATGGATTTTATTTTCGACATGTTGGCTACAATTCCGTGTAGCCTGACCCTCCGCAACGACACCGGTTCGAGGTCAGTACGTTGAGAAGTGCCGACGCGACAACACGTTTCGTGAAAAATGTCAATCCGATCTCCCGCCAAGTGCGCGGCGTCATCCGTTATATCGTTAGGAAGGGAAAATCTCCGGTTGAGGTGTATAATGAGGTGAAAACTGCATATGGTGATAAAGCTATGAATCGTACGAGTGTGTACAAGTGGTGTCGTGAGTTTAAAAACGGTCGTACGTCTGTGCATGATGATCAGAGGAGCGGAAGACCTTCAATTGTGACTGACGAAATTGTGGAAAAAATCGAAAATGCGCTCCGTGACGATCGCAGATTGACTGTGGATGAACTTTCTGCGATGTTTCCGCAAATCTCCAGATCTCTACTACACGAAACCATTACAGAAACCCTCGGATATTGGAAACTGTCCGCGAGGTGGGTCCCAAAACAGCTGATAGACCAACACAAGTTGAATCGAGTGGAGGCCGGGCAAGAGTTTTTGAGGCACTGCAAACTCCATGGAGATGAATTTCTCCGCTCCATCGTTACTGGAGATGAAACTTGGGTTGCACACTACACGCCTGAAACCAAAAGGCTGTCTCAACAGTGGCGTCACACCTCTTCACCCTCCGCCAAAAAGTTCAAAACCACAATTTCAGCCAAGAAAATCATGGCATCCGTGTTTTGGGACTGTCAAGGCATAATTTTAATTGAATATATGCCTCAAGGGGAGACCATCAACTCTACAAGATAATGTGAGACCCTAAAAAATTGCGGAGGGCGATTCAGAACAAGAGGAGAGGCATACTGGCAAAGGGAGTCTGCCTGCTGCACGACAATGCCAGACCACACACGGCCAACGCCACGAAGGAACTGCTCGCCTCGTTTAAATGGGATGTCCTGAACCATCCCACGCATTCCCCTGACCTAGCACCTTCAGATTACTATCTCTTTACCTCCCTGAAGCTGCACATGGGTGGAAAAATGTTTTCAACCGACGAGGAGGTAAAGGAGAAGGTGGAGAAGTGGACGGAGGGGTTGGTGGGAAACTACTTCGAGGAAGGCATCAAAAAGTTGATACTCCGCTTCACCACCTGCATTGAGAGGAATGGCGACTATGTCGAAAAATAGATTACATATGTACTACGGTAACCACGTAATTTTTTTGTTTAAATAAAAAAAATTGTAACCTACAAAAATTCAGTACACTTACTTTCTGGATATGCCTCGTACAATCGAGAAATACGAAACTATAGTACTTTCCCGATAACCTAATACTTCGTTCAATTATACTATTTTGACTGAATGTACTATTTGTATAAACCTGTGTCAACGTAATCTTCTTATATGTTACCATTTATTCATTGACCCTCTGCATCCAACTCTTACCAGTCACCCCAACTTCATCCCTCCATCTTGGAGGCTTGTGGAGTCTCCTCTTTGTGAGTATGGCGTTTTACGGACCATGAATCACATCGTTGACGAATGTCCGCTACACTCCTTCCCAGGTGGATTGCGGAAAGTAAACCGAGCGTCTCACGAGGCGAAGGTGTGGCTAAGAAACACGCCTATTCCTTTATAGTGTGGAGGTCCCAGACGAAGGAGAAAAAAGCCTTCATTAAATCACCTACTTTGCAACTCTCCTTGTAAATCAACTAAGACCAGCGCCCAGTAATGTTAATGGTTAAATATTTGCGTTAAATAAGTATTTTTTAAGATGAAAATGTTGAAATCAATAAATTCAAAATTCTTCTGAAACATTTATTTAAAACTTTATAAAAACTTTTGAAATTTAAATTCGGAAACAATATAAAACGTTAATTCATCTTTCGTGGGGTATTTCTTCAGGCTGTCTCGTCCAAAAAACATTAAGGTGAACCGCGAGCAAAAAAGTTCTTCCAGATTTTTAGTTTTAGGAAAGATTATTTCCATCTGTCACGTCTTGAAAAATTTTCGGATCCTGCAATTTTGCTTTACACGTTGTATAAATGATTTTATGATGATCAGTTGAAGTGCTTATCGGTATCGGTATCGGTAACGTTTCGTCAATTTATCGGTTTTACGTGAAAAGTTTTCTGATGATCATTACATTTTTAATTTTGTTCTGTAAATCATTGAATGTGAACTCCTGACCTTTTTTTATAAAAAATAAACCAACATTTTCTCAAAAGAAAACGCTCTACTTGATTTGTTTCACATTGATCCAAAAATGTATAAAGTCGTATAATTGTTTTATCAAAATATGAAATTCCGCTCTGGTAATCTTATGTTAATATATTTGCTAGATTTTTATCGATCGTAAAAAGTTCGTATATTTAAAATTGTTTGGTATTTAAATACTCTATTTTAAGTTAATCGTTAGCATCCAAAATATCACCTCAAACTCCGCGGCATTTGAGAAAATCAAAACTAAAGATATGCAAAAAAAGTCAAATGAAAAGCTATAGCACCACGACACCTGCAGAATTATCCTGAGGATAATTTGGAGTTCTTAAATGAGCAATTCAAAGTAAAAACAATCTTTCGAAATGATTCTTCGACCATATAAGTATATTAAAAGGACATTTTATATAGCTTTGTTTACAGAGCAGACTGTCCGCAAGTGCGCTCTATCAGATAACGAACTTATACCATAAGTATTGAATGATTAATATATTACAAAAAATATAATAAGTCAAGTGTAAGAATAGGATGATAGCGGCTACAGCCATTGGTTTGGGTGCGTATCTTCATGTATATTTACCAGATAACTAAGTATTGTTTGTAATTTATTTTATCAAACACTGTTTATTCCACTTTTTTGTAACGGTATAACCCTACCGGTTTCAAGGCTTTCACCTCATCTCCAGGGATAGTACAACAAGACTTGTTTGTGCTCCCCTGAAGATGAGGTGAAAGCCTTGAAACCGGTAGGGTTATACCGTTACAAAAAAGGGGAATAAATAGTGTTTGATAAAATAAATTACAATGTCTTTAAACCTCCACAACGTTAATGCATTAACTATAAACAATATACGAGTATAAGTATTGTTTGTAATTTATTTTTATCAACATAAGTATTGTTTAATGTCATCCTTCTGAAAAATATAATAAATTCTCACAAATCATGTGTAGCTCGAAAAAATTTACATTTATCATCGTAGTTGTATAACATTTCTTATTACCGATTTACTCTAATTTACTATTAATTTATTTGTCTTATTATTTTATATTCTGTATGGCATAAACAAGACAGTTATTTATATTTGTCCCCTAAATTATCCTAATTTATTGTAGACCGTGCTCAGCATGACTCTTGAAGGGGTCTTGCTCCAGCTTAGTTGTAGTGAGACTAGAAGTATTTTAACGAAGCCTCCGTGCATTTAAGAATACTGGTTTTAAGTATCATGTCTGCCTTCTTAGTTTTCTTGAAAAAAATTCAAATAGTGTCACAGTCTTATATCATAAAAACCACGTGTTATGCGAAAACTAAAGGGAAAAAATGCTCAAAGCTTTCAGTATAATTAATATCTAAATAAGAATATGTCACAAAAAGAACCTGTCATAAAGCCTAGAAAATATTTCTTCTATATTTGACTTACATTTATTACTTATGATAATCAGAATAACTGAAGTAACACTTTCAAATTTTTCAGTGGTATGGTTTGCAGTTCTATAGAATATTCGACCATTTGTATTAATTTTGAAGCAAAAAATATAGAAAGGGTAGATTACTTAAACTTCCTATACCTGGGTGCAACTTTCAACAGTATGAAACCCGCCTGGAACTTGCAGATTTCCATTCATAAAGGTACATATTATCGGTTCGATTTATCCACTACCCCAATTTTAATCTAAGAATGTGAATTCTCCCACCTGTCGAAGACTACAGAGATTCGAAAGCAGATATTAACGCCAGACTATGAGTGCGCGTTGGAGCGACTTGATGAAAAATGAGGTGATAAGGGAGAGAATGGAAAGGCCCATCATCATTACACAGGTGATCAAAAGCAGACGCCTTAGTTAAATTGGCCGTGTCCTACTTATGTAGCAAATATCCCCATGCACCAATTGTCAGTTTTTTTTAATCTGTTGGTTTCTCCCGTTCTGGTAAACCACTGGCAACTGTCTTTAGAGAGAATTTGAAGGCACATTGAAGCTGCCCGGCCTTGCAGATGACCGGCATAGGTGTAGGTAATTCGTGGTTTTCGTATGGTTGACATAAAAGTATAAGCGGCAATGCTAGTGGAATACGTCCACGTTTGATGTTTCATGCCATTTGTTGCGCCATTGTACAATAGAAATAAACATACTTATTTTACTTATTTTCACTGACTTCAAATTTGGATTTAAACCAAACTAAAAAGAAACCCTGTTTTTTTTTTTCAAAATAAATATTTACTATCACTAATTAATCAGATTAACAAATATAAAAATATATAATTAAACAGTTAAAAAAATAAGAACTACAGATGACCTCCGTGGCCTAATGTAAATTAAACCTTTCTCCTAACACCGGTGATTGCGGGTTGAATTCCCGTTGGAAGTCAGTTTTTTTTATAGAATCCTATCTGGCTTTTACTTAAGGCCTCTTTAACGTCTTTCTAGTTGGTTAAAATAAATTTACACATGGTAATAAGCTCACCACGAAATTTCAATACAAAGCAATTTAACACCATACAGTCATTTCTAATTACACATATACATACGAGTATTTACTACGCTCACAAAAAGATTGAATTTTTTCATTACATTTGAATATGTTTTATCAAAACACGTATGCAATAACAAAACATCTTTCTTTATATAAGAAGTGTTTCGCTTATTTGGTCAACTATATGAAATCTGCCTTCAAAAGCTCAATTTTTCTTACGGAAAAATATCCTTGAGATTTTTATAGCTGCATTTTGTAGCCGCCAAAGCGGCGCCTCGCTTTTCTTAATGTTAACTTACTCTCACTGCCATTACATTTTCACTTATTTAAATGTGATTTAAGTCCTTGGGAATCTTTTCCGACTATGACTTGATAAATCTTGAGAAAACAACTGTTTCTTCGATTCCAAAATATTTCTTGCTGACTCGTCTTGTGTGACGGAGACAGAATTAAGGTATATTATATTTTCACGAAAACGATGATTTAGTGGATTTTTTTGCTAACTGAATCTTCCGAGTGAGTTAAATATGGGATATCCTGTTTTCTCAATTATGGAACATGAAGTTGTTTTTCATTTATAATTTTCTTTGTTATACTAGAGTTTCAAATACAAAATCTTTTTTTTATTAAAAATCCTTTAAATAGATTTTTTCATATTCCTTTTCACTTATTTATAATCAGTTTTGCAAATAGCTCACTTAACAAATAAGTCTTTATAATACATTTTAATATTTATATACCTGATTGTTTTAAAACTGTTCCAGAAATATAAAATGTCAAATATATTATTTTTTCAATCAAGATTTATTTAATTAACTTTTCTTCTTAAAGTTTGATAGATAACTCATATAAAAAACACTTTTGAAAATAAAAAATATTTGTCATACCGTACTGTACTGTTAACACGCAAAAGATCGCCGGTTCGAAACCCATGCTTTTCTAAATCAGATTATTTCCGCCTTTTTTCAGACTGTATGAGAATGACTATGAGGTATATTACTTTTTTTAATATTTTTTTTACAATTTAATATTTTTAAAATATGGTTCAATATTCTATAGGCACCAAACGCAACTTCTTGTCCAACGAAATTGTCGTCTTTTCGTAGATTTTTAAATTGAATTGGAGCGCAGAGATAAAAGTCGTTCTGCAGCGGAATGCAATTAATTTCTCATTTCTTATATTTAAATAGATTCCTCAGAGGACAAAGTTTCACAACACTTGAAATTGAACTGTGATATCTTGGAATTTTCATTAGATATAGGGGAAACTACTAGAATGTAATGTTCCGTTTTATAAAATGTTGTAAAATTGATTTTGATGAAATAACTATATATCCTCGCACACAATAACTTTTTTTTTCAACATGTAAACATCTAGTTTTTAAATGCTTTATGGTCGATTTTCTAGTATTATCCATAGCACTGAATAGAGTGGAAACATGGACGTTGAAAAATAAGGAAAGAAATATGATAGATGTTTTCGAGATGTGGTGTTAGAATTGGATGCTCCATATTCCATGGACCACAAGGCGCATCAACGGATTGATCATCCAAGAGTTAGAAATTCTTAAAACAATTTCAAGAACATGCAGGAAAAAATCCTAGCTTTTCAGAAGAAAAAAAATTAAACCATCCTTATTCGTCCTGCATCGGAATAGCTCTCCATTAATAAAAATTGAATGTATCACAATATTTCTGAAAACAAAAATTCTAAAAGTATTAAAAATGAAAAGTTATTTGAATTTATTTTTGTAGCAATTTAAAATTATTTTTGTTGCATGATTCATGCCCCCCCTTGTATATAGTATACACGTTCTCTGTAAATGTTTATTTTATGTTGGCGCTTGCTAAATTTCTGCTTATCTATAATACGCCTGCATATACTCGTACGTACTCGGTTTAGATATTATCCAGACAATTTTCTCATCTAATTTCATCTTGATTCCTCTTCATCTTATCAGTAGGGGATGAAGCTCTACCACCGTATCCAAGTTATTCATCCAGGTGAGTCTTTCATAGTCTACGTCAGAAATGGTCTCCCAGTCTGGCTGAAATATTTTAGCGCGCCCTCACCATGCCCTTCAGAGTCTTCTCTCTGGATGTCTATAACTGGATGTTCCTCTTAATATTATTTTGGAACTCTTGCATTGTGACTACATGCCTCAACCAAAACACTTGAGATTTTTTATCCCTTAGAATTAAAAAATCAACATCTAGTTCTCGGCGGATTTCTACGTTCCGGCGTTTGCCCTAACGTAGCCCCCAAAGCTTATGTAGATATCTTATTTCAATAGATTATATTTTTTAGTGTACTTTTTTGACAAATATCAATTGTTTATATATATTTGTCGGGGTTGGCATGTTAAACCAAAATTGTCTTATTTTTTTTCAATAATTCATACATAAATGTTGTTTAAGTATTTGTTTTAGTTTGCTTTTTGAAAATTTCTTTTTACGTTCCAAGATATTTGCCAAATGTTTTATGGAAACGGCCTTTCAAGATTGAAAAAAAAGTGCTTTACATTGTTATTCACCGCAACAAGCGTGGATTACGAATTCATATAGGATTACAGCAAAACTCTGAAGCTATACAATACATTCACTCGCAAATATTCTGCAAAAAATGGTTATTTTATTTCAAGACACGTTTGGCAGTAATGGTGTTCTATGATGTTATCAGATAAGTGTAGGAAATTTCTTTTGTTTGTTTACCTCTGATTTATAGCTTATATTTATATTCCATGGCGATTCCCGCCAGTTTCTTTGAGGATGAAGTTAAATCAACTATGTATCTATTAATAACAATATTCATGCCATTTATATTATTACACTTCCCTATTTTATTATTTACTTCCCTATCTCTGTATTACTTTTGAACTTTCGTATTATTTACTCGGAGTAAACTTAATCTTCGATCCCACCAACTCGGCCCTTTTGACTACAAAACGTTAAGTAGGCTAGATATATACGAATTCAATTTTGAAGTAACTCGTCTGTGGAAATAATTTGCCAATATTTTTTATTACGTACATTATGGGAATTCTCTTTTTGATTGACGATTTTATCGTAGTGTATTTTATTTTCTCAGTTTTAAATACTAATTCCATTTTTTTCTCTATCTATTGGAGCAAAATAGTATTAATTTCTGGTGGTAATCGTTAAAATAAACATATGTCTTATACTCGTAATATATGAGCTCACATTAGATATAAGACATTTCATTTAATCAAGTCTCAGCTTCCAGGCGTCAAATTGTAACCAGATTTTCATATATTCGCCAGCAAAGGCCACGGAAAGGTCGAGTGTTTCTGGCAGGATATGTACTCGGTTCAAGATGTGTGTTGTTGGATCCTTCTGAACCGCGAGCCGCGGAAATGATTGATGGATCAAATTTCCTTGTTTGGTTTTCAGATTTCGCAGTTATATCGGCGATTTTAAATTTTCAATACTAAAATCTAGTTTTAGTAAAAAAAACTACCATAACTAGATTTTCATCAAAATGTTTGTAACAGTATAATTTAAGATTTCTTTATAACAACATATTTAATATCCACCTTTTGGTAAAATATAAAGTAACTGATTGAATTATCATAACATCAAGAGCGTTTCTTTTTGCAAGTTATATTCTCGACTGAAGGCTCAGGTGAACATTCAATATATTTATATTTATGTTACGCGTTATCCTAAATTTTAATCGATTAAGCATATACCAAATAACTACATTCTTTTTGGGATGATTCGACTATAATTAAATAATAAAAATGTAACATTGAAAAAAAAACGTTTTAATCATTGATTCATTCAGAAAAGATTCTAACTTTTTCTTCTTGCGCCTAGAATATTTTTTAAGAACGAAGATGGCGAAAGATTTTTTTTCCAACATTGGTAAAACATTTTTTATGACTTTTGCTTATATTTTTTTAATATCGTTATCCAATTATGTATTGTCGCCTTCTCCAAACACGCGTTCCTCTTTAGTTGATCTTTTATTTTTGCAATAGAGCAAACTTGGAGTAGTTATTTACACACGGTTTTGCGATAAATTTCCAACTTTTCATTGTTTCATTTCCGTTTTATTTTAATATTTTTGGTTAAAATTCAATAACACTTTATATTCTCTTACCATGAATAAATCGAAACCATATTTGCATTAATATTTGAGTTATATTAGAGAGGACTATTTTTTGTAAATGTTCTAACATTTAAAAATTTTACCTGCTTTAATTAATTTTCTAGATAATACCCAAAATATATATATATATATATATATATATATATATATATATATATATATATATATATATATATATATATATATATATATATATATATATATATATATATATATATATATATATATATTCACACACTTATACAGATTAAACGTTTTGATCGATACCTTCGTCATTTTTTCCTTTCTTGAGCAATACTCGTATTAGATTTGCCACCGTCAACTTAGGTTTTTCATAAATATTCTATATACCCCAAAACCAATTCACTGCTGCTTGATAAAACGGTTTCCAGCACCCTAGAGAAGTGATTTGTTAAGAAGTAGCATCCCGACAGTCATAGTGTGACCTTGAGGTAAAACTGTAATCAATCATTTCGCGAAAGGGCGCGCTATCGGGTGAGGGGCGGAAATAAGAGAGGCTGTCCCATTCTATAGAAATATAAACACACGCCCCCTCCACTTGATATCGAAATTTCCCATTTCCAAATGAAGAAATGATTATTTTGAACGTTGTTACAGACTGAAACTTTTGTAAGTTTATAGGCCCTGATCTCCATAATTCACGGTATTCCAAAAAAAATATATTCTTAAAATATATTTTTTTAGTTTTTTTTCCTTCTAAAAGTACGCAACTTTTTGTGTCCTCAGTAATATTATTTTATAATTTCAATGGATTAATAAGATATTATTAAACGGATTGATAAGGCTACAAGCATTTAGACACGGTTTCTGTAGTTTCTTTTAACTTCAGAAAACCATTACCAAAACAAAAAATATAGTTTTATGTGTATTTAGAATACAGAGAAACAGCCTAGATGAAAGCGACTTCCAGAACCGAAGAATATACAGCCTGAGCGACATTGACTCTGAAAAAGGAAAACCTTTTTCAGAGTCAATGTCGGCTGAGGGGTAGACAGATGTACCTGATTCGTCGAAAACCATTCTTTTTTGTTTTTTTTTCTCCTCGGATTGGTGTAAAGGACCCACTTCTCATCCATAGTAACAATTTTTCTAAGAAACGGATCAGTTTCATATCTGGAGAGTGAAGATAAACAGATTGTTATTCGTTGTTCCATGGCCGTTGGAGAAAGTTCGTGCGGCTCCCAAATTCCTTGTCTATTTTATTTTTCGAGCCTTTTCAAATAGTTCTTCACTATTGATCATGGACAACCGATATCTTGTGACAATTCCTTGATAGTTTTACGCGGATCGGACCTCACTAATGAGTTTAAAGTGTCATCATCGATTTTAAGAGGTCTTCCTATTTTTGGTTTGTCCTTCGATTCCCTTTCACAACTTTCAATTTTTTTAAACCATCTTTGGCACTTCCGAGGATTTAAGATGTCTCTATAAATATCGCAGATGGTCTGGGTAGCTTCATTTGACTTCAATCCTTTATCGAATAAAAACAGCATAAAATACCGCAAATGTGTCTCTTCAATCTCTGGCTTTTGCAGTTTGTAGTTTAGACCAAAACCAAAAAAGAACATCAAAACAGACAGGATATTAATAGAGCTTCAAAACGATACCAACCACGACGTATTAACCCAACGGTAACTGGTAACAAACTGGTTTCAACGTGACGCCTAATGAAAATTGATATTTCTTTTCGCTTTACCTAATATATATATATATATATATATATATATATATATATATATATATATATATATATATATATATATATATATATATATATATATATATATATATATATATATATATATATATATATATATATATATATATATATATATATATATATATATATATATATATATATATATATATATATATATATATATATATATATATATATATATATATATATATATATATATATATATATATATATATATATATATGTATATATATATATATATATATATATATATATATATATATATATATATATATATATATATATATATATATATATATATATATATATATATATATATATAATATATATATATATATATATATATATATATATATATATATATATATATATATATATATATATAAATATATATATATATATATATATATATATATATATATATATATATATATATATTTTTTTTTTTTTTTTTTTCTTAGATACACGTATCATCTCTACGTTGCTCTATCGAAGTGGACAGCGAGAAGAGAGTGCCAAACTTTCCTATAAAGACGTATATACATATTTCGCTTCTTCCACATCCATACATCTCCTTCGATCTCTCTAACTTTTAAAATTTTCCAATTTTAGGTGAAATAATTAAACTTGTCATAAAATTGAATGCTAAAATAAATTATAAACATTTATAAGTAATTGATTTGATCATAAAATAGTACTTAAAATACCCAAATAAAAATTTTTACTCGTACCATATTTTTTTTTGTATTATCGAAAGTTTATTATCATGACAATAAAAACAAATTAAATCAACACAATACAGTTAAGCTTTTCAAGTCCTTCTATTGTGATAAAAGGCTGCATTTATATTATCGTAAAGCCTACGGAGCTTTTCAGGATATATATTTTTTTTCTCTTACGTTTTTATAAAAACACGCTTCGATTCAAATATTTTTAACGCTTTTTTCCCTTTGTGAAAACATATCTTCAGGTCGTATTTTACTACAACTAGGATCAATTTATTTAACATTTTATCTACACGCCCCAGAGACCTGTTCTTACTGAACTTTTTTTATTTTGACAGTCTTAAATCTACTAGTTTACAATTATTTCAACTTTTATTTCATGATAATTCGAAAAATCATCCTTAAAATTAGATTTATATTTTGACCTGACAAAAAAAAATTAAGGAAGAGTTTATATTCCAGTTATTAAGTTATATACAGTGACCATGAATTTAGCAACACATTGTTTAGCAGGTATTATTCTAATAAAATATTAACGATACCTGTGACCATTCTGAAATCAAACTTTTTTAGGAATAAAATTGGAAGACGCCTTTGCGTGAATTATTTTATATGCACACTTCTGCAAGCACACAGTTTTGACAGCTCAACCCCCAGGTTCTGACGACGTGGAGGTCTAAGTCCTAATGATGTTTACATATCGCTATTTTTGCGATAGTTGAAGCGCTGTAATAATTTATAATCAGCAGCATATACGCTACAAAACAAACGTCAATTCATATGTAAAACAGTCTAAGAATACAGCCAGTCTGAAATTGAATCCGCTAGGAATCGAACCTTGGGCGTTTACTTATTTGTAGTGAATGCTAAGTATTAGACCACATCGGCGGGCCTTTTTTACTAATAATAATTAGTGTATTGATGATATATATTTTCCCCATAAAATGTGTTTAGTAAATTGTTTCATAGTATGTTGCCGTACTTGGTTCATACTCTGAAGCAGACCAGACAGAAATTGTTTCATAGTACTCGTATGTGGCCGTACTTGGTTCATACTCTGAAGCAGACCAGACAGAAATTGTTTCATAGTACTCGTATGTGGCCGTACTTGGTTCATACTCTGAAGCAGACCAGACAGAAATTGTTTCATAGTATGTTGCCGTACTTGGTTCATACTCTGAAGCAGACCAGACAGAAGTTGTTTCATAGTATGTTGCCGTATTTAGTTCATACTCTGAAGCAGACCAGACAGAAATTATCTCGAATGTCAAAAGTCATTTTTCTGGCGTTAATGTTTTACATTAGCTTTTATCCCGCTAAACAAATCTAAGCGCCAAGGTAAAACAATAATTTACATAGTGTGGATTTTTTCAAACTAAGTTAAGTAAAACATGAGCTTCAAGACTAAGTAAAGTAAAATATACTTTTCTTTAAATTTGTGAAACCTTCTGAACCAAACCAAAATCAATATTTTTACAAACTCTCGCCATGGAATCTAATACTACTGTAACCGAGGTGAAGACAAAAGACAATATTTACTAGAAAAATCTAAGAGATCTTTGTTGATTGTAATCGGTCGGCATAAGGATAACATCAACAGGAAAATAAAAGGGGAAAATACGAGAAAACTGAATTTAGTCCTTCTGCTTTTGAAGCCTCAGCATTGTTTTTTCTTTATAAAGTGTAAGAAATCCTGTATTTTTTTCATTTAATAATTATGCACAACAAGCAGATATAAGAAGAGATATATTCGCTTTTTTTTCAAGTGTGTTTAAACTGTTTTTTTTATCAATCGAAGTAATTTTGCGTCCACAATTAATATTTTTTTATTATTTCGGTCGATATTCATTTTACAGAATTCCATTTTTAACGAAATTAAATAAAGTATTTTCGGTAGATCTATAATTTTTTTTACTAAATTAATGATGTTTATATATATAGTGTATAATTGTAGAATTAAGTTAGTTGGACAAAGTCATTACATAGTTAAACAGCTGTTACTGATTTATTAAAACTGATGCAGAACTATTAAAAGTTTAATTTAATTTTCCTGTTTTTTTTTTGTTTTGAGTTTGACTTTTGATTCAAATATTTGCAAAATATTGCAAAAAGCATTTTAAAAAATACTATGTAAGGGAAATGCCTATTTGATACATCAGTAGAAATAAACTATCAAATAAATTGCTACAGTTTTTCATGGATTTTATAAAAACATTAAATAGACAAAATAACCATATGTTTTTATTTGTCAAATAAAAACAAAAACGGTTAACTTACATAAAAAAATATACAATATAGTCACAATATCATGAGAGGGAATGAGGTATTTTACTGAACTGGTAAAAAAGATGTTTTCATGTAAATATTTTTTTTCATCAACTATATGATGTTGTTCTATTGTATATAAGCATAACCTGGCAGTCTCATTACCATTTATTCCGACCAAATAAAAATATGTTCAAAATCTTTCGGGGAGTTACCAAACTGGAACCCCTGTTTAGGCACAATAAGTCATTTCACCCGGAAACGTCTAGTGGACGACAAATGTTTTACTAACTAGATTACTTGATATTATTGAGAAAAAACTTTCGAAATATAGGCGACAATATTAATTAATTTGACTATGCATTTGAAGTAATAAATTTTTACATTGAAAATTAAATTAATTATTTAAGGATTTCTAATTTTTTTACATAATTGAAAATAATAAAATACTTCGTCCTTGATTTTACAAATTCTTTATTGTCCTTTTATTTCTTTGAAACCACCAACGGGCTCGTTCTAATATCGATACAGAAGTTAAAGCACTTTTTGAATGTCGAATTTGACTGTTATCAATCCCTCGAACGGAGGAAATAAACTGGAAATCGATGTCGACTTGGTGAAACTCACATTATAGGTTTTTTCGCTTAATGTTAACGCCAAAGTTATTCAATTCAAAGTTTTCTTTCAAATAATATAGGTTTGTTAGTTTCTTAAGAGACCCTCTGTCAACAACCGGATTCCAATGAATTGGCCGTTAAACTTGGAGTAGACAAAATTATGTTCTTATTGTAAGTTTTAGTATTTTTTTATTATTCGGATCATATAAAACATATATGAAATTGAAAAGCAAGAAAATAAATATAAAATCGTGACATAACATTTTACATATTTTAGAAAGTTATATAGTAATAATGGACTTTATACAATTTTAAGAATCATTTTACAAAATTTACTAATAATTTACACAGTATGATATTGACGATGATTTATTCTCCGTCACATTTAAGTGGCAGTAAACCACCTTAAGGGTGCTTTAATATCATCGTGTAGAAAAAAAGTTTTTTTCTTTACTTTGAAAGCTTCTAAATTATTCTCGGTGCATAGCTCTACATGCATAATATTCCACTGAATAGTTTCAGCAACACATAAGACCCCATCAATTTTTTTTATTTAATAACCCTTTTTGTCTCGATGACCTTGTTAAGTATGGAGCTTAGATTTTTAGTCAGACGCTCATTCCCTTATGGCATTTTGAAGATCATAACTTGTAAAAAATCTCGCCTCGCACTTCAACCAAAAGAGTTAAAATAATTAAGAAGTGGAGTTGTGTGATTGTATTTATTATTTGTAAAATCAGCTTAGACACTAAGTATCAGCCGGCTCAACTACAAACCCGGTAAACCCGCGTACCTAATTTAATAAAATCCGTGATATTGGAAACAAATTATACTGATGTTCAAGAAACTTTCTTGATTTTTCTAATTAAATAATATTTCATGATTCTTGTTGAAATCATAATTCTGACAATGATAAAGGTTTTTGACTTATACGTCCCTTTGAATTTATGGTTCTTCTAACCATAATAAAAGAAAACCCTTGTGAAAGCGATTCTTGCTATGTAAGCGGTTTTCATGGTTTACGTATTAACAAATCAAACACTTTCAACCCGCATAATGCCTCTGATCATGACAGAAAAAATAACATTTCATTATTTTTAATTTCTATCGGCTCTGTTCAAGAATTTTATGTTCCATTTTTTGATTAAGTTCAATATTCTAATATAAAATTCAAGCATGTTTAATTATTCCAATAATTCAGTAGAAAGAGTATATTTTAAAGTCTTTCTTAAATAGCCTTCGATTCCTATCACTCGATCGTTCACCTCATGATTATATTTTTATATTGTCTCAAATATTCAAGAAAACTTTGGAAGGTTTTTATTTTATTATAGTTCATCTCAACACCTTCTTAAGTAAATTAACTGATGCTATCACGCTTTCCTTTTGTTAACAACGTTACTTAGCCAATTATTACGAAGCAAAATCACTGCTGGCTGTTGAAAGATTGGAATCGTTCAAGGCTTATTTTGAAATCAATATAATTTTGTATTCAACATCTTAAGTCAACATTGCCAATCAGTTACGTAAATTATTTATACACATAATTGGCTATTCATTATTTCGTCTTCAAATAATATTCCTTTCCGAAATACCTTCAAAATATACAGAATCGGCTTAGATATAAAATTCAATAATACGAATACATTTGAGAAGATTGGCAAACGAGATATTTAAGTTTCAATTTTTTTTCCACTAATCTGAAAGCCTCTTGACATTTTACTAACCAAAAACTTCCCAGATTTTTCGCTTCGCTACACATAAAATATAAACCTTTAGTATAAAATTGAAAGAGGAAACGAAAAGGTTGGGAGTATAACTCAGGTTGAATCCACAAATAGTAACTCAGCTAAACAGCTATGAGAAAAGTTGGCTTTGGTAAAGTGCCCTGTGCCAAGCCATTGATCTCAATTAGCCCCTCGGCCTCACCTCTGTTCTGTAAGCCTTGTGTAATGTTTTGCCCCATCCTTCTCTGTTATTATGCCTTTCTCCCTAACTGCTAAGAAACATTAAAGCTGAGAGTTTTAAGCTTTTATAGACACATCTTGTTTGTAATGAATGATCGTATTTAACTTAGTAGTCATGTTTCGTGCGAAGGTCTGCGAGTTATTAGTTTAATTAAACAAACATTCTTTGTAATATACGAGTATTATATTTAACCGTTTGATTGCCAATCGTCGACTTTCGTCGATTCGTGTTTTAACGAAGATTGCCGATCGTCGATTTCCGTCGATTGCGTCAGTCGTGTTCTGATTCGCGCGTATGTCGGGTGTGGTGCTGCGGCGTTGGTAAATATTATTCCAATATTATCTTAATAGTTGTAAGATCGTAGTAAACCGTTTAAATTTCAGATTCATTTATTATTTTTTTTATTTTAGTAATTGAAAAAATATAACGTCGAGGGCGTCCTCTGAAATGTCTGACAGCGGGAGCGACGATTTCCACTCCTCTAATTCAAGTTCGAGTAGGAGTAGCTCTGATGAGAGTGATGTCAGTGATGTCATACCTGTGTTTCCCAACCGCAGGATGCGTATTTCCAGTAATTCTTCGGATCGTGACCAAGAAATGGAGAGTAACACCGGAAATTGCTCATTTTCAAATGTACCTCCCGGAACCAATTTTTCTACCGAAAATTCTCATTTTTTCGAAACGCCTGGACTTCGGGATCGTCCTCCGCGTGATTCTAAACCAATATCATATTTTGATTTATTTTTTAATGTCAGTCTGTTAACAATGATAAAAAATGAAACCAACAAATATGCCCAACAATTTCTTGAAAACTCTTCTGAATCTTTACGAAACAAATCACGTGCAAAGGCTTGGAAACCGGTGTCTGTATTGGAAATGAAGGCTTTCATAGCGGTCATACTTGAAATGGGTATTACACGACGACCGTCAATTGTTTCCTACTGGAGTACAGATTCAAGGGGCATACCATGGTTCAAACAAATGTTCTCAAGAAATCGATTTCAGATAATTTTGAAATTTTTTCATCTAACTGATAATTCCACCTTGGCTCCATCCAATCATCCAGACTACGACCCCTGTGCAAAATTCAATATGATAGTTGTCCATGCCAATGAAGTTTTCCGACGCCATTATATCCCTAATCGCCAGCTCTCTATTGATGAGTCATCGGTAGGGACTCACTGCCACTCAAAAATCAAACAATATCTCCCCAACAAAAAACACCACAGGTGGGGAATAAAGTTTTGGATGTTATGCGACTCCATAACCCATTATTGCTTGGCATTTTTTTGTTACCGAGGAGCAAAATTAGAGCAAGACAAGGATGATACAAAAAAATTTGGCCTTGGCCATGTTGTAGTAATGAATCTGTTAAAAATTGGTAACTACCTGGACAAAGGTTATCATATTTTTGTTGACAATTTTTTTACAAGCATTCAACTGGCTAAGACTTTATTGGAAAGAATTACGTATATTACAGGAACCATCCGTCGAAACAGGAAATATATACCACGTGAGGCACAAGTGTCTCAAGTTGGAAAACCGAATTATTATAAAAGTGACGACATTCTTCTCTGTTCATATCGAGATAAAAAAACCAAAAAACACCCGGTCATCCTAATTTCTACAAATAGTAATACGAGTGACGTCACAGTGAAAAAATATAGGGGTTCATACGAAACCAAACAGAAAAACCACAGATGATTCATGAGTACAATAAATACATGGGCGGAATAGATGAGTCTGATAAAATGTTGTATGTATATTTAGATGAAAGAAGAACAATGAAATATTGGAAAAAGGTAACATTTAACATTTTTGGAAGAATGGTTTTAAACGCATATATAATATATTCAATCAATAATGAAGGCAAAAAAATTTCAAGACACGAGTTCACATCAAAAATAATTGAATCGATTGAAAGGGAATGGGTACCTACAAAAAAAAAGGCTGAAATTTCTTCAACAATTTCATTCCATAAATCCAAACTGCAGAAGCTTCCAGGAAAGAATTTACGTCGCTGTGTGGTCTGTAGTAATAAAGATGGTGCTGGGCTGCGTAGATCAACGACTATTTGTGCGTATTGTAAGAAGGGTGTCCACACGGCGTGTGCAGGAAAGCACAGTTGTTGATTATTTTTTGTTTTTCATTTTTGTCTTTCTTTTTTTCTGAATAAAATACTGTATTCATTTATACAAGCGTTTTATTTCAAATATTTCGATATTCTTTAATAAAACACCGAAAAAATCATCGAAATCCTTGAAAATTCAAAGAATTTATGGGGTTTTAAAAAAATATATAGTTTCATATAAAATAATGTTTTTTTGGTGGCATTTTACAAGCAACTGCATGAATTTTTTGGCACTCAAACGGTTAATAGATGAAGTGGAACTTACATCATTTTTTCACGAAATAACTTTTCTTCTTTTAATAACTGCATCTCCAAATTGTTAAATGACAACTTTGTCGATTTTAACTTTATACTTTTGCTATAAACTCGCTATAAACTCAATATAAAGTACTGTAATTTTAATTTTCAATATTACGTTTTTTTGTTAATGTATTCAAAAAGTCAAGAAAAACCTGACTCGGGCACGTATTCCAAATATCACAAACCAACAATGTATTATAATTGCCACCCATTCTAACATCATTTGTATTGATTAAGGTTCAAATTACTTTTGAAAATTGTTGATACTTTCTATTTGTTGTAATCAGCTAGGTTATCTTAAAAAAGGATTTCAAATTATCCATGTTTCAACTATTAAATCCAAATTAATACTTTGTAGAAAAATATGTTCAGGTAGTTGTAATATTTTGTTTAACAGATTCTAGTAAATGCTATTTTTAAACACTTAAATGTTTTCAGCATTTTTTCATCGTAAACCGTACAATCATAAGCCGAATTTAAACCTATCGTTCGTTGACATATAACCTTTCGCAACGTGAACCGCTTAGAAATTCCTCATTTATATTTTTCAAATATTTCCAAGGCCTATTTGAAGTGGTCGCACTCTTAATGAAAACGCTCCTCTGTTGGTTATGAAGTATATTACTTTATAATGAATATTTGAGTAGGCAAACTTTAACCCTCCGCGAGAGAACAGTTCAAGTCAAGTAGGAGTGTTCAATACCCGACCCTAACCGCACAACTGTTTCGCCTGACTAGTCGCTGAAAAAGTTTACCTTTGCCTTTGTATCGAATCTTACTCATTGGGGCTTTTGAGGATATTATTTCAACTATCTTACGTTTTTCATTTCCTTTTGCTCTGTTTTATGAAGGGAAGATTTTTTTTATCCTATAAAAACCGATGTTCAAATTAAGCAGACCAAATTCCATGTTTTTTTAATATTTAGATAATTCTTACATAAATCACACTTTGCTTATGGACCCCAAGGAATTTTTAAAATCTTATAATTGATTAGTCGAGTACAGTTTATGGATTTCAACCTTTAAAATCGAAGAATAAAATAAGTTTTTGTTAAATAAACGCCTGGAAATCATCAACCATAGCTAAATTCACGAAAAAACAAAAAAAAAATATTTTATTTACAAGAAAATCCAGGAAGAACCAGTTAAATTATATTGAAATGCATGCACTTAAAATATTATGTGGGGTAACGCTGTACGACAGAAAACGAAATGAAATTAATACTTATAAATGTGAAGTAAGGACTAATGCTATAAATTGGGGAAAGAAAAGCACTGAGGATATAGAGCAAATAAATAAGTTACTAAACCATTTAATAGTATGAATATGAGTGGAAGAGATGATGGAAGAATACCATGTAAAGTAATATTGGGGCAAGGGATTATTATTTTGATGTATGGTTTTTAGTATTTACAGTCTAGGTTTTCTGAAATGTTACCACTAGTTTATTTTTTATTTATTGGCAAGATCTCCTTATTTCTGATGGAATAAGTAAGTCATGATACTTCATTTCTGATAGGATAGGTAAGAATATTCACTTCTAATACCTAACTTACACGCATAGTGTTTCTTTACTACTAAATTAATTAAATGTTTACTTTGGGTTTGTTAAACTATTCTGATTTTGGAAGTTTTTATTTATTTAGTATTATATTTAGCTATAAGTCAACCGACTGATTGATTTTTGTGCCACAACTTGTTTAAGTACAGATTTATTTATGCGATTCATTAAAACGAGTTATGAATATCCTTCTTCATAAAAACATTATAGGAATTAATTGGTGCTATATTTAACGTATCTCTACATCCATTATAACTTTTGGTATACATACGAGGAGGAAATGAAACCTCATTTCAAAATGCTCTTTGTAAGGAACATATTTAAGTGATACATACAGGCATTGAAGATGTCATTTTTCTTTTATGAACATTATTATTCACAACGTTAATTGACGTTTATTTAAGAAAATAGGTCATGTTCTGACATTTTCTGTGGGCTTTTCAACTTATAATTGGCAAGAAATACTTCAAACTGAGTTCCTCTCGTCTTTTTTAGGTATTTATCAATGAACCTTTTTACTTGTCGACGTTTCGTTATCTTTTTAAATATTTCTTTATCATTTTATCTTCTATTCATTGTCGAGAATTGTAAAATAATGAATATATCAGTTATTTACCAAAATATATGCTTTGAAAAAAAATTACACTTATGATGGTTTGTATAGAAAAAATATTATATTTTTATTCCGGATAAATAGGATTCAGAATTCTTTATAAACTGATAACGCTAGTTAATTTGTCTGATGAAGAATTCGGGATAGGGACCAATTATTTATACGTGTAGCGTTAATTAATGGTGATTTTTATCAAAGGAAAATACTTATTTATAATTATTCATCAAGCTATATAAATTCATAAACCAAATGGACATATTTTATGTAATAGTACATGAAAGTAATATTATAAAAACCTTTAATAATGTTTTATGGGACCATGCGGTAACTTGGTGTGTTTTTATATGTAAGATTTTTTTATGGTCGTATTTTTTTTCAATTCGAAACTTTTGCTAATTTTCACGTTATTGAAATTATTATTTCTACGCATGATGTTTCCAGTTGTAATTGAGTGTCACGTCACTGTTTGTCAGTTTGATGAGAATTTGCAACGGGGTTTTGGTTTTGTGTAATCAAAAATCGGAAAGAAGTATCGATTTATTTTTTCATGCTAAATATCCTCAGTGAGATACAGACAAAAGCCTAGTTTACTGGGGATACGAAAAATGAAAGGCAAAAAACCCAGATCCATTAAAATTGTATGTCCAAATTAAATTACCTGTTGTTTTTTTTGCAAATTATGTATATTTCTTGTCATGTGTAATAATAAATAAATAAAATAAAAATATGTGCAAACGTTTTGAACAGTTTCTAGGTTTGGTTTATTAACAATTATTTACGGATTTCTCTTTAAAATCTTAATAATATATTTGAATTTTTGTATTACTCTTATAATCTAAAATTATGAGCCTTAGGGTTTTCACAGGGCCTCGAAATCGTTTAGTAAAACCCTCAACGCCCTTAAAATAAACTATTGCAATAGGTACAAGTCGTTGATTCTGCCACAACTTCAAGGAACTTGAAGTACTAGGCTGTGGGCCAACCTGGATGGATGCGTTTTGTGACATCCTTGTGTATTAATCGAACGTAAAGGGTGACAATAAAAAAAATACAGTCAATTATATTATGGTGAAAGCAAAATAATGTCATCTCAGGTATACAAAAGTATTGTGGGTTAATTCATATAAAATATAATTTTTAGTTCTTAAACAACGCATTATCATACACTATAAACAAACAGGAATAAAAGAGTTTGATAATCGAACTATCCCACAGCTTATTTTGAAATAAAAAAAATAATATTTACTCGTAGAATATGAAGTGCGGTGTATATTTTATATAATTCATTCATATATTTGTATAAGTTAAGTACTCTAATTTAATTACTAAAATACTGTATTTTTTTTATATATATTGAATATTCAATTTCTTCTCTAGATATATTTTAGTTAGTCTTAACATTATTATCATGTGACAAATATATTTGATATTGGTTGGTAGAAATTCGTATAGTTCCTTTATTTCATAAAGCAATTGAATGAAGAAATTATATGGGAAAAAATAAATAGTGTTTCGTGTTAAAGAAAAGTTTTTTTGAAGATAGTGAGAAGTATTCCGATCTGCCACTGGAAAGACCTAAGTGAGAAGTATTCCGATCTGCCACTGGAAAGTCCTAAGTGAGAAGTATTCCGATCTGCCACTGGAAAGACCTAAGTGAGAAGTATTCCGATCTGCCACTGGAAAGACCTAAGGGAGAAGTATTCCGATCTGCCACTGGAAAGACCTAAGGGAGAAGTATTCCGATCTGCCACTGGAAAGACCTAAGTGAGAAGTATTCCGATCTGCCACTAGAAAGACCTATGTTAAGACTAACAAATGTTTAAATCGATTCCGATTCAGAGAATATTCGGTCTATAGAAATGTATACAACAAATTACTAACAAACAATTTAATTGATACAAACTGAGACAATATTTTAATTAGCATTTCAATGGACATTTTGCTTTCTGGCCTTGAAAAATTAAAATATATTTTAATATATCCAGACAGATTCGTAGTTGCCTCTATTATATTGTCAAATTTATTTATTCTACTTTTAAGTGAACTTTCCGTAATACAAATTAAAATTACAGTTGCTCGAAAATACTTTCGTTTTCAAATGAATGAAATTATTGTGTATACGATAATATTTTTTTAACCAAAATAAGCAAAACTATTGTAACAAATGAGGTGGATTTGTTTACGGTAACTCCTTACCGAAACTAGACTTTTATGCAGAAGGTCGTCAGCCTGAACCACGCGCTGTGCTACACCCCTTGAATAAAGCGACCTTTTTTCCGCTGAATTGAAACGAAAGTACGGGATGTGCAAGGTGCCTTTTTTGGTCGTCGAGGATGCATGGACCAGATTTTTACGTTATCGAAAATATCTAAGAAATATTTGCAAAGGGAGAAAAAGGTATTTTGTTCATTTGTACTCGTAGATTTAGAAAAACCGTATGATCGTGTAAGACGGCAGAAATTGTTGGAAGTATTGAAAGAGTATGGCTTGAATGATAAAATACTAAGTGCAATTGCCTCACTGTAAAGAAACCGAAGCGCATGTGTAAGAGTAAATGAAAAACTCACTGAGTGGTTTAAAATTACGAAAGGCGTAAAACAAGAATGTTTGATGTCACCTTGGTTGTTTAATTTATACATAGATTCACGTGTGCGCGATCTAAAAGGTGATGGGAAAGGTGTACGAATGAGTGAAGTTAATGTATGTGGACACTTACATTTTCAGCAAGCATAACCATATCATATGTAGGGGATTTAAAGGATATGATAAGTGAGAGATGAGAAATGTCGAGCAAAAGGTTTTAAAATGAATGTAGCGAAATTAAAGGTAATGGTTACAGAAAGAAGTGTGGTAAAAAGTGTGTGCAATGTATGGGTTAACTCGAAAAAACTAGAGCAGGTTGATAAGTTCTGTTTTCTCGGCAGTATGTTAACATGTGATCTTCTTTCAATGTATCTTTCAACTCACCCAGAGTTGAAAGAGACATTGAAAGAAGGATCGCGACAGGGAATAAGGTAAACAGAGCATTTAATGTTATATACAACACCCGCTCAATATCACCAATACCATAAATGACAATACATTATAGTGTGCTGGTACCCACCTTGATATATGGAAGTGAAACTTAGACTTGGCAGAGGATTCATAAAAGTAAGATTCATGCTGTAGAGATGCGTACACTATGGATTTACGGAGTGTCAATGTTTGCAAAATGGTTATGAGTGTCAATTTGGAATAAAGACCTCAGAAATGGATGCATGGATAAAATTAATGTTTTAAATAAGACAAAGAGAGGAACTTTAAGGTGGTTTGGACATGTGGAGAGGATAATGAAAGAATGACTGAGCAAATATACAAGGCACAAGTACAAGAGGTAGACAGAGGAAAACGTTGCTGTACCAAATGAACTTGATTGTGAAAGGTCAAGTGAGAAGTATGAATAATAGACTATCGTATATGATGAAATGTATGAATGTGGAGAAGTCGAATGTTAGGTACTTAGATAGAAAAAAACGGAGAGCTGTTCCCCACAAGGGACTCGGCGTGATAATATGTATGTATGTATTTTTTCCTCCTTGTATTCGCAGGCATTTGCATGCATAAGACTGGTCGTATAAATAATTAAAGAAATGAATAGTCAAAAACTTGAATGAAACCTCTACTTCGATAGAATTGTATCATTTTATTTTCAATATTTACTCGTATTCCATTTAAATCCACATTTGGTTTATCGCTGTTGATTCAGTACAAATTACATTAGCTTTTGAGGGATCGAACCAAAAAAGTGTGGCCATTTCGTGCGATTGGGAATAGTAATTGGGGAGAGTTCGGGCCGAGCTCTCGCATTCATCTGACCAATCAATTGCGGTTTAGTGTGCTCTCACTGCGGCGACGAGTATTTCCATTAAATGCAATTCAGTTGTACCATCACGGTGATTGGGAAAATACATGTAGCGAGAGTAACTCGTTTATATTTTTATTCATTTGTATTCATATACATATCTAGTACAAAGTAACATAAATCATTAAAGTTATGCTTGTTCGTATAAGTTATATATACATATTTCTCTACAAAATTTTAAGTATAGCCACTAATTTCTATTTCATGAATTGAGCAAATTCTATCCCGTTTTCCGAAAATACGCGATTTCAACTTGGATTACACAACATTCGAACCCGGAGTACATATGTAGGCGCTTATTTCTATTTGTTTTTTATATAAAGTTTCAAATTATTAAGTCAAATTATTAAGACTGCTCTTTTGGAAAAAAATATATCTACTTGATTCTAAAATTAACTTTACAACATCTACGTAAAATACAGGACGAATGACTAAAAAAATCGATTATATCAAAAATTATTTGTAGAAATTTTAATCATGGGTACAACATAATTAGTATGTTTAGTCATTAATTACACCACTTTTCTAAAAAAAGTGCGTGATATAACTTTTATTTATTCCTTTTTAAAAATGTTAGTTCAAGTACAATTATCTCTATAACATACGAGTATGTTTAAGTTGAATAATTCTTGTTTTTTACCATTTTAATTAGTTTTTTGTTTAATTTATATAATTTCGTTTTATTCCATTGCTCAGTTGGCATCTTACCATCTGAGCCATGAAGGTTTTATAGTCATAGTCAATAGTATAGGATTAATGAAGGCTAAAGAGTTTCTCGTAACATATTAAGCATTCAATCTTTACCGAGAAGTTTGTTTTTAAATGTAATACAAAATATTTTAATGATGTCATAAAATCAATGCATGTATCTCATACACATATGGTATAGTGTATCTTTATAGATTTTAAATAAAATGAGAAATATCGAAGTTAAACACCTTACAAAAAAAATGTATCATTTACGTAAAATTTCTATTTATCTTAAAACCTTCAACATTAACATTTTTAGTCATTTTACATAAGTTAAATGTATTTAACTAATTTTAATTATAGGGACTTATACAAACAATCAAGAATTGATTATGTATGTTAAAGTTTTCGAAAATTGTGTTCATTAACTTAAAGCACTTTAAATTTTACGTGATTTACGTGTTATGTGATATTGCTACTTTCAAATTATTCTCTTTGCTTTAAATTTGCTAATATTATCTACAAATTTGTTAAAATCGTAACGGAAATTAATTGTATTTTCAAAATACTCTACATGAAGATCAATACATTTTTGCATGCGTTTGAACCAATTTTCGAAGCACTTTTTCCACTCCGGTTGAGGTAACTTCAAAACATGCGTTTTGAACGCATCAACCGATTCTTCAGGCGTCGAAAAACGTTGACCTCGCAATTTATTTTTGATGTTCGGGAATAAAAAGAAGTCATTGGGTGCCAAATCAAGGCTGTACGGCGGATGACCAATCAATTCGATGTTTTGAGTGCTCAAAAAGTCACTTGTTTGAGCCGATGTGTGAGAGCTCGCATTATCGTGGTGGAGAATGATCCGTCTTCGGCGGTTGGTTTTCCTCATTTCTCCGAACACTTCTGGCAAACAAATGGTGGTATATCATTCAAAATTGACCATACGACGTTCCACTAAAGGCACTGTTGCAACATGACCATTTACACCGAAGAAACAAGCCACCATTTGCTTCGACGTGCTTCGTGCGCGAACAACTTTTGTTGAATTTGGCTCGTCTTGAAAGACCCATACAGTCGACTGCTGTTAAGTTTCTAGCTCATGTGCATAGATCCATGATTCGTCGCTTGTCACGATCTTATAGACGTCTTTTGAAGCACCGCGATCGAATTTTTTCAAAATTTTTTTGAACCAATCGACAGCCTTTTTTTGAGCGATTGTCAAATTATGCGGTATCCAACGCGAACAAATATTTTTGACGGCCAAATGTTCATGCAATATTAAATGTATGCGAGTGTAACTAATGCCCAAACATTCCTCAATCTCACGATAACTTACATGACGATCTTGCAATATCAGTTCACGCACAGCATGGATGTTTTCTGGCACAATAACCGATTTTGAATGACCTTCACGAAATTCGTCCTGGAGCGAACTACGACCACGATTGAATTCGGAAAACCAGCGAAACACAGTGGCCTGGGATGGTGCTTCATCACTTAAAGTCGAAGCGAGCTGATCGACACACTGTTGTTGAGTTAGTTCACGTCGAAAATCATAAAAAATCATCGCACGAAAATGTTCACGATTTAATTCCATTTTTGGCCGAGATGAATTTTTCAAGTCACTGTAAACAACACAAATGCACTCGTATGACAAAACTTTCTGAGCACTTATACCATTAAAAACGTCAAACTTTACGATGCTGATGTCAGATTTGACGTATCTACACTGGCGTTGCCATATCTCAAAACTTAAGTAGCAACCCTCGTAACACTATTTACTCTACAACTGATATCACACACTGACCTTAGGTTATAATTAGACACCAATTAATTTAAAAATTATTTAGAAAACAATTATCATAGATACATGAGAGTACATACCACTGTGTTGTTTTCCTGTCGAAGTAGAGGACAGAGCGCCTGACTTTCCTGTCGTGACACATATAATAGATTATACAAATAAAATGAGTTCGAACAATTAGTAACAAAACGTTAAACTTAATTATTGATTTGTTTCATATTAAAAATAAATAATAACGTTTTTTTGTCTCAAAATTATATGAATATTCAAAAGTACAGGAAGTATTTAATAACAATGACATAAAATGTAAAGTCAGAAATCTGTAAACACGTATATGTTTGCTCTTTGATGAAGGAATTTACTACATATTTTCCTTCTAAAATGTTCATGTTTGTAACCATAATCGAGTGCTTGGTGCGAGTTAAACTTTCGTATTCATCGGCTTCAAAGAATGCACTTAATTTTAACGGATAAATACAAATAACCTGCACCTTGCTTTACAAGCCCCATACTCCTGTCACAGGAAGTAGCTATCGAGATATTTGTTATCTTCTCTTTTAAAAAAAATGGCATTTAATTTTATTTAAGCCTAGTGCATAATGTAGCAACAATTTCATGTTCTCCTTATGAGCCTATGATATAAATATTATATTTCTTTACTTTTAGAGTGTTTACGTCAATAATTGGCACTACGATAATAAAAATTACCATATTATATTATAGCGGAGAATATTCCAGTTATAAACAATGTATATGATGCAGAGACTTTATAGTCCGGCCTAAATACTAAATGTTAATTAATTATCTTATAATTTATTGATTTAAATTCAGGGTCGGACCTGATACGCTCCAAACTTTAAAGTGAGACAGTAAAACAACGTAACTACATTATTTAAGGAATCTATAAGAAATTCGTACTAAATTATACTTGAAATGCTGATTTCTTCAGTAAAAAAATGTTAACATTTTGTATTTAATGTTTAAGTCACACTCCGAATTCGGGCCTATGATTTGACTTGGAATACAAATTAATGTTAATTCTACGTTATTGGTAAAAAAACTTTTATTAAATGACTTTATTTCATATTTTTTTCAAACGAGTCTTTAAAAATCAAAATAAGTAAATCAGTGTCAGACCTTATTTTATCAAAATTCGCAATTTTTTCACATCTTGCAATTCACATAAAGTTTAAAATGGTATGAAAGTTATTTTTATTGCAAAACAACGCAAAATAACTAATTGGAAATTTATTATTTCTAAGTATATTATTTCTTATATCTTTCTCCATATACAAACCAAAGGGTTATAATGAGACGTCATTTTCGTTCCTGTTCCTATTTCAGTCCTAACAAATAATCGATCATAAGGATAAATTATCTCGTTTCCTGCCTGTAACCTGAAAAGTAGAAGTCTAACGATAGTTTTGAAAATAAATGACAGGAGCAATCCAATATGTCCTTAATATTCGTATCCTGCGGTTTCAACATTTATTAATCGCGCGCTATTACCTATATGAGATTGTAAAAAGGCATTAGATTAATGAAAGTCAGCGGCATTACCGCAGCTTAATCGCAAACCCCCGCCGCTGAGTGATCCAATTACATTTGCCCAGCACCAGCACCACGCACTTTCATTTTATATGAAAACTCCCGACTTTTTGTGCGGATGGCTTTGAATAAAAAGCTTTTTAATTGAAATAATGTGAGTTTCCCTCGGAATCAGGAGGTTTGTTTAAAGTATGGCTTTCAATTATTGCCAGTGAAAGCTGGAAAGTTGTACGTTAATGGCAAACATAAGTTTAATCGTAAAGATTGAAATTTCATTGATTTAAGGAACCATTTTTGCTAAAAAAAAAGTTTTTGTACGGCCCGTAAAAGCACAAACAGTTTTGGATATTTTCTGTGCCAATAAAAATGAAGATGGAATTTTATGAGAAATTTTCCTAACTTTCTCTGTGTTCTTGATGTTGTTTCTACAATGACAAATTAATTTTAAAACGAACTTGATATTGAATTTTTCTCTTTTATGTCTTCGTAGACGTAGTTTTGTAATGAATATTATCATGTCGCAACTTTCTTTGAACAAGAGTTTGTTGTTTTCAAAAGTTATCTTTTGTATCGTCGAGGCAAAAAATATTCAACGTTTGGATACTTAGTCAGTAAATGTTAAAAATTTATGATTTTACTCAAGTGAGCTTTAGATAAATTATTATGTTAGGAGAAAATTATAATAAAAAGCACCAATAATTTCAAAACACCGCTGGAATCCGAAGTGTGGTCCTTGGAAAGTTTTATTGAAAATTTCCATTCAAATTTATTTACAATGAATGAAGTTATGTTTATTTATGCCAGTTTACAGCAATATTGATCATGTATCAAATATGTGATCATAAAAAGAAGAAAAATTATCACATGATGTATCCAGAAGCCTAAAAATACAAATAACTTGTAAAAAATTGGGTTTAACACTATACCGTAAGAAAACTCACACTGACCGTTACTTTAATGCATTCTCACAGCGCACCAACTACACGCAGTTCTCAAGTAAAATCACAAAGCACTGTCACTTTTCTGTGGTTTTATATATGAAATATATTTTTTCTAAACATATGCAGATATTGAGAAGCGTTCAATCTAATGGCTGCAATCGCCACGTATATCTTTACACTTATGAGAAGCACTCAATCTAATGGTTGCAATCGCCACGTATATCTTTACACTTAACTTATATTATTTTTATAACATTTAAATATTTCGATAATGGTGGCTTTGGTTCCAGAGTTATGGCGCCCATGAGTATAATTTAATGTATAAACATCGTTTTATAAATTATAATTTTATTATTATTCCTAATATTTCAAACACCTTTCCATTCGCATATTATATAAGTATATAAATAATTTGTATCACAATATAAATACGAGTATATTGCGAAAAAATATGAAGCGTGTATGATTAAATCGTTTGATCACATTATCCACCAACCCGCAAAATTTGTTCAACATGCGGAAACAATATTTGTTTGCAGGGTTAATGACGAGGCTATTCTTCTGTATACACATGTTAACTAGAATCGAAACGGGCTATCTCCCTATTTTCAGGCCCATTTCTCTTTATTGCATTAATATAATACCGATCCCTCCGTCTAATCCCAACTTTTTACTAAATTGAGCACAAATGCTATTAACATATTTGAACTATACCTATGAATGCATTTATTCACACTCCATTTAATGTAAATATCACTTGCACAAGTATTTTATTCCATTGTTAGAACGTGTTTTTTCTCGTTATAGTATAATAGTATAACTTGGTAGGTTCAGTTCAATGTAGAAACCTGTTCCAACCAACTAGAAACATATTAATGAGGTCATAATTGAAAGATACCTTTTTTTAAATACTTAATACCAACAGGAATCGAACCCGACACGAACGGATTGGAACACGGGAAGCGTCATACCATTTAAACCACGAAAGGCGTCACCTTTTAGCCCCTCTGACATTTCTTCTTCACATTCCATCACATGTGTGGTAGTGGAAAACGTAAGATATTAAAACAATTCAGCTACCTTTAATTACCGATGTGGAATTATTATAATCATTAATTATATATTTTATATAATAACATATAGTTAGATTTTCGCTATCAATTTAGACGATGTTCAAAAATTTAAAACGTCTAAATCATACACAATTTAAAGTTAATGCTTTTGAAATACAAAAAATCACAACACTTTTTATCTGTACGATTTTGAACCAAATAGTAGAAAAAAAATGTGACAAACCTGGTTCGCTCTATTTAATATTTTTTGGACATTTTTATTTGTTCGTGTTTCGTTATTTGATAAAAAATCATTTCATCAAAATGGAATTCTACATTTATACCAACAATAATATCACGACGATTCTTACACAAACGGAGAAAAAAGAACAAACAAGGAAGTAAAACTTGTTGAAAAGTAAAACTTGTTAAAACATAATGCTCATTTTCATGAATATAAAGAAGTATTTCTTTTCTAAATCCAAGTATTATTTACGTTTCAATTCAAATTTGTATTAAACTTTTCACATAAACTATTTATAAGAAAGATTAAAAACTTTTTTCCATCGAGTATCATGTTATTAGTTTAATCATGAAAATCGGAATAAGTAGACATTTTTATTAAAAGTATTTTTATAGTAATAGACTTACCGATATAAAGAGGTTCAACTATGTGATGAGAGTTTCCTTCAAATAATTTGAAGTAGGTATGTTATGTGTATGATTGTTATTTTTGTCATCGAATAAATTTGTTGTTTTTTATTTATTTGATGAAGTAATCTTCAAACATTTGCCAACGGCTATACCCTTACACAAATGTATTACTTAAACACTAATCTAATTTCTATATTATAACTATAAGCTAACTTAATTTTTAATTTCCTACATGTAATTTTTATTTTTAATAATCTTTATATTTAATTTCTTATAAATAGTTAACACCTACATACTAATTTCTAACTAGATAATAATTCATACAATTAATTATTTCTATACTAATTACACTCGGGAATAATTTTGGATTTTTTTTGCTTCTCAAGCAAATTGACGTGATTATAATCGAGTATACACTACGTTACAATAATATGTAATTTTTATTATCCTGGCACGTCAGAATTCCGAGAAATACCTAAAAACTATTTTAGGGAAAATTTATTTTTAAATTAAATCTAATACTGGCAACACCGCAACCGCATTGCATAATTGTCATTTACCATTAATTGCAGGTTATGTCAAAGGAGTGTTAATATGTGTTGTGTGATTTAAGCGAGAAATGTTGTGATTTTGAGTGAATAAACTTGTTTTGAAAGGATAAATATGCCAAAAAAGTGCATTAATAGCCCAAACTCTTTTTATTACGTTTGTGGGGGGCTTGCGTTCAAAAAACAGCATATAAATATAACACCTTTAATACGAAAGGCATATGAGTCATATTTTGCCTGCAAGATTGGAGACCAGGATAAATCATGGGCGCCTCACATTTGCTACGCTACTTGTGCGGTAAATTTGCGAGCTTGGCTTAAAGGTGCCAGAAAATCAATGCCATTTGCTGTTCCTATGGTATGGAGAGAGCAAAAAGATCACGGAACTGATTGCTACTTTTGTTTAAGTAATGTGATTGGGTTCTGTTCCAAAAATAAAAAGAGTATTGAATACCCGAATCTTCATTCCGCAATTCGACCTATCGCTCACAGTGATACGCTACCAATTCCAATACCGCCTTCATTTTGGACACTAGATGAAGAAGATGATGATACCATGCGATAAACGACCATTATACGGATACGGAATACCACCTACCACCAACTTCCAATGAACCACACTTAATAATTTTGTGCTATAAGCGACTAGCATGGAGAGCGCTTTCATCAGGATATATCAGTGTTAGAAAAACGATACCAGGGAACATCGAACCCAACCATGCTGGCGGATTATTGCTGAACTTTAATTAAAGACAATCCAAGAGCGCAATATAAAAGAAAACTTCCAAAAAAATATTAAATTGGTGACCAGTAGATATATTTTCTTTGTACAACGTAGAGCATAAGTTTTATTTTCAAATATATGATAAATTAAAAACTATACGTGATACAGACTTTTTAATTATACCAATAAAACCAGCATCCGAAACTGCATTAAAAATATGTATTAGACTCCAGGAAGCAAAAACGTTGATCCCCAGTGAATTATTTAACACGGACATGTCCACTCATTCAGACTTCTTGCATTTCATAACATTCACTCAGGCCTTATCCATCCTCCTTGCTAATTATGTAGGGGGACTAGTCAGGCAACAGATGATGCTTCAGAAGCCTGTGCTTATAACGGAAAGGTAGATCGAGCTTACTCTCGTAAGCCTCCAGAGCAGCGATACAAGGATTGCTGTGGTCCTGTTAGCTTTTATAGAACTTCAAAGTCCAAGCGAGGATGTGGCGTTGGATGGTTTCTTCACGCTGTTTGGCGTGAAATCGGGAGAGGTTTGTTCTGAGATTAATGTTGAAGGAGATATTGAATGCCTTGTTCTGCACTCGTTGAACCTTCAAGTAACCCATGCTACTCACACTACGCTAAACGGGTTCAGCATAAGTGAAAATGGGATGGATAAGGGTTTTATAAAGTTGGAGCTTATTTTTGACGAATAAGGACATCGATGGCACTCTTTACTTAACTTTGCATGAGAACATGAAGGCCTCGTTTTGGCGTCATTGATTTTGAGCACCCAGTATTTTTCAAAGATCTTGAAGCCAATCTGGAGATGGTGACCAGCTTGATCTACCTTGAATGAGGACGCATAGCATGTTGCATTGTCAGCAAAGAGTGCGAGCTTACAGTTCGGGAAAGTAGGTATCTCGCTGGTGCAAATGCTATATAGAGAGGGTTCAATTATACTGCCTTGGGGGACGCTCATAGGGATGGGCTTGGCGGAAGACGTAGTGGTGACTGTGAAACGTTTATTGGAAAAGTAGGTTGAAGTAGTTTCACACGATGGAGTGGAGTGTCAGTAAGGAGAAGTTTGTGTAGGAGGCCATCGTACCAGACCGTGTCAAAAGCCTTCTCAAATCCAGCAGCACCATGCCGGTACTTCAGTTTTTATTGAAGCCCATCGATACGTCTTGCACGACGCAGGTAAGTTGCAGGGCCGTAATGTGTCTTGTCCTTAATCCAGATTGCTCACGAGAGAATATATTGTTGCATTCGTGATAGAACACTAACCTTGAAGCCATCATCCTTTCAAAGATCTTGCCAAGACCTGAGAGAAAACTTATGGACCTGTAGCTAGTTGGATTGTCGTTTGGTTTATTGAGCTTGGATAGGAACAATAGTAAGGATGGATAGGAACAATATTGACTATTTTCCAGATATTCGGAAAATAACCATTTAGGAGTGAGGTATATATAATTATAGTAAGTTAAATTCTCGCTTTAAGTAGTAAATGTTTTAGAAAGGTGATGTGTATATTGTCAGGACCGGGGCTTTTTGGGTTTTAAGTTTGTCAAGGATACGACCAATTTCGGATGGGGTGCAAAGTTACACCTCATCTTGGTTGGTCGGAGAGTAAACAAAGCTGACGAGTGTCCTCTACAGCTTTGTTGACGTCAGAATTTTTAAGGTCGGAAGTGAGGAATAATATTGTGGTATAATAATCGTGTGACAACTACTTAATTAACGAAAATTTACTTCGGAATGACCTTGACTTAACTCAAGGACGTCCATATTAGATATTTGCAAAACTTTCATTGGTCTAAAATAATTATGTTAGCGTATTTCAAAGATATTTATTTGATTTAGTGTTACACAAAATTTTTTTTTTGCTTTCTGTTTAAGATACGAAAATATCACTCAGTATTTCTCTTGTGTTTGTAACGACTAAACCCATGATTTATAATACATACTACCTTGATCAAAAAGTTTTAGGAATTTATTCATAAAATTGAAAATACAAGTGTATTCATCAAAATCGATATGGTCCCCATCGACTGCAACGCACTTACGCCAGCGCTTGATCCAATCCTCGAAACACCGCTGGTACTCAATTTTCGGTATGTCCATCAGAGCCGTCTTCGATTTTTTAATGACATCCTTTCGGGCGCTGTAACGCGTTCCGCGAAGCGGTTTTTTAAGTCGGTTGAACAGGAAAAAGTCGCAGGGAGCCAGATCAGGTGAATTCGAAGGCTGCTGGATAGTATTCGTGTTGTTGTTGGTCAAAAACTCACGGATAAGGATCGCATTGTGCGACGGTGCGTTATCGTGGTGCAAAATCCACGAGTTGTTTGCCCACAAATCCGGTCTTTTTTGGCGAATTGCTTCAAGCAAATGTCTCATAACGCCCAAACAATACTCTTTGTTGACTGTCTGTTTCTGGCAAGAATTCATGATGCACAACACCATTGTACTCGTAATTCATGAGAACGCTGAGCATCGCCTTCTTTTTTGACTGAAAACGACGTGGTTTTTTCGATCTCGGCTCATTCGATGCACGCCATTCACTCGCTTGATGTCTGAATTACGTGTCATACTCATAAATCTACGTCTCGTCTCTTGTGATGATCCGTTTGATAAATGTTGGGTCGGATTCGGCCTTGGAAATCATGTCTTTCGCGATTTCAACGCGGTCCTTTTTTTGCATGAAATTGAGGTATTTCGGCACCAGTTTTGCAGCAACACGTCTGAGGCCCAAATCACTAACCAAAATGTCTTGAACGGATCCATAAGCGATGTTCAAGTCGTCTGCCAGCTCTCTGATGGTCAATTTGCGGTTTTCGGCCAACATTTCTTTAATTTTATCGATGTTTTCATCGGTTTTCGACGTCGACGACTTGCCACTGCGTTCGTCATCCTCGACCGACTCACAACCACTTCTGAAGCGTTCATGCCACCGAAAAACGTTTGATCTCGAAAGAGTATCGTTACCGAAACACTTCATTTCCAAGGTCTGCGGACCGTTAAATCCGTTTTTCACACAAAATTTAATGCAAACTCGTTGATGCCATTTTCAAACTTGTAAAAAATCGAAAACACGCACAAAGGTAGATGTACTCAGTACAGCGTAACTTTTACAAATGTCAAGTTATGACGCTGAAATTTGGAGGAAAGTGTCAATGACGGATGTGGTAACCTAGCAAAAAAAAATCCAATCGGGTGACTGACAGTGCCACACGGTGGCCGGTCCTAAAACTTTTAGATCAAGGTGGTATATCATATAATTTATCAACAGTGTATTTTACCAAGAACTTAAACTAGAACGTATTTAGTAATTTTTGTTTTGAATTGTCTTTAAATTATTTAATGTTTTTATGTGTATCAGTTTAAAATACCTGTTTTTAATGCACACAACTTTCGTCAAGGAATACGTGCTCATTTAAAAATCCTCGTTACAATTTCTTTTGACAAAGTATGTTAAGAATGCAAGAGCTTTGACGACGAACCTCTTGAAATTAGAGATCAGAAGATTTTCGAACCAAAAAAGCTAAAATTTTATTATTATACTTAGGTATAAAATTATACTGTCACTTATTTATAAAAATGTTTAAACACATTTATTTTTTAGGTCGTGAAACGTTTTATGGTCATTTATATACTATATTATATTTATTAAATTGATTGAAAATGCGATTTTATTTCTCTCCCAAATTGTTCAAGGGAACGTGAAATATATGTTATTTCACATAACTTATTCTTCAAATAATATTTCTTTACTATTCGAATATGTATTTTTAGAATTCTTTTTAATATAAATACCTTCGGGACTAGTACGGTCCATTTTTCGTCATAAAATATTGTGGGTTTGAAATTATTCCTATTGATTCCATGAAAGTACGAACATTAATGTTCCAATACTTCGTTCCTTGTGTCTAATGCCCAAAATTTAATATTTTCACGAACTCCCCATCTGTTCATTAAAATCCGATGTTTGTTTCCGAATTTAATTACTAAAGGGCATTTATTTAAGACCACCCAAAAACCTTTTTATACATTTTGTTGATTAGAGTGTTTAATAAGTAGAATCGCCCATTAGCATAATAAATACCTATCAAATTAAGCAAGGATTAAGCTTAACCCACAACACGGCCCTGCGTAGAGCTCATAAATCTTATAATCCACCCTTGATTACCGTATAGATACGAGTTTCTGCCTTACTCTCGGTAAAGACGTCGAACCAGACTGTTTTGGCAGTCAATAAGAATGAAAATATTCTCGGAATTACTTACTCATATATACATGTATACTTGTGTCGGTTTGTTTAGCGTTTACCGGTTTTGGCTCACCACCGAGACATATCCGTAATGTTGAACTTTGAAGCGGGTCTTTCATCACTCACTCTGATTTACAGCTTGAAGCGTGCAAAGGCCCGGAGCTTTGCTCTGTATCGGTCTTCGCTGTCTACATGCTTGTGTGCGAGCCACTTTGGTTAAATGAAAACCCTCGTATATTAGCGGCTCCTTCACCGCATTAATTGCCTGGCTGTCCGCCAGAGTGCGGCTGCCGGCTACGCCCGCCCTGGTTTTAGCCCTTTTTGTTAGTTATTAAAAACACGGCGTATCGCAGGTGCGGGCAGCGGGTTTATCTCGCGCCTTGAATATGAATGGTCCGTATTATTTACTAACTCTGTGTTATTGGATTACTTTCGTTTGTTCCTTAGAAGATAAATTAATTTTTTAATAACGTATTCTCTCGGCGTTCAAGACCTTTTATTAAGTTTGTATTTTAAAATATTTAATTTTTATACTAACACCCGGTCTTCCTCTTGACACTTATTTTTTAAATTCTTAACGTGTATAATTTGACGACCTACATGGTCTAGTTGGTAAGACACCTTACAACCTGTAGTTCACGGTTTCGATTCCCGTTGATATCTAATATTTTTAAAGAGGACAGATCGAACGGGATATTTTCTTAATAAAAACATAAATAAAGATTCGTTCGAGTTTTTGGACATATGGTTTTTTTAAACATTGAACCTAATATGAAGTTTTCATTAGTTCTCTGTTCTGTGAAAACTGTCTTTTTATAAAAAAATATCGACAATTATATGTCACAATTTTTTTTATACAATTACATGTGTAATTTTTTTAATATTGAAACTAAAATCAAAGGTCTTTAGGGTCTCCGTTTTTTTGTGTTTTATTCTAAAAATATAAAAGATAATCGATTTCTAAACATATTGTTAAAAATGAAACTCACAAAAATGCCTGTCTTGGGTAGAATGTATTTTTTTTATTAAAATATTAATATTAATTCTTTATAAAATTCTTTGCTAAAATCTTTTTTTTTCATCATCTGAAACTAAAACTATAAATTGGTGTCCATTGTTGTTCAGTATGTATTTCCATTGATGTTAAGTATGTATTTCTATTGTTGTTCAGTGTATATTTTCATTGTTGTTCAGTATGTATTTTTGACTTCTTTCAATTATTCTGTCTGAGCTAATTTATTTATTTTATATAGGTAATTTAGTACGTTGTCTATTCATATTCATTTAATTTTTTTAAAGAAATTGTCTAATTTATCATAAATTCCATTCTCTTTTATAACCAAGTAATTTGTTGTTTAAGCAGAGGAATAACAATAACATGGTGTTGTAAAGTGCACATTTGTCAAGTGATACCGGATCATGAAGGAATAAAAGTCTCGCAGAGTGGCAAGCTTTTTGTCGTGAGAAATGCGACAATTTATAAAATGAAATGACCACCAGGGTTTGTCCTGGAAAGGGTGGCGGCGAGGCAGAGACAACAGGGTGCCAAAGGGTCGTCAACCCCCGGGATTTGGGTGGATGGTGGTGTTACCAACCTACATTGTATTAAAGCAATCAACCTTCGTTTCTTTTATTTGAATAATCGCACCTACTTCACAATGGCGATAACGAATAAACCCTTTTTGTTTATCTTCTGTTTTTATGTCGAATCACTTCCTCTCTCCTTTCTCTGATATGAGTATAAGAGGGAAATGGATCTTTCCATTCCTTTTCTCGTTATTTAGATAACACGCGACTCATATACAATAAATTTAATGAAACCTAACAAATAAAGTGGTTACAAAACGTTTCAAATAACTTTTAACAGATTTTCAAGTGTCACATGTAATAAGTTAAGCATTTAAACTAAAGCACAGACCTTTTTTATATGTTCTTAGAATACAACAATAATTAAATTGTTCAGTATTTAAGTTATTTCATAGCACTTGACACGAGATTTTTAATGTATAAACTAAGATGCAATTTACTCGTATATAGCTTCTTTGTTTATACATTAAAAATACATATGTACGAGTATATATTTGGACTTGAACGATTTGAGTCGACACGTGACTAACAGTTCCTAATTGTAAATATTTGCTATACCACCCCGCGAGTGAAAGGATCATCATTAGCACTCGTCTAGCACTAGAGTATTGTTACCAGATGAACTGGAACTCAGCAGACTGGGACCCTTTTTTTCATTTTTTGGATGGCATCTGGAATCGAACCCGAAACCCCTGGTTAGAATGCATTTTACCGCCTAGGCTATATTTGTTGTAGTTTGGTTAAGATACGAGAATACAAATTAAGATAAGGTACGAATTAGTTGTAAAGTTTCGTGAGGTTATTGTATACAAAATTTTATAGTTTTGGATTTTGTCCGTCTCTTAAATAACACATAAAAAAGGTTGTTTTCTTTTATTTTTTACCTATTTCTAGTTAAAAAAAGTGGCCCTAATTCATAAATTCTTCCAAAATATCATATTAAAAACCGAAACCAATGGAAGTAATTTTATATAATATTCCAACGTTGTGTATAATATCGTATCGTTCTTATTTTTAATTTACAAATTTCTATCTTATCCTGCAAGGAAATAAACTACAAAAAATGGCATACTTAACTCTTCAAATCACACTCGTTTTAGCAAAATACCACGATGATACGTATTCTGCCGTGTTAGAATATAAAGATATGAAAGTCAAAACGATTACATTTCCCAGGCGAATAGCGTAATAATCGTATTATATTCACATCATTTGTATTTCAATATAATAAACAGTCCCTTTTCTTCATAGTCAAGCACCCACCCGAGTACCTACCCACAAACTTAACAGCGCATCGTTCTTTATATTGCATTACATTCTACTATCGATGCATCCGAAGAATTTCTCATCTCATACCTTAAGGCTCCGTGAACGGAATCCGTGATAGTAAGCGCATTTCTAATACATGACCAACTATCAACGGTTTGAATTTGTTCACCTTCTACCTTACATCTACTTAAATATATCCTCATTTGAAGGAACCTTTTTTATATATTGTATTGCTTATGTATTTCAAGTTTTGAATTCTGTTTGTAATTCTCTTGCATTACAGATATTCTATAGCATTCGCACATAGATGACTTGAAATTTGTGTTCAATTGTGTGCAAATTTCTGTGACGAATAAACTGGAATTATTATTTTTTCACCTTTTTATTTAAAAAAGTTTCCATGGTTTTGAAATTGTGATTATCATGCTCAATTTGTTCCTAATCTACACAATGTTATCGTGATTCTTTGTGTTCGTGATTATTACTTAGGAAAACTGGGAATGAATCATCTTACGTTTGATCAGAGAAAAGTATCCACCCTTTCCCAAAACCGTAACCGTATTAAGGATCGACGGTCATTAAGTACTATCAGTTTCTCTGAACAGACTAACTAAATTTCATTCAAAAAACAAAAACAGGATTTCTCTGTATATGTGTGCCATTTTATTTAAATCAAATTAAATTTATTACAAAATACATGACGGCGATTACAATATATTTAGATATGTATAATACAATACATTAGAACAATATTAATTATACAAACATAAAAGATTTTTTTTAAATGTTCACAAACATTAAAAATACAAAATGGCATTTAAAGTGGATGAATCGCGCTAACGGAGTTCTGCATGTACGATGTAGGAAGGGATAGAAAATGGACGCATACATCCACCCCTTTTAATAAGTAGAAAAATATCACGGATGACGACTCGCGCTCCCAAAGTATGCGATACAAAAAAAATCAAACCACGAAACAATATACCCGTCTAATTCCCCTGATGCTCAGTCAATTCAACTCATCCTCAACTGGTGGGCTACCTGATCCTCTCAATTGTTCACCCAAACAATTTCAAAAGTTTTCAAGCATTCAAATTAACTTTTTTTTACAGTCTTTATTTCTAAACGGTCGCTACACGTTCACCAGTCCTTGAAGCATTATAACTATTTCGGTGTCAAGTCTATCATACAGTCCTTTCGATAAGTATAAAGTACCTACATACTTCAAGTTATTCATTCTCTACTTGTCAGCGGCCGTAGTTGAACGTTTAGCATTCACGCTAAACACCCGGTGCCCCAGATTTTGATTCCTGGCGGATTCACCTCCGAACTGGTTTTACTCTTTGAACATATTAAATATAGAGCAATTTTTTCTAGAACTCATAATCTATTATAAGTTATTAAGCAACATAAAACAAGCGCTAAAGGAAATACTATTGTACAATATGATGTATGTGTATTACACTGCTGATCGTCTTGGAACTTGAATATATGCCATAGTAACTTGGAATTACTCGTATATCAGTCAAGACTGTGATTACTGAAGAGTAACAATTTACACACTTTAACCAATGCCACATATAGGCATCTTCCACTCATACTCGATCACAAAGGATTGCATACCATCAGCACGTATTTAGTAATATGTGTAGCGGATTTTGGAGTGTTTATGAAAATAGTAAATAACGTTTGTGGAATTAGACAATATTTTTACCGTGAAAGCCGGTTCTAGATGAATACTTGGCATACTTTATAGTAAGAAAGATCCTTATACAAGTTTTTCCTCTTTTAGCACTGGCCTTTTTTTTTCTTATTCAATAGTATTTTACTTGATTAGGGAAGAGATAATAAAGACACGACAATCGCCTGTGGGTAAGGATTCAGGCAAAACTTTTGGCCTCAGATAATATCATCGATTGATGTTAAAATCGAACTCAAGTTGCCTTTATTAGTTATCTCTTGCGTAAAACTTTGGCACGACCCAACTTTTATGAATTGGAAAAGCTTTGCGTTGTCATGCTTAAAGCAAATGTCAATCGATAATTCGATTAATTCAAATCTTGTTATTCCATAAAATTTTCAAAATAAATAACTACGAAATCCGCGTAGGAAAGGATTATTTCACTTCTAACTACGTAGATTATTTTATATTATTTTTATCTCAATATTAATTTATAAAATTCGGAATGTTTTCATAATCAAAAGGATTAAATTGGTCTATTTTTTTTTCACGAGTATATCTCGTAAAATGCGAAATAAAGGAAAGTGTATTGAAATTTTTGGCTTCGAGCGTATTTCTATACCTTTTATGTTATTAATGAGTAAGATAACAATAAAACCGCGAAATATTTTAGCTATTCTCAATTTGAGAGGAAAAGTCGAGGCGCTTCATTGAAGGCGCTTCGGTTTTTCAACCAAACCACGTTTATTTATTTTTATTTTGTCAGTCGCTCCATTTCATTAATCTTCCACGATTTGCTGGGCACATAAACAAAAATATTCCAAATTTTCCCTATACACCGTTACTTAAGATGACTCAATAAAACCATTTCTGTTATTTTCTGTCGGATAATATTTAGAGTTAAACGAAACATCCCTGCAAATACAAAAGTAAAACCAAAACAGAATCTCTTTTTAAAATTACGAGTTCTTTTAAAATTTATATTTAAATTTATAAACAGATATTTTCACCAAGAAAATCTCTTTTATATTTCAGCTAGCACGTAAATCGAATTACTTAACGTTTTTTTTGTTTGTTTGTTCATTTATTTTCTTTTCTTCTTTTGTGTCGATGTAACCATTAAATTTAAAACTAGAAATATATATATATATATATATATATATATATATATATATATATATATATATATATATATATATATATATATATATATATATATATTTAATTATTTAGATTAAGTTAAGGGAGAAAGGTATTTTGTAGCAAAAGATCGTGGAAAAAGAAAGACAATGTGAAAATATTTATAAATTACGGCATGAATAGTAAATTCCGGCATGAACAGGAAATAGGCCTTTAGTATACGACTTGTATGGCCTAGTTGGTAAAACGTCTGTCTTCCGACTTGTGGGTTCAATAGTTGGTACCCAATTTTATTAAAAAGGGTTCTTGTCTAGTTTTCACATTCGCCCTGGTTTTGGCTGGTTTAGAAAGATAACCACATGGCAATAAATCCTCTAGGTTGTACTGTATATAACGAAACTAAAAATAATAAATCAATTCAATCTATAATAATATGGGTTGAAGTAAATAGAGAATTTACTAAATTGTCTTAATTTAGAAAAGGCGTAAAACAAGAACATGTAATGTCACCGTGGTTATTAAATTCGTGTATTGGTTCATGCGCGCAATATATAAAAGATAATAAGGAGCAGTAACAAAATGAGTGAAATAATGGATGTGGATTTATGTATGCAAACTATTTGGTTGTTTTGAATAAATATGATTTAAGGAATATAATAAGTACAATATATCACATGAAAACGGATAATCTCACAAAAAGTACTTTACATCACATCAGACCTTGTTAAAAAAATATCTCTTAAAAAGTGAATATTTTCAAATATTCTTTCTTTTAAAAAGTGAATATTCCTAGATGTTCATTGGAATGACTTTATTTTTAAACATACGTGTATAATATAAATAAAAGGCGAATAAATTATTTTGATTAAATTTCAAATAAATATTTCAACTCTATACGTATTTTTCATTTTATTTCGTATATCAAATCAAATATCGTAAAATTAATATAAAGCATATGTAAAAACAACTGGAGTTCGGAGAAGTATCGAATAATGAATATAGAAAGCAATTTAGCTTCTGATTTGATGCGCGATTGTTATTCAGAAAACGTTGCTCCCACCCCAACCGTTGCGACAGGGGCGGTAGGCGCGGCATTCTCAATTTTATAGCGCTATCAAAATATCGTTACATTATTTTTTATACACGTGAAGACCCATGTGGGAACTCACCACGTGCAGAGATGTATTATCTTAAGCACTATCTAAATGGTGGCGAGAAGAATTGGGGAAATAAATTCTCAGACAAGCACCTGGATATTACCGGGATGATATGTCATCATTATTTGCGAAAACACCACAATTGTCGCGAGGGACTTGCGGTTCGCTGCCTCTGATGCCAAATTGGATTATTCAACTTTTTCACCCGTGATCATTATTCACCTGCTGCCACTACAACGTAAAGCTCGAAAGTATTTATACTACACGACACCCTTCAACAGATTATCGCTTTGCACGGTAAAATTATTCCAAATGAACTTAATATATTTTGAGGCTTTCGCAGTTCTCCGTATCAATTGGTCTTTCGGAGTGTTATACCGCGTGGTTTGGCTTATAATGCTGACGTTTCGAAAAATTTGCAGTTTTCATCTGCATGGCTTGTTTGTAGTCATCCTGGCCGAAGTTGACTATAAAAATTAGGCGAAGTTGACTACAAACGAGCCCTGAACATGAAAACTGCAACGTTTTCGAAACGTCGGCATTATAAGCCAAACCACGCGGTACAACACTCCGAAAGACCTTATACAACTGATTTTGTTTATTCGTGCATTTTACAATGTCCACTTCTATTTGTAAATAGAAACATATTCAAGTATCCTAGTTCTTCTATAATACTCGTATTCGAATATCATAAAGTTTAATAAAAAAAAGAATTTTAAATAATAACATTTATTATTTTTCATTCTTCACATTTGAGGATGGTAATTAATATAAGAAATACTCTTTTTTCACAGCTCCTTCTTACGATATGAAAGGCTATCGATCGAGTATGATTGTCACCTATCTTGCGGGTGGAAGACACTTGTGCGTGTTTTGGTTTATTATGTGCAAGCTACTCCACTTCAGCGAGCGCACAGTCTTGTCATAGACATATCAAACCTATAGTACCGATGGCAAGGAGGTCAAACTTCTATGACGATCGGCAGGTTTTAATCTGCTGCGTATATAGAGCTTTTTAATGTAGTTTAAATGAATTCATATGTAAAATGCTCTAATATTAAAATAAGTTCGGAAGTGAATTTCGCCAAGAATCGATTCCGCTTGTTTCATTTTAGGGCACGGCCGTCGATAGGTTTCTACTACAAGAAATCATACTATAAATTGATATGGGATGAATGTCAATTTAAGACTGGTGTATCAAAGAAAAACACTCAAGAGGTGTTTTGGCCACGTAGAATAAATGAATATACAGTACAAATGTAAGTAAAAATCGTGTTAGGAGAAGACATTGACACGTATGAGTGTATCAAGTATATGATATTTTAAAATAAGGAAATGTAAAAAGTTTGAGAAATAGAATAAGCTGTGTGAGAAAGTGTATGGTTTGGAGGAGGCCAGTATTGCGATAGGAAAATCTGGCACTCTTTCGCTGACATGGAAACGGCGTGATGGTATGTACATATGAATAAATGTATAAATTGATACAATTGAAAACTGGCTTTGCCTTCATAATTATGCATTTTTTTATATAATAAAATTTTATATATTTTATTTTGAAATAAAAAATACAAAGCTTAGTATTTTTTTACGAATATTAAATATAGTTAGTATACAGTCTTACATATTTTAGATCGTGTCTTTTTTTTATTAAGTTAATTTCCTGATTTATATAGCGTGTGATGAAAATAACAGACAAATTGTAAAGGATTAAATTCCTTTTAATGAATATTACACGTTTTAAATGTATGTTTTCCGAAATGTTATTTTAGAAAATCATATCCATGTAATGCGATTATATTTTGTTTTAAAACAAACTCCTTTGATGGAAACAATGTTCGTGAAACGTTATTGTATGAAACGAGTATGAACAAAAATATTTCGTTATATGTGTACACATGTATGTGGGCGTATAATAAAAAATTGTTATATTTTCAAGGCAGAATAATATTCGAATATAATAACGCTTAGAATTTATTACAACACAAAAATGGAATTACTAAACATTAGTTTTCTTTTTAAAATATGTTTTTTTTGTAAATAGGTATTTATGGAATATTTTTACAACTATGGATTTGCTTTATGAAACATAACCACTGTTACAAGCTTATTTATTTTCACTTTCCTGGAATATGCATCAACTGCACATTGTTCAATTTGCATATCTCACTTTAGTACTCGATATTTCATTCGATTCGAAACTCGTTTCCGGTGAATGCTCGCAAATATGAAATGCAAAAATCGATCACCAATTCAAATTGTTTTTGGTCTATATAAGGCCAATAGAGTGTGGTTGGCAAATGCTGTCGGAAAAATAAATTCTAACCCATCTCTTACACAGCCATAAATCAACCATGGTGCAATGTCTACCCATCGTAGGGGGGTAAGGGGTAACTTGTTCCCGTGTCGCGGAGAGGAACTTGTCTATCGCACGAGTCCCACTAGTTGACTTAAGGGTATATTGAGGATCCGACATTTTTCCATGCCTCCTAACTACTCAAACAGAATAAAGGATATATCTGAACACTCAACACCTTTATTCCACATGAATCTCCGACAAGGATAATATATCTGAATTATTATGGCTGTGTAATATTAAAGAATTTATGAGACGTATTGTTTTTTAAAAATCATAGTTGTACCTGTCAAATGGTCATAAAATATATATATATATATATATATATATATATATATATATATATATATATATATATATATATATATATATATATATATATATATATATATATATATATATATATATATATATATATATATATATATATATATATATATATATATATATATATATATATATATATATATATATATATATATATATATATATATATATATATATATATATATATATATATATATATATATATATATATATATATATATATATATATATATATATATATATATATATATATATATATATATATATATATATATATATATATATATATATATATATATATATATATATATATATATATATATATATATATATATATATATATATATATATATATATATATATATATATATATATATATATATATATATATATATATATATATGTATATATGTATAATATATTCAAAATAGTTTCGTTTTTAGATAACTAAGAAATCTTAATATTGTCAAACAGAAACGTATAACCAGGGTAATCTTTAAAAAATATTTTGTTTAGCAATTTTATATATTTAAATAAAATTATTTTGTGTTATTATATGAATCAGATGTTTGAGAACTCTATGATTTAAGAACGAATATATTAAGAACATGTGTCTTGTTTTTTTTATACATTAGTTGTTGTATTTTAGTCGAGTTTAAAATTTATTATTGAATTATTTTTTTATAATTTAATTACAAACTTAAACTTAAAAATGTGTTTTATTTATATTAAATGGAAATACTGTTTTGTATTTTTCCACAAGTTGATGATAACTTTACACAGATTAAAATCATTATTCTAAACAATGAGACACTGAATCAGTTTTAAACACAAAAAATATATTTGAGTAATGATACGTTTTCAAAATTTAAGGCGATTGATATACGTATGTATACTTTATAGGCGATGGCTATATGAACAAATGTTTTATTCATATAGCAATCGCTATAAAACGATAAGAATGGAGTTAAATTACATTTTCCGTATGTTGTATATTAAAGTTTTAAATATTTTTTCAAGGAAAATTTTATCAATTTCCGAGCTGTTTAAAATGGACGAATATGCGTTACATAGGTAAGAATGTGGTACAATCGAAAGATGTACTCGTATGCTAGTATATAATGAAGTCAAATCTTAAATCTCTGCTTATATGTATAACAACATGATTTGATTATGATAAAGATGAAGAAAATTTAATAAGTAAAAAAATTGTAAATTATTTAATTTTTTTGTACTTTTATTATACTATGATATGTTTCATCAAAATCATTGAACTTTCTGATTGTTAAAGAAATTTTTTAAAGCTCGAAAAATCCCTTATTTCTTTGGTGAATAGCTCAATATCAACACCCTCCCGTAGTAGGTGGGACAGCTCCTAACCTGAATAACGACGGTGCGTTTATCTGAAGCCCGCAGTTGACAAATTCCACCCGGCCTGCCCTTATGTTTCACTGCCTATGAATCTCCTATCGTGTACTCGTACCTCGTTATAGAGCGGACCAAAAAGTTGGCTGCAGGTTATGTTATGTAAAAACTCCAATATCTGATTGAAGTTTTTGTTGAATTCGTTTGTGCTGCCGTGCTTTATTTCTCAACGACCCTAAATACTCGTAGTATGATGACCTTTTTTAGTTTTCAAATCAATGTATCTACAAATCATCCTTAGATAGGATGAATACCCTTATTTAAAAAAATCAATGTATAAAATATATTTACGTAATTTGGAAAAATGTATTGCTGGTAAAACATTACTTTTTTTATTGTTCCGGTCGGTTCCCGACGGGATTTATTTTTAAATAAATGAATTTCTCATTATTTGGGATATCTGTAAAATGAATTAATTATATGATTTCCGTGTATTTAGAGTTAAAAAACTATAAATGGCAGTCATTCGTTAGATAGTTATTCGTAGAATAACGTTTCATGGTGCCACTGTGTTCCTAATGAAATGTGTAGGGTGATGATTATACATATTTCAATGATTTTAAATATTCGACGTTTATAATTTTTGTCTCACCAATAGAGGCACAGATGTAACATAAGTAAATCAATTTGATATAAATGTATATCGGAAATACACTTTATTTAGTTATTCCTCTCGTTTCGTATTTTTTCAGAGATATTTTTATGTGTTTCCCTATTAACTTCCCTATTAACTAAATAATGTTTCCCTATTAACTTTATATCTGCCTACTTTTCTATTAACAGGTTGAAAGGGTCGTGCTCTAAACTCATTAACGATTTAGAAAATAACTTTTTGAACGTGTTAAACCGACATACATTTGTTATTAGCAATAAACAGGATGGTGCTATATACCTATAGATGTTCAAGTTTTCACTTCAATCTTTTCATATAACTATTTAAACCAATCTGAATTGGATTATTATTTTAAATGGAAAGTTAAGCTTCATCTGCATTTAGTTAATACTACTTCCGGTTTATTTATATCGATTAATACGTATTAAACATTTCCTAACTTAGAGTTTATATTTATTCGAAAACTTCAATAATTCCCATTTGATTTCCATACATACTTTAAGTAGAAAACTATTCTACTAATTTCACCATTCCAAGTTATCGTTACTGAAATTACTATACCTCGATTAATTTAGTTATTTATAAAGTTTCGTAACTTGCCGTGGTGTGGTGGTTTCAGTTTAGAGAAATTAAACTCTGTTTATAGCGACATTTACCTGGAATCAGTATACCATAGTTTATTCCATTTGAATTCAATTTCCGTAAGATTTATGGCTTTCGAAGATAGATTAAATCAAATTCTTATTACTAAAGAACATTAAATTTTCTCATCACTCTGAACAAATCTAATGCAAATTATATAACACGTATTTTAATGTATAGAATTTATCAACTGTTTATATATGCTGATTATAATTGTTTTGATACAGAAATTTATTTTGAAATGTTGCTTAAAACACACGCATATAATGCTAATAACACAATATTTCAATCACTCGATAAAGATAACCCTTTACTTCCATATTTGATAACACTCGTAAATAACTCGCCCAAAAATAACTCGCCTATAAAATATTTTAGGATCTTATTTCCCTCTTGGTGAAATGGGTCTAGAGAACGGTAATAAATCTCCCAATGTATATCACCCGAACAAATTCGGTAATGCCCCGAGAAGAATTGAAAATTCCTCGACCCCCCCTTAATGAAAACGAACAGTGCTGTGAGTGACTAATCATCCTCGATAGCTCCAAAGTGTTCACACACCCTCTGGCCTAACCGCGATCTGCCCGTGGTCGAACTGTTTACGGACAAGGAATTAGGAAATTCTTCGCTAACAGCCTACCACTCTGTCCAAATTTAACACAACTCTCGCGTTCTTTCACTTGAGTAAAACTATGTTCCCCGATCAGGGTACGTTCTAAAATCAGTTTCTAGATACCACATTAAACTTCTCGTTTTACTGCAAGTTAACATACCCGTAGAATAGAATCTTGAAACTCGTATGCCTGCTAGTCACGATGCTATATTCAATACGATTTATTTTTGACAACTTCAGTTTCATTGGTTGATCGCATCAAAATGTGGGTTTAGGTCGTCGGCCGCAAATGGAATAAATATTAACGCGTGCTCTACAAATTTGTGCACATATGGAAAATTGCTTGCAATTTTTGGTATCCTGTCTAACAGCCATTTTTATATCCGATTATGTCAGTTCATCTACTTTGACATGAGGTATTTTCTTTTAAATTAAGATGGAAACTAATATACGAGTATATTAAATATTTTATTTTATTGTTTTACATTGAGATATAAAATATTCGATGATTGAAACTAATTACTAAAAAGTATTAAATTGAAAAGATTAAATAACGGGATTTCTAACAACGACGAACGATAAATACATAACAAAGTTGTAATACGTCGAAGTCATCTAATATGTTAAGATATCCTCAAATCATTTTGAATTTTGATTTAATACATTGATCTTTTAACTTTAAATTAATTTGGTTTTTCAAGCTGGTGTTTCTCCTGCAGACGATAATTTGTCGAGGAAAGCTATCCGATATATTTGTGTTGTTGTTATTTTAAATCATTCTGTGTTGTTATTTTAAAATGGTGAAATACTACTCATCTCTGAGGATAATTTCAACAAACTTTGTCACAAAGAAAGCTATAAACCTAAAATAATTCCTATCAACAAATTAAAATAAGACATAATCAGGGTTTTACTCAAACACAAAATTAGTAGGTTTATGGTCTGATTCCGTATTGACAGTCACCTCCATGAAGCTTCGTCACCCCTGTGTGGAATCCTTTGTTCCGAGTCTGAGTATTTATTCACACACACAAGGTGACAGTATCGAATGTTCGCGCCACGTGGTTTGTGGAATTCTTTATTGCTCAACTGTTTTCCAAGTTATTTCAGGAATGTTTTAATTGCGGAAAACTCGATTTGTTCTACCCGAGAATCCCTGTTACAACCTATACGCCACTAGTCATTAAAATATTGTAGTACCTCCTTTTTCCCCACGGTAATAGAGACGGTTTAGATAGTAGTTTTTCTTTTATTTTATTTTTCATTCATTTCTTATGACTTATAAAAAAATTTTACGTTTATTTACGTTAAGTAATAAAATTTTTTAACGATCTGATCTTTTCACAATTATTTAAAAAGGTGTTATATATTGTTTCCAGCTGTACAATAAAATACCGAGGAAGTCTTTAATGGAAGGTATGCGTTTATATATTTTTCTTTACGAAGCATAATTAAAAAAATCGACGATTATTTGATTATCAAATATACGAGTATTATATTTGAGAGTGAAGATATCGATTACATAGATTGCTTAATGTATTGTATATTTTATACATTTTTGTTCGTTTCCTATTATTTTGAACTGGAAATGAATTGTATCAAAAACATTCAAACGTGTTTTAATACTTATTTTCTAAAAATTGTTTTAGGCGCATAATACCTTCTTAATCCAGTTGTATTTAAAAAGCTTTCTTACAAGTAATTCATGTAATTAGTATGATTTATATATTTTTATGGAAAATATATTTACTATTAAGAACCTTTTTTGTCAGGGACTTTCTAAACAATTTTTTTTTCAAAAAATCCAGTTTGGGTTGAAGTACTATTTATAGGCTTTATATTTGATACTATAGAAACAAAAACTTTCTTCTTATGGGATGGTGAGACGTACACGCGTTTATTTCTCGCAACTTTTTGTTTTTTACAGTCAAAAGCGCCTTTTGTGAATCTGATCGTCTACGCGACGTTTGAATAACGCCTTATTTGTACCTCAAACTTTTTTCGATAAAGGTGAAAATTTTATATTTCAACTCCCATGGGAAATAAGTTGTGTTTTCTTTATTCATTGACCCAATGTCGTTCACATAATAAAACCCACGAAATTATGAAATGATTAATTTCTAATAAAAATGTATGTTTTTGAAGACGTGTAGGATTTTGAGGTTGAAAAATATTTTTTCATATGTAGATATCACTAAATTCTTAGTTTCAAGGTAGTTAGTTCCATGCCTGAAGTGACAAAGTACCTTTCCCACGAAACAAATAACCTTTTCGGTAGGTATATTTAACCGATCTCACAAGGTTTTAAATATGCTAAGAAATAAAAAAATATTGTTTATAATTTCAGATATACGATCAAAGAATGAACAGGAGTTTAAAAAAAGGTGATTCAATTCGGACACAAGAAAAAAAAATAACCAATCCAAAATGAACATTGGATTAATAAATGAGATATTGGTAAATTGATTTTAATTTATTTAAAAC
>OX463841.1:30938845-31066639 GCA_949825065.1 Odontocerum albicorne | reverse complement strand
CACAGCTTACGTGGAATATAATCACATCAAACCTTGTAAGCGTGAGTTAAGTGATGATTGTTTATGGGGAAAACAAAAATACGAAAACAAAAAGCCTTCCTTCAAAAGAAGTTTGCTCTAATTCTTGGCATGTCGACAAAATTCTTTGTAGTACAAAGAATTTTGCTGTTTGCATTTATGTATTTTAATGAGCTCTCTTTGGAAAGTGTCTTTTTGTACTTTCGCAAAAACCTATGTCTCGAAGCTTTTCAGATATAATTTACTGCCTGGCTTACGAGAACACCAAACTTTTGTTGTTTATCATCTCAAATATTTTAATTAGTCAAAAACTTATCCTTTCTTTATGTTTAATGCGTGATAAGAAATTTTCGACCGAAATTATTCCCATGGTTTGAAACCTTCCATTAAAATATTACTTCATACATTATAACTATGTTAAAAGTAAAATACTCGTACAAATTAAACCCTATTTTTATTCTAAATTCATACTCATTTTCATACCAAATTTGAGTTCAGTAGAAATGTGCATATTTTGTGTGATAAATTATATTGAATACTTTCAACAGTTTTCTTTTTCAAAGTGTAATCAAATTATTAACTAAGACATTGTCAACGCAAGTTAACAAAACACACTTAATATACAATACACCACGCGTTTTAGGTACAAGAACAGTATTTTTGGTTAAACTTTAAAAAATACCGAAATTCGCAGGAATAAACAGGATCAATGTGTCTCCGTTATTTTTTCGGAATTTTCAAGATGGAATAGCCATATTTAAATCGTGAGAAAAATATCAATTTCACTTGAACTAATAATATTGATTAATGTTTATTTCCTTTTAATAATAAACAAACGATGATGAGTATATTCATTCTAGCATAATCTTCTTTAAATCTTAAGAAAAATATCATTGATTTCATATTAACCAATAATATTGATATGTGTTTACTTCCTTTTAATACAATAATTTATAGACATTGATGGGTATATTCGTTATTTTATAGGCCTTTTTGAAATAGCGAGAAAAATAACATCGATTTCATGTTTACCAATAATATTGATATTCCTTTATTTCCTATTGATAATAGATAGACAATGTTGGATATATTAATTATTTTACAGCTTTATTTAAATTTTGAAAAAAATGTCACCATCTTACACTAACTAATAATAATGTTATTTGTTTTTTTCTTCTTTTTAATCATAGATAGACAATAATGGATATATTAATTATTTTACATCCTTCTTTAAATCGCGAGAAAAATGTCGCTACTTTACTTTAACTAATAATAATGTTATTTGTTTATTTATCGTAGACAGACAATGAAGGGTATATTTATTATTTTACGGCCTACTTTGAATCGCGAGAAAAATATGACTTTAACTAATCATATTGATATTTGTTTATTTCCTTTTAAAAATATATTGATATTTGTTCATTTTCTTTTAAGGAAATAGACAAACAATAATAGGTATATTCATTATTTTATAGCCTTTAAATTGCGAGAAAAATAAGATTAGAATAGATAATTGCTTTATTTTTTTTATAATACTCCAAAATATAATTTAATTTTTCAAAAATATTTCAGTTTCAACCTAATAAATTTGTTTAATTTAAGAAAATTCTTCCATAATGGAATTTTTCTCATTGTTAATAGCATTCATTATGCTTGATGTGGCGCCATTACTTAGCCAAAATATAATTTACATTTTTACCCGCAAATTTAACTTCACTGTTTTTTTAATACTGCACTCGTTAGGTACTAACTTCGTTTAATTATTGAGATTTTTTATTCATTTAATGTCCAATTAACTCTTAATTAACAAATCATGCGTATTTCATGGATTTTCAGGCTTGATAAATATTATTCATAAGTTTTTATACTTTATCAAGAATTAAAAAAAAACGGTAGTTCTAAACTTAAACACACATATACATGCACGCACGCACGCGCGCGCGCGAACTGAACGTCTCAAAGTGGATAAGAGTTAAGAGTTGAGTGGTTAAAAATCGATTTGAAATCCTCAGCGAACCAGAGCTTCCGATTACAATAGAATCAATAGCAGAACAGATAGTACAGAATGCAACAAACTAAGGTGGCTCATATTCTCAAAAAGAATCAAAATTGTCGCAGGAAACTTTAGATCTTATGAAACAAAGAAGAAAAATTATATATACGCAAGTCGCTTCTACATCACCATCTTTCTCGGAGATCAATAGAATGCTACGCAAAAATATTCGTAAAGATATCCACGAATATAATACAAAAATGGTTCAAAGGACGATTGAGAATAGAAATCTGAAAAAGCTAAAGCAAAATATGTCTTTAGAAAAACGCCACATCATTGCACTTAAACTGTCTGATAATACTGTAACTAAGCAACGAGACCTTATCCTGAAGAGAGCGGAAGAATTTTATAGAGAACTATATGCCGATACAGATACGGTAACTGTACCAGATACAAATTCGAATCTGGAAACAACTGAGGATGAAAATATCCCGATGATCTTACCAGGAGAAATCAGATACGCAATCAACGGAATGAAATCCGGTAAGGCCACTGGTACCGACGGTTTGTCCATTGATGTCCTTAAACAAACAGGTCGAAAAGTGGATACCATCTTATCAACACTTTTCAACAAGTGGCTTCTAGAAAAAGACATTAGAGAAGATTGGAAATCTGCAACAGTAATATAATAAGATTGGAAATCTGCTCCATAAAAAAGGCGATCAAGAGGATCTTAAGAACTACCGTCCGATCAGCATGTTACCTACCCTATACAATTTTTTTACCAAGATCTTAAGTAACCGACTCTCGAGTAATTTTGACACGAACCAACCACGAAAACAAGCTGGATTCAGGAAGGGTTTAAGTACCATGGATCATATTCAAGTGCTGCGGGAAATAATGGAACGATGTGAGGAATACGAACTTCCTGTATACCTAGCCTTTGTGGACTACGAAAAGGCATTTGACTCTGTCAAGAAAGTAGCCATACTAGAAGCTCTAAAGACACAAGGCATTGATAGAGCATACATGCAGTTGTTCAATAACATATATAAGGATGCAACAGTAAAAATACGTCTCCACAAACCCTCGGAAACCTTCCAAATTGGTAAGGGAGTTCGTCAAGGAGATGCCATTTCCCCAAAATTATTCACAGCTACACTTGAATAAGTCTTTAGTAAACTGGAATGGGGTAATAAAGGCCTGGTGATTGATGGAAAATACCTGAGCCATTTGAGATTTGCAGACGATATCGTTATATTCTTACAAAACCCGAATGATCTTTAGCACCAACTGCAAGAATTGGCAGAGGTCAGTAAAGATTAAAACTCGTACTCGTATCAAAAACCAAATATATGATGAACAGCTTTTTTTTTTTTTTTTTTTTTTAACATGGCGTGCTTTGGTACCCCAAAACCAATAAACGTAGATGGAAAGCCGCTAGAACTTGTCCAGAAATATGTGTATTTGGGCCAACTTATTTCCTTTGTAGGTGGCATATCGGAGGAAATAGCACGAAGGACAAAACTAGTATGGAGCTCATTTGGTCGCTGGAACAATATCTTCAAAAGTAATCTCCCAATATCTTTGAAGTAAAGGGTCTACAACCAGTGTATTCTCCCAGTACTTACGTATGGCTGCGAGACATGGACGCTCACAGTAAAGAACACACAAAAGCTCCAGACCGCAGAAAGGGGCATGGAGAGATGCATGTTGGGATATACTAAAAGAGGCCATAAACGTAACACCTGGATTTGCAATATAACAAAGGTAGAAGACGTTATAAAGGTGTGCAAGAAAATGAAGTGGCAATGGGCAGAACACGTAGCCAGAATGTCAGACTCCCGATGGACATCCGAAATAATCCAATGGTACCCAAGAGGCATAAAGATGCTCAGAAGAAGACCGAAGGTACGCTGGATATATGAAATCAGGAAGCATGGCAGCATCACATGGCATCAACGAGCAAAAAAGGTGGTGGAAGCCCTTACGTAATGAATAACATGTTTTATCAATCGTTATAATTTAATTCATTTTATTTACAAGAATTTATCGAGATTTTTTTCATTATTTAATAATTTGATACTTGACCCCCTAATTTAATGAAGCACAAATTTTCGGAAACTTTATTCTTGAGCTATAATTTCTATACTTCGTTATTGTTTAAAACTTAAGTGAAATACAAAATGGAAACATACAATAGAAATCTTCGACCGTATAACAAATTCAATTACACTTCATTTTACGTAATTAGTTGTTTTCTTTGTCCATTTATTTCTCTGGTTCGCTCTCTCGTTTCCAAATGTTGCTTTTTTGAGAGTTTTATTTTGAATTTGATATTTATGACTAACCTATATTCCTGTTCTTTGTTTGTTATACCATTTAGTGCATACTTGTTTACAAAGAATTCATTTGCCTTTTATTTTCAGTTAATTTAACCTTTCAATTAACAGAACTAATTCAGTTATATTTTCTTTTAAGTATTTTTTCTTCATCCATTATTTTGCTTTCTTTCCCTTACATTCCCGCCATGTGCTCAGATTGGGAAAGCAAATTGCATTTTGGTACATAGGTAGAACGTAGTGGATCTGCTTTGCGGTCTTGGAAGCCAATTTATTTTTTATCTATGTGAGGGATATCATATATTCATGGATATGTTTTTCCTAATTTCTTTATTCCTCAAATGTCAACTTAAACAAGCTAGCACATTTGTCCTCTATCTTTTCTTATCCAAATCTTAAACAATTCATATTTTGTACGAGTATGTTTATGTTTTATTCCAGTTAGCCAACAGGTGATAAAATGGATCAATAAATATTAAATATACATATTACAAATACTTTTCAGTGATCTATACTAAATATTCAACTTCAAGATATTGTTTACTATCTCATGACGTGCAACTTTTCATTTTCTTCTGAAAAATATTGATTATCCTTATTAGTACTTGTCACCGTATAAAATAATACCCCATTTATCACATCCATCAAGGTCGCCTTAATAGCATGTTTATTCTACAACACGAAGCGTCTTTACAAATCTGTCACACCAAGAATACAAGTTTTATCCTTAATTTTTAACTTATATCTGGGAGATAACATTTTCCTTCATTTCGTTATACATTTCTTATTCAAAGCAATTTCATATGAAGGATATATTTTATTACGTTTCTTTTAGTTCATATGATAGCTTTACGGCATTTCTACCCAATCAATTCAAAAGGTAAAGAGGAATTACAGATTTATCAAAAATGTTCCCCATGGAACACTTTACACCGATTTCGTTATCCAATCGGTGGATTTTAATCGTGAATTCCGCCTGCTATCGAACATTTCAAATATTTTCAATAAGTATACGGCGTATATACGATAACATAATTTTTTTAATTCTTCTCTATTTGTTATCACTAGGAACCATCACATCGATATTCAAAACTTTTGACCAAATGAGGCACAATAGTAACTAGGCGATGTTTAATCGATCTGGTATTGATATCAATGACATAAAAATTATCGTATACGTTTAAAGCAGCACAAAGCCATAGAAAAATTACAAAAGGGAGAAACACGCGAACTTTGAATTAAAATGAAATTTAGACAAGGATGCATATTGTCACTAATAGTTTTAAACGTTTACCACTTTTTTCATGTTTTCGAAATGTTGGTGATACGGAGAATGGCCAATAAAGAAGTACTTCCTATAGTGGGTACTGATGCACTTCTAAGCCATTAAGAGGAGATTTTTTTTATCCACTTTGCACGTATTTCTCCTGCTATACAAATAGGGTAAGTGACATAGATACCTTAGCCACATTTTTCGCAGCTTTAAATAAAGTCTGCCCTACTGATCCTGGAAGAAAATCAAAGCATTTGGCATGAACGACGCAAAATAATATCCTTGTATGATTTCGGTCCAACAGATCAAGAGTCTGATCGTCAATCTCTGTACCCAGATACAATACAGGCGGGAAAAAAGATAATGAGCACGATGTTGTAACAACACTGCATTATGTTTCGAATAACATGCATCAAAATGCTAAGTGTTCATTAAATCACCTTGACTATTATGGGAATCATATCGCGAATTCTATGGTGCTCTATTTTTTTTCTTTATAAACACACTGTAAGGCAGAATGACGATAGTAGGAAACAATGCGGATTGAAGGAATATGATTTGGATAAATAAAGGACAGATGAGATCATTCGACCATGAAGAAAGAATTAATAATGAAAGATTTACAAAAATAATGTACCCATAAACAAGTAGTGTAAAAGGTACAAGAAGTTTAGGAACTGATAAAAATGTGGTTTGACCAAATTAATCAAATTATGGAAGATAATATAATTTGGTAGGCTTTTATTCTCTTTGCCTACCCCAATAGGAACTTGGATTGATGGTGATGATGAAACTTGAATTATACCAGAGTTTCCATAATGATCCATGTTTTTGTCTTCAAAAATACACATTTAAATTTTTTTACGTGAAACTCTCCATGATTATTTTATATTGTTATAACATGTACAACATTGTTTGTATTTTTTTAAATCATTTCAAACCTGAAAAATGTTAATGTTTTTTTATCTGCATTTATAAAATTGGTTCATACCTACAACATTGTGAATTTAAGTCTTATATTTTACAAATATACAACAAAAAAATTATAAGCTATTTTTTTAGATACTTAATTGATCTTCAAAAATAAAGTTTCTTACTATAGTTCGGAAATTCTAGGATAAGTCCTGTGACAGCTCACAAATTTACCCCAATACAACCTTGTAACGATGTTCAGTAATTTTAATTATTTTATCAACGTTAATATAAGCCTCAATTCTAATAAATATCAAGTTATTTAGGTAAATACATTACATCAGGTTGTATTGAGGAAAATTTGTGAGCTGTCACAGGACTCATTCTAGAATTTCCGAACTATCATATATATGTTAATATTTCAAAAATAACATTTCTCACTATATGCTAAAAATAACGTTTCTCACTATATGCTAATATTTAAAAAATAACGTTTCTCACTATATACTAAATATAACGTTTCTCATGTGCTAATATTTCACAAAGAAAGTGTTAAAGTGACAAAAATGTTCTAAACAAATATTTTTACTGTTTGAAATATTTGGAAATATCTGGAGCAAACAACTTAGAGAGCAAAAAACTTCGTGTGATCTTACAATAGTTTATGTGAAGGGATCGAATCGCGCACAGCCAGTTCCTCCATTGGGGACGCCTTCGGTAGGCAAGTTTTCTGCCAGTCTCGCCGTTGTGGATTTATAACATGGCGCAACGTCTGCAGCGAAATCTTAACGTTGATCCATTTCCATTGAATTTCATGAAGATGATTTGTCATTAACTTCTTCAATCGTGCTAATAGCGCTTGTGCTTTATCAAGAGTCACAAACAATAAGCATAAATTCATCTATATTATATTTTATTATTAATTTACAAGAAAATAAATTATACAATATACTTTCAATTGTATAATACTGGTCGAGAATCTAAAGAGTAAGCTGTGTTGTATTTAATCTTCGTGGGATGATTAGATCTCACAACTTATCAATTTTATGAAAATTTTTGACAGTAATTTGATAGTTATCAAGAAGTGGTAAAAAGTATCAACGTATTTTTTATGTATGTCCTCAGTAAAATACAGGCAAAAGCTTAGTTTACCGGAATCACGACAAATGACAAGCAATAAACCCGGATCCATATAGTTCACAACCATATTATTTATTTTTGTATGTCTTATTTTACATAAACTATGTATACAAATTATAAATATTGTTATGTGAAAAAAATTTAAAAAATTACGTTTTTTATCTGATTATTTGAAAAATTATTTGTTTTATGCTTAAAGATGGTCCTGTTTTTTAATTAACCTTTTTGAAATCTGAAGGTTTTAATATTTTTTGAATAAGAACCGTCAACTGTTCATGGACAAGAGTTTCTTAAATTTTTGTTAATAATTAAGGCATTAATATTGTGGAGGCTTAAATATATTGTAATTTGTTTTATCAAACACTGTTTATTCCACTTTATGTAACGGTATAAACCTACCGGTTTCAAGGTTTTTACCTCATCATCAGGGAGCATAAACATGTCTTGTTTGTGCTCCCCTGATGATTAGGTGAAAACCTTGAAACTGGTAGAGTCCTCAAAAAATTTACGCGTTTTAGGTGTATTAAGAGAAACACTTGGTTTTTACTTTATTCTAAGCTTTTTATAGGTCTTTCAAAAACAAAAAAATATAATGAAAACATACAAACTTAATAAGATTGAATATATTATTCGTTATTCACATTAGAACTTTAAAAATGTTAACTAGAGATGGACAGTGAGTTTAAAAAAATTCTAAAATTAAAATATTGTTTTTAAAATTTCGTATAGTTGTATACGTAACAATATATAGTAATTAACAAAGGGGGTTTGTTTGATTATTGCATTAGACTTTTATGTAGAATGTTTTCAATTTAAAACCCTCGTTGTGCCCCTTCTCACTAAATCAAGAAGTTGTACCATATTTTTCCTATATAACCCTTGAAAATTTAATACTATGAAGTAAACTTAATTAATCATAAAAAAATCTAAGAAGAAACACTGTTTACAATTATTACAACTATTTTTACTTACCATGAACTTTGTATCGCACCAGGAATGTTTATTTGAAGTTAGCCATCAAATGCAGACATCCTTCAAGATAAACTAAAGCATACTCAAGAGCCTGGAAAGTTTTGACAACAGATAAAACTTTATCCATGTATCCGATCATCCCATCCAAAGTTCAAGGTGGAAGTTGAGGAAATTTATTTTTACATTTAATTATTTTTATACAGAACAAAGAAGTAAAAGGATCCCAATAATACATTTTCTATAATAATAACTACATTGAAATGTTTCTTAAAAGAGTTTGATTAATGAAAAAGAAGAATACATTTTGACTAATTTCAAGAATGATCATAAATCAGAATCACACTTTTGCTGCATTCGAATACGATTTTAATGTTCTTCCATAAATATTTTTAATTGTAAAATTACTAAGACGTCGAAAAATCAAAACATTCCAAAGGAATTAAGCCCTCTACTTTACGGAGCAGGGGTATTTAATTAGTAGTTACATACGTACACACACATACCACCATGTCATTCCCCTTTTGAGATAGGCAGAAAAGACAGATCTGCACGCCTTTTATGCACACAGCTTCACATCTTCATATGCTCTCCTGTTTCTCATACTTTCCCTCAGTTAAAATTTCTCCAAGTACTTCCACTCTTTTATCGGCCTATCTCTTTATGTCTCCATTAATTTCAGGCATATAATTATTTCTTTCGTAAATCTTTCTCAGTGCATTATCTTAATGTGGCCAAACCAAGTCAAGATTCCTTTTAAGTCCCACTTATTACAACCGTCTTGAACAAAAGGTTATTCTTAATTTTCCGATCATTTCTTACTCTATCAAATATTTGCTACCAAATATTCGATGCAACGCACGCATTTATTTAATTTATTTTAGATTATTTTTATTCTTCAAAACATAAGGGACTAATTTTTCAACAAATGTTGTGAGTCTAACTACACACCGAAAGACTGGAAGAGTTGAGGAATTGTTTCGTTATATAAATGTAAGGGTGCAAAAATAAAGTGTGGAAGTTACAGTGGCATTAGCTTACTATGTAACTAAACGGAACAATTTGACAGAACGAGTGACTTTTTAAATGAAGAATATGCGTGGATCAGTTTTCTCTTTACGTATGGTTGTGGAAAAATTTATGACAAAAAATAAGAAACTGGACTAAGCGCTTGTGGACTTGAAAAAGCTCATGATCACGTGATAAGAAACAAGCTATGGAAAATGTATAATGAATATGTTGTTGAATATAAATTACTTCAAAGAATTGTATCATTATAAGCCGAAAGTAGAGCATTTATTAGGTGAAACATGAAAAACTCAAGTAAAAAGTAAATTGACATAAATGCCTGTGCCTTCAATTCTTGAAAACGTTAATTTATACTCTCGTATATTATATATTAACTACTATCGTTATTGATCATCTTTCTACGAAGATCACTACACATCTTGCCTCCACTTAAGACTAGCAAAAAAATAATGTTCATCTTAGCGCCATTTCCTCGTGAAGAATCCTCATATCGATTGCTAAGAGAGTTTTCGTGTAAAAAATGCGCATGTGAAAATATTTGTTGGGTAATAGAAAAACAGCCATGTTACCAGTGTTTTTCCAGCGAAGCGTATTATCCCATCCGCTCTCCGAGACTCTCCATTTTGTTTGGGTCGACCTAAGAGAATAATCGAACGAAGTAACTGATTTACATGCTGTGAAATTGGAGAATTGATTTCAATTCATAATTTTATTGGCTCAATTGAGTCGGATATACAATACAAATATTTTAAATGATTGCTTCAATCTTTTTTGTTTGAATAATCAATATTTCTACTAAATATTAATAAATCTGTTGTGTTAAAGTACCAAAAAATATAAAATAATCTAGAAATATATATTTTACTATGCATAATATTTATTCAAATATACTCGTATAAGTAAATAAACTTGATCAGTAATTTCAAATAAAGAAACAAGGTCAATGGGACACTAACAATCGTATAATCAAACCAAACAATATCTGACGAATGTATGAGTCTCAACAGCGTATTAGTACCAACATTGTTGTATATTAAACATTAATAAAAGGAGTCGAGTAAATACGTGGATAAATGAAAATATGTGGTTTATAAATGTTTGACAGAATAAGAAATTTGTGTTGATGTATGACAGAATAAAAAAAATAAGGGTGTGGTCAGTAGGATGAAAAATAACACGTTGAGATGGTTTGGCCATGTTGAACAGATGGATGACGAATAACTGTCATACTTACAATGCACGCATGAGGGGTAGTCGGGGTAAGAAATGAAAAACGTATGGTTTTACGAAGTTAATGAAATTTGGAAAAAAGGAAATGTAAGGAATAAGAGGAACAGAAGTTACTCTATAAGAAGATATATGAATAGTGAAGAGGCTAAGAAAATAAGTCGTAATAGGATAGTTTGGCCGCTCTATTATATCTGCCGAAACTAGGAAAAAGCGTAATGATATATGTATGTGTATGTAATGAAGTGGCAATGGGCAGGACACGTAGCCAGAATGTCAGATTCCGGATGGACGTCCGAAATAATCCAATGGTACCCAACCCATAAGGCGTAAAGAGGCCCGGAAGAAGGCCGAAGGTACGCTGAATATATTAAATCAGGAAGCATGGCAGCATCACATGACATCAACGAGCAAAAAACCGAACTATTTGGAGTCAATTTGGGGAGACCTTCATCCAGCAGTGTATCGACCCTGGTTGACAATGATGATGATAATATATTTGTAATTAATTGTTTATTTTTATTTTTATTTCACACATCTAACAAAACAACTAACTACATAAATAGTAATGATTTTTTCATCATTCAAGTTATTTTTACAATATGTCTCAGAGATGTACCTTTAGATAAACTGCATATCGTTTTTAGATTTTTTTTCTTTAAAGAAAAAAATTGGGTAATTAATTTAACGATTTATAGAATATCTGAAAAAATTTCACAAAATCTCAAAAATAAACATACACGATTTTTAGAAATGAAAACATCTTGGCGACTTAAAATAATATTCAACGCCGTGGATGAAATGGTTCAAGTCGACCCAGGAGTGGAATCCCTCCTCCCTGTTTGGGCTCTCGTGAACCGAAGAATAAATCACGAGAAACGCTTAAACGCCAAAGTGTCTCGGAACTCCGAACAAGATAGTTTTCCAGTCAATTTTGTTTTTAAATCACCGATGCAAATAACTTTCAAGTGAAGATTTATAGGATCGAATCTTATTCAAAACCCTCTGTTTCACATTCGGCTAGGTACGAGTATGTTCGTTTGAAGAAATCTTAAAAGAAGTTAATTTTTGTCTACACTTCAAATACTTTCCTCTGTGACTTGATTTTAAATCAAAGGATAAGGGTTTGAGACATGTAAAATATTTTTATCCAGTCGCGATACACTGGCAAACATATAGTACATTCAGATATGAATTGATGCATGGATGAAACAAGTTTAGAAAATCTACTTGAACCGTGTTCAATTTTCACAGAATTGTATTATGCGTAATATACTCGTATGTATGAAAAGGAAGAAAAAGGTGGAATAGAGATGTATGAATATAAAGATGTAGATTTTTGTATATATAACTCGAAGGAAAGCAGGCGGAGAAACCCGAACTCAGTACATGAGGCTCCTTACTAACATTTCGAACTTACAAGGAAACACTAGATACCTTTATTGGCAAGTTCTCTTCAGCTTAAATGGGTTCTTTCGATTAGTAAAATATATTTAAATAAAATAATGTTTAATTTAAGACTTCTCAAGCTTTACTCAAATTTGATGTAGCACATATTTGAATCTTAAAGTACAACACATTTGAAGATCTATTAAACGATGACATTTAAATACAGGGAAATATTTAAACGTCTTTCCAACGTAGTGCTGCCTTCTTTTTTTCATTTTACTTTTGATGTTAAAATTACTGAGTTTTCAAGATTAATCAATTCAATTGAAACTGAACATCTCAGTAAGTTAAAAGTTAGAATATTACATTTGTATGCTGAAGTTGTATGTATAATTAACATGTTTATTTTATTGATATGAAATTAAACATTTGTACATTCAAGAATAAGAATATTATTTTGAAAATAAAAGTGATTCTCATGTTTATTCTGTTGTTTTATCTGCATCTTCATCCGCACATCTAAAAAAGTCAAATGACCATCACCTGCTCAAAGCCCTGGCTGTACCAAGTCGATCATTGTATTGCATTGTAAGCCCACTTTGTCCCTGTGATCGGCATTGAGCTTATTACACAATTTTTACAAAAAATTCTTACAAACATTTTATATTACACCGATAACAGTGTACTGACAACAAGCAACCTTCCACTACGACGTACCGACTTAATTTTAACTTTCTAGATCAACGTTTCTATATTTCATTTATATATTGTAATTAAAAACACATTAATATAAATTGTTTCAAATTTGTTTTTAAAACGATGGGAAAAGAAAATATATTTTTGCAAACCCAAGTGACGAATAGATTTCTTTACATTTCATTTTAACCCCCACAACCTCTTGAATCCCCAGAGGTTCAAAGGAAGAGTGTGTACATCAATTGAAGACTATTTATGCAAAAATGATCCATGTTATTCCTAGTTCAGTGTATAACAGTATCTCAGCCCCTTTTGTCCAGATCCGTTTTCATGCAGCACTCGACCACAGGTATTGAACCCTTATGGAGAATCTTACATTTGTATTTATCGGCCGGGTATCCTGTGCTGATCCCTTGATAGATATCTGAATACTGGTCCGGGTGAGAGTTGCCCCAATTTGTCCTCTCCAGACCAGGTTGGTAACGTCATCAACTCTCAAATGGGAATAACGATAGTGTGTGTCATTGACTGAATATCGGGTCATTTATTTTCTTCTAAAAAAAGGTAAAAAAATAATAGTATAAGTAAGTGTATTTTGATGGTCGTGTTGTTTTTTTTTTTAATTTTCTTCTTGTTTCCTTTAAATTGATTCTTCTTGAGATAGCTAGGAAGTCAAAAAAAGAGATCTCCATTTAATAATACCCTAGATAGCATAAAACTTTTACTCCCGTCAAACTTTTTGTGTAGCTCACTTATTGTATTACACTGGTGGATAATTGCCTTGTGAAAATTTCAACCAAACAACAAGAAATATATTTAATAGCCTCTTTACTTATATGTGAGAATATCAAAATAGAACCCTTTTTTTGAGAATCATCCAGAATCATTTATGGAACTTCCAAGTGGAACAGAGCATTCTACTAACTAGGTCATGGAGGTCGACACTTCCTCCAGTTTATATTTTCCAGCCAGCTTCCCTTGGTAAGTTTTTTATCCTTCGTTTCCTCTCTGTAGTCTTTAACTTTTAGCTTCCTTTATCATTGATATTACATTTTCTTAAAATACTTATTTCCATAGTATAGCTCCAGTATACATTGTTTTCCGCGTATATTTCTTGAAACTCGTGTTTCCTTTGCTTTTGATTGCCTTTATAAAATATTTGATAGAAATGTCTGTTTATTGGCTGGCTATAAACCAACTATTTGAATAACTATCGTAAGATGTGAAAGTTCAAGAGATATAAAAGCCCTCCCGAAATAAAAAATAATTTAAACTTAGATTTCTGATATTATGGAATAATCTCTTGTTGAAAGGTAAAATATTTCATTCATCAAAATTATAAATTGACATTCTCTTATTTTGAGGCGGAATTAAAGCAACGAATTTCGCTTTAACGACAAACTATGTTTCAAACCTAATTGAATAAGCTTATATCCCGGCCCGTCTGAAGGTCGGCAAAGTTTCAAGTTCTTTGAGTGATATTCCTAAATTAACTTGTAGCCTGATCAACAACGTAATTTGTTAAGTTCGAGATAAAAGTAACAACCAAGATTCTCGTTACTAAAGTGGAAGAAAATAACGATAAAATGGGTGTTAATTTATCAAATAAAATGTTGTCTTCTAAATACTTTTTATACTGTATGCTTTTAAATATAATAGTTATTTCATTGAAGTTCTTACTTTTATTTTCTGTACATAGTTTTATACATGGTACATCCGGTGGGCTTATTGCTGTACAGCATTTTTTTTCAACTGACCAGCTCATCTTGGTCTACATATACATATAACTCATACATAAAATCGTTTAAATGCATGACATGTTCTATATAAAAATATTCATTTTAATTCTCTAAACATTAATGGTAGAATTAGAGGAAAATAATTTGTTTAAGGATAAGGGAATGAAACAACTTACAATTGAGATGAAAGGATATTCAGAGTAATATATATGTTTTTTCAATTCTCTCTTAAACATATAAAAATATGGTGTACATCTGATAACTCTTGGGAGTGTGTTCCACAGTTGCGCTGATTGAAACGTAAATGCACATGTTTAAAATGATGTATGGTGAGTTGAAATGCAAAAAAATCTCATCGCCTGATCGATGAAAACGTCCATGATGTGAAAAAAAGTGAAATGTATCGCGAAGATATGAAAGAAAATTGGGATTGTTCAACACGCCAAATAATGTCGACACGTCGTGAAGGTTTCTTCGCTCTCTGATTTTAAGCCATTAAAATAAAGACATTTGAAAGAAAGATATTTTGTTGTATTTCACTTAAAACGCAAACAAATAAGTTGTAGATATTGTTTTTAACACTCTTCTTTTGTAAGATTTAACTTAAGTGTGGAAGGGAAACGTGTACGTAGAAAAAAAATTAAAAGAGCCGAATTCATGCTGTTGAAATGGGTGCACTGAGAAAAATACAGGGCATGGCAATTTATAACAATAAAGAATGAAGTTATTAAAGACTGATCGCTGATCTATTACGTAAGATGAAGAAGAGCTCTCGAAGATGGTTTGGGCATGTAAACCGAACGACTGACGAAATAATAATGAAACATATAAAGTGCAAATGTCCAGGAAAAGTATGGTTGAATCAAATGAATGATATTTTGAAAGAAGGAATTGTAATTCGGAGAAATCGCAGATTCAAAAAAACGGCGTAATATGTATGTTAAGTATGTATATAAAATTGTAAAATTATAATTTTATAATCGAACGAATAAATCGTCTGTTAAAAACCTCTCCCGTTATAATAAAAATCTTACGACCTTTATGTTTTGTGCGAGAATATAGAAAACACGATTTGAAATTGTATATTTTTATTTTCAACAAATATGTTTTGGTATTTGTTACGTATGATTAACTAGGTTAAAACCAGCGCCAAGTCATATTTCCGCGATTACCAGGAAACGGGGCTTGCATGCATTTTTGCCTGGAAAAGCTTTTAACGTTCAACGGATGTAACATGTCTACATACGAGTACATACACATATATGCATCGTACAACAAACACACTCCAAGCAGTTTACGGCCAAACAAGTCTGTTTTGTAGAATTTTATTACGGTGGAGGGTGACTCATTATTTATTCATATTGTAGCTTCTTCTTCGAATGAGAAACGGGCCATTGGGGATCGGTGGCAGGTAGGAGAAATGATACTGGACTTGAAATTTAATTTTTTACAACTTGTTTAAAGATTTCTTATTCTTCATACGTTTGAAATAAGGTTTTATGATTTATTCCCATGTTTGTATAATATTATTAAATTTCAAAAAACACTTGAAAATTATATGGGAAAAGGTCACTTATTGTTTTTATAATGTAATTTTGATTCAACAAAAGTTTCGACTGTAACTTTGTCGAAGTACATATTAATATATAAACAAGAAATTACTTTGATATTCAACTAGTTACATTTATCCCCCTGCCATGTGTTTCTAGCTCCTATCTCGCGGTTCTCTTTAGACGGAATAATTCTGGTTTGAGAGCAATATTTAGTTCTGACTGGTGTTTTTTTTTATCGTTAATATATGTGGTATACTAACACAAAAGATTTTTTTTTCGCAGGCTATTTTTCGATTTTTTTAATTTTCTAAGGTATTATTTATAAAATATTTTTATAATGAATTTGCATTTTTTGTTAGAAAAAAAATTTCATTTTATCAATATAAATATCTTTTACCGATCCATGTGTTCACTAATTATTTATAATTCATAACATTTGGCAAAATTAAATGCGTTGATGAGGTCCGTGGCCTAGTTGATAAGACGCTTGACTTCCGCCTGTAGATTTTGGAATTGATTATCGATGAGTACCCTAAAAAACATGTATTCCTTTCTGGTAAAAGATATCGTCTGGTAGTAATACTCGCACGCGCCGAGTACGTGTTCTAGTATTGTTGCCTCTTCGCGTGCGATAGTGTTTTCAATACGCGCAATGAACAAACATCAAGTTCCGTGTCTACTCCAGTGGTTCTAAAAAACCTGAAGGTTCGATTATCGGTGCGGTAGACAATATTGTCTTCCAGCCACGCTTTTCGATATGTCTGAATTTCCGATATATACATGTTGAAGGGTGCCACAAAAATGAAGAAAACTGCGTAATTTATTCTTATCTATTTCTGATAATTGGAGATATATATTTAGTTGTCTTTTATCTAGATAATTTTTATCTAGACGTCCTTATAATATAGATAAAGCCATATTTGTTGTTTATAGTTAAGGCATTAACGTTATGGAGGTTTAAATACATTGTAATTTATTTTTATCAAACACTTTATTCCACTTTTTTGTGACGGTATAACCCTACCGGTTTCAAGGCTTTCACCTCATCTTCAGGGGAGCGCAAACAAGAATCTTTTCAAACAAGAAGTCTTATTTGCGCTCCCCTGATGATGAGGTGAAAGCCTTGAAACCGGTAGGGTTATACCGTCACAAAAAAGTGGAATAAACAGTGTTTGATAAAAATAAATTACAAGAACCATATTTCTAGTCACGGCACTAGACTTATAAGTGACTAGATTACAAAAATATCCCAAGAGTTAATGTATTTCCCAAAAGTGTCTCGCTGTAAGAAGAACTTCAAGTACAATCACTGAATGTGTCTGTCCTTGGATAATCATAGGAATTTGCTATATCCATTCCTTTGTTATTCAACCTTTAGAAAACATTCTAGTTTTATTTTTGTCAGTGACAACTTCAATTACAGATTCCTTGGATACCCCTATTATTTTTCGTGCAAACATATTCTTATTTCTGTGAAATAATTACCTAGCTATACTTAATCATTATAATGCATAGTATATTTGTATCTCAAAAAATACAAAGTCATCCGATCCTGGATTTAATTCCCATTGGAATCCCAAAAAAGATTACAGTCATATTTTCTTTTACATCTTTCTAGTTGATTGGAGGAGATTGCTTTATGGCAATAAACCCACTAGGTCTAACTATATACAACTAAAATGCAATACAATACACAGCAAGGTAACATGAATGAAGATCTTATTAACATTGAAATTAAAAATGAAACCAAAGATTCATGTTACTTTTTAATTTTAGCTAATAATTCTAGTTAAATAACAATTTTTTATGAAAACACTCAGTGTTTGGGATTGACGGTTTTACAGAAATAGTCGTTTTATGTTTTTATATCTTATTTTATAAATTATATTTATGCCGTGTGACATACTTTTTAAAGTTTCTTTAATGCCTTTTTTATCTTAAATTATCTTTTCACAGAAGTATTCCCTCTACTTGAAATCAAACGGAGGTAGACATATTGTTGATTGAATTACGAAAAATTGCAATTTTCTTTTCTTTACAGAAAATATTGGATTTCTTATTCAATGATCTGAAGAGTATTGTTGAATAGTCCTCAGTAGTAGAATAGAATTTCTTTTCAATACCCTTTTATAGGTCTCTTTTCTTCCTTCGAATACCTGTCTACACATACCGACTATAAATTCTATCTGCCCCGTCTATGATATCATCACTTATTATTAAGCTCACACAAACGTTCACCAAACACATTTTCCATAAATTCAGTCGTTTATCACGAATAACATATATTATTTATTTCTTAAAAATCACATAACTTTGCATCTTCCATTTAGTTTTTTCATAAATGTATTTTCCAACTGAGTCATTTGAGTTACGCTCTCATTTTATGTAATGGTTTTTTTATATTTTGTAATACTATACACTGAACCTCCTTGCGGAAGGTTTCCAGTTTGAATCCCGCGTTGTGCTTCTTCCCTCGAATGACACAGGCATTTTATACGCCTAGTATTAGGGGTTATAAGGATATCTATGACTTCGGTCATATATATTCTTTCAAAAAAAGGAAAAAAAACATCCTGACGTGGTCAGATTGTCTCACTTCGGTGTTCTATCGGATCCAATACAGCGATGTGGCTGGTGAGCTTACTGATGTGCAACGATTCACTCACTTAAAGAGAAGAAAGGGAAGAAAAAAAACTCCATGGCAAAACTTCGCTTTTCAACTGAGTTGACTTTGAAATAGCGAGGGGTTCCTCGACTACGAGGCCCAGCAACGATAATGATGACGATAGTTTTATTATTAGCGTAGAACTGCAGTTTATTAGTGATTAAATTTTAAAATTAATAAGAGAAAAATCGTAATATTAGCCATGCTTTGTGCTTTACTAAATAATCTCCTTCCGTCTATACTTATGAACGAAGAAAAAACCAAATGTATTAAATAACTAGGAAGTAGATTCTATGTGAGATGGGTTTTTTTTTTGCAAATAATAAATGTTATTGAACTAATGAATATCTTGATTGAAGGATATTAACCGCCCTACTTAATATCTGATTGATATTTTTGTGTTTATCAAAATTTAAAAAGACATCCTGAATTTGTTAAAATTTATATACATTTTTACGGAAATATAACATTGTAATTTGTTTTATCAAACACTGTTTATACCATTTTTTGTAACGGTATAACCCTACCGGTTTCAAGGCTTTCACCTTATCGTCAGAGGAGCACAAACAAGACTCCCCTGATGATGAGGTGAAAGCCTTGAAACCGGTACGGTTATACCGTTACAAAAAGGGGAATAAACGGTGTTTGATAAAACAAATTACAATGTACTCGTATTTAAACCTCCACAATTTTAATGCCTTAACTATAAATAATATGTGAAATATTACATTTTTTATATACTCGTACATTGCCTCGTTGATAAGACCTCCTTGACCTAGTTGATAAGACGTTAGTTTTCCAATCTGGAATAAGTGGGTTCGATTTCCTCTTGTACTTCAATTTGTAAAAATGTGGCTCCAGACTGATTTTCATGAAAGGCGTCTGTAAAATATTTCTGATTAGTTGTAAGAGATTGGCACATGTTGATTGATTGTAAGAGATTGCCACGGTGATTAGCCCGCCGAGTTGTGCTGTATATAACGAAAGTATAATACAGTACAATGAATCATCGGATGTTGTAAAATATAATAGATTCTTAGCCCATGTACGTATATATCCACCCTTATAACCGTACTGTATGTACTATATGTAACCGTACTGTATGTACGTAGTCGAGTACCTCCCTACTTTAAGGGGTAAAATGTTGGCAAAATTGTGACTTAAAATGTACTTAATCTCATTTAGAATTATATTTACGACGTTTTCGTTTTTCCTTAAGTATTCTTTTAATGGCTCCCTCATTTGTCAGACCAACCTCAAAGCTTAAAATGTTATTTCGGTTGAAAAGTTCTCGAAGAAAAAATGAGGAGTAAATTTTATTTTACATTTTTTAAGTTGAAAATGTGTTTTACGCATTCAAATTTTTTTTAGTTGAATAGTTAAAACATAAAACTATAATATACTCGTATAATCAATTAAATATTTTTCAGAAGTATAATTTTAGTTTTGTTTTCAATTATTATTTACTTGTTTTAACATACTTACATGTAAATCCATTTAATTTTTTTATTCCAAATTAAATGAGAAAAAAAACTTTTTTTTGTTTGTTATGGTGATATTAACACGTAGGTATTTAATATTATACATTCACACGTATGTACAATATTGAACCTTCGTCAATTTTGTCACATATCTAATGATAATACGAGTAATCGAAGTTTAATTGGTGTATTAGTTTACCAACTAATTTGTGTCTACAAAACGGAACCCATCTGATTATCTGTTTTGAACACTAATAGTTTATTATGACATGTATTAGTATAGTGATCACTTTGCACGAAATTCAATATCTGTCCCATAACAATCCGCTGTGGTTTTATTTCAATATTATTTTTACAAAATATGTTTAACTAAACATCGAGATCGATTCGGTTCATCAGCCTTGACGTTTAACAAAACAGACTGAGATCGATTCGGTTCATCAGCCTTGACGATTCTCCATATCTTGTAATTTGGGTTTCTTGAAGTGCTGCATGCACAAAGGACTGTGGCGTTCTTGTCGTCGCTCCACTGAGTTTTTACAAATTCTCTTCTCTGCGTACCATATAACCAAAGAATTGGAGAACTCGTCGCAGACAAATTGTGAATAGTCTATCTTGATTCTCAATATGTCATGTCGTATGATGGATAAATAGGTGCGCCGTGCCTTCTAAAGTATCCTCAGCATGCAATGGAGAAGAATTAGGGAACTAGGGACAACACAATTTTTTCGTGTGCGTTAGTTAATCGATCCGTTAGGACGTCCAAGTAAGTCGTTCTAAAATATTTTTTCTGCACAGTTTTAATAAATTAATGGCCAACTATTTCATAAAATGGAAAGCATCATACATAAATATCAGTTAAATATAAATTTACTTAAATGATAAATTATTCTTTCAGAAAGTTTCGTATTTTTTCGTAAATCTATTTTTTTTATAGAAATCCAAAAATATTTATCTTCAATTTTCTTATGAAGTAAAGTCATTTTTGATATATCTGAAATAAATCTAGCTTATTTTTGTGTTTAAAATAATAAGATGGATTTATAAAGAGATATCGTTAGAATGGAATGGTCGGTCTCGGTCTGGGTAGGTAATGGTTTGCATGTTCCCATATGAACAACTTTAAAACTTTCCGTTATAAGCGCAGGCTTCTGAAGCATCATATGTTGCCTGACTTGTCCACCTGCAGTATTGGCAGGAAGGACCATTGTCTGAGTAAATGTGATGAAATGCAAGTCGCTTGAACGAGTGGTTGTACGTTTATATAAAAAGAAATAAAAATTTAAATAATTAGTTGGAAGAATTAAGAGGGGCATGGCCGCGCGTTAACGCGCTGGACTTCTGTGTGTAAGATCGTCGGTTCGAATCCCCCGCTGTGCTACTCTCCTCGAACAACACAGGACATTTTCCGCCGAGTATTCGAGGGTAGTAAGGATACCTTTGACTTTGGTCATATCTATTCTTAAAAAAAAATGGTATCTATTTATAAGTTAAAATGTATGTGTAACCTATTTCTAAGAAATTATTTATGAAAAAAGAAATAAAAATTACACGCAGAAAATTAAAATGAAGTTAGCTTATAGTTATAATATAGAGATTAGATTATTTTTATAGTTCTTAAGTTATAAATTTGTATATAGGTATCGCTTTTATCAAATGTATATATTACAGATTACTTTAATAAATAAATAAATAAGTAAAAATTAAAAGTTTACTAAGCTTAAAATTATTATCATTATGCTCATGGAATGGCATTTGTTTGTTTAACAGAACTCAATCATTTATATTTTTTTTTAAAGATAACAATTATAAATCTCTTGGATAAATATTAAAGGAATTATGGTAGTATAAATATATTCTTTATTTGGTTAAATGAAGTGTATTTGTTTAAGTAAACAGATATTTTAAATTCTTACAATTAAAATTTTCATATGACGTAGTAATATGAAACAAGTTTAAATGAAGTTTTTTTTCCTTTTATTTTACCTTGACACCAAATCATGCAATTATGGAAATACGTAATTTGTGTTAAACACACACTGAGTTGATCCAGACTATACCAAATATAATGGATAGGTATGTATCTGACATTTGCGTATATTAATTCAAATATTTAACTTGATAGATTTAAGCTATATAGTTCATTAACCATGGTTTCAGATCGACTCGATACGGTTTAGGCACATTATTCTAAGAGCTACTTTGAAGTTAATTGAAAATAAACTTAATTTTACAATTGAATTATTTGACAATGTGTTATACTCGTAATCACTACCGACAAAAAAAAACAAACTAGTAACAAATGTTTTTTTGAGAATCTTCTTCAGAATACGGAATAATGTTTATGCATTGAACCGTTTTCCAAAATCATAATAATATTTTTTGTTATTCTATTTTATTATAATTATTACATGATATTTTCATATTGTTTTCTATCGCTTAAAACTCTAAGGTAAGGTTTTTATTTCAATATTTTTTACAAATTTAGAAAATAAAAATATGACAAATCACACAACTCCAACGCTATCTCACTCAACATATTGTGTAGGTACCTTTTAACTTAATCCTTTGATAGGAATCATATTTTTATTTTGTAACACATTTCCCAAAAAAAGTATACATAAAAACATATTACATAAAAAGGCCAACCTGTAACTGCGAGACTAGACGAGACAATCGATCTTTTTACACGACAAAAAACGAAACACCCTGACTTTTCAGAAAGGGAAAGAAAGAAATTTCACTTAATTATATATTTTGTTTAGTTCGCTGTCGATTCAGTTTCAATATATTTTTTTACATCTGTGTAGATACGAAATTTGGAATGACAGTTAATTTTTGCAAATGTGAATGATGGATAACTCGCTGTAATAATTCATACGGATTATTTTCGCTCATTCACAGAAACTCGTAAATTGACAGATGAAAAAATTACATATTCTGAATACGGTTTCCGTATTTCTTGTTCGTACTTAAAGTTTTAAATTTTTCATTTATGTTACTAAACAATTTTTTCTATCGCTTAAAACTCTTAAGTATTTTTAAAGGAACCGTGTGTTTTTCTATGCGTGTTTATTCGAATATTATATATGTCCGTTCACATATGTCTATTCTAAGGAAGGCAGGTTTTACAAAACAAACAAAAAATATATTCATGTATAGAGCAATCATAAAAATAAAAATCACGCTTAAACAGTACTCTAATTACTCTTGAATCCCATAATGATCATCGATTTGTATACACACAAAAACACTCATAAATTAATTGATTATGTCGTTTAGTTTGTTACTCGTATAAGGTACATAGTTCTTAGAAGCTTAATATTTTCTTTCTCACCTCACAACTATGCAAATTAATGTAAGTTGGAATATTCAACATTAGTCCAAAATTATCATAATTTTTTATACTTGTCAAGGTATCATGGATGGACGTTATGAAAAACATTGTTTATAACATAAGTGTATTTATCTTTTACATAATGGTACTCGTATATAATTTCCTTTTTAATAACTTTTAAGTAATGATATTGGATACCACATTAAAGCTAACTTTTAAGGAATTCTTCTTTACTTCAATTGCATTCAAATCATGAGATTGTTCGGATTTTAATAACGGTAAGGCAATCGCTTCCTCCCCACAGTGGCCTGCAGACCCCAAGTCAGGTGGCGCAGATGGCCCGCCCGCCAACATCGACCGTGAAGCGCATACAAATGCCCAATAATTTCGCAAAAATAGACTGAATCTCTCAGAAAAGCACACAAGTTTACACGTGAACTTGTTATCACGGGCAATTCATAACTTAAAAAAAATAAAAATCGAATTTTCGAAAAAAAATATTAAGGATTATTTGAATATTTGATTCTCGGTGGACCAAAAACATTCTAGATTCTGATGTCTAGTAATTTCATACGTAGACGAATATACTTTTATGTTATTGTATCTCTTGTAAGTAAAAAAACTGTATTAATATCACAATGTTACGAAATTTTATTTACTGATATTACTCGAATCATAATCATGGCTCTCCTTACAATATATCATATCTACACAGACATCATCAGGTCGTGTTCTATATGGTAGGCAGAGAGAACAGATCTGCATAATTTTCTGTCCCAGTACACAATACTATCATATCTACACAGACATCATCGGGCCGTGTCCTATATGGTAGGCAGAGAGAACAGATCTGCATAATTTTCTGTCCCAGTACACAATACTATCATATCTACACAGACATCATCAGGCCGTGTCCTATATGGTAGGCAGAGAGAACAGATCTGCATACTTTTCTGTCCCAGTACACAATAATATCATATCTACACAGACATCATCGGGCCGTGTCCTATATGGTAGGCAGAGAGAACAGATCTGCATAATTTTCTGTCCCAGTACACAATACTATCATATCTACACAGACATCATCAGGCCGTGTCCTATATGGTAGGCAGAGAGAACAGATCTGCATACTTTTCTGTCCCAGTACACAATAATATCATATCTACACAGACATCATCGGGCCGTGTCCTATATGGTAGGCAAAAATAACAGATCTGCATACTTTTCTGTCCCAGTACACAACTTTCACCTTCTGCACATTCATACATGTCATCAATCGCAATCTATTATTCATACTTCTTACTTTACCTTCTTTCAAAATCAGATTGACTTGATCCAGCCACGTTTTCGTCGGTCTAACTCCTCCACGCAAATCTTGCCCTGACTTTCATACTCGTTTCATAATTATTCTTCAGGAACTTCACATGCCAAAACTGTCTTAGCGTTCCATTCTTCATCTTACTTAAAACATTAATTTTATCCATGCATTTATTTCATAATTATTCTTCAGGAACTTCACATGCCAAGACTGTCTTAGCGTTCCATTCTTCATCTTACTTAAAACATTAATTTTATCCATGCATTTATTTCATAATTATTTTTCAGGAACTTCACATGCCAAGACTGTCTTAGCGTTCCATTCTTCATCTTACTTAAAACATTAACTTTATCCATTCATTTATTTCATATTCTAAAGTTTTGGAATATGAAATATTTCTTTTAATAGACTCATATGTAGACAGATACTCACGTTTTCACGAATATTTTTTTAAATATTTTCTGTCAACGAATTGAATTGATGTCATATTTTCTCAATTTACAAGTAGACAGATACTCACGTTTTCAGGAATATTTTTTTAAATATTTTCTGTCAACAAATTGAATTGATGTCATATTTTCTCAATTTCCTCATCCGTCTATCGGTCAAATTAATATTTTTTTTATTTTTTCCGTTAACCCCCCAGAAATGATCCATGAACTAAGATATATTTTATTCTTTAATCATTAATAAGATTATCACTTTATGGTGTCATAATATTTCTATTTTTATTTACTTAAATAAAAGGAATTACTTTTTACTTTGATTTTCTCCACTTTATTTATTTATTTTTACAACAATTTCAAAGACAACTTTCTTTTTCAGGTTCACTAAGACTTAATATTTATGGTAGTTTTAAAAGAAAGGTGTTGTGAGTTGAGTAAAAAAGATGACGTTTCTAAAGGAAATAAGTTTAGAAGGGGATTATTAAGAAAGTTCAGTAGGGTATTTATTATGTTAAAATTTAATTGCATACTATTTCTAGTCTTTAGTAGTTCTAAATTACGAAATTGGAATCCTTATTGACTTATAGCCGGATGCTTAATGCGCAAACGATTAGTTTTACCCGTTCAGGTGGCGAATTTTGAGGAATAATTATTTCGACATCTCAAATATTCCTACACCCTGTTTAAAACATTTCTCTTGGTTTTTCCAAAATATAAATAAGAATAATTATTATATTTTGTTATTATTATATTAAAAATAAGAACAACAACAATTATTATATTATATAAGAACAATTATTATAGTTCGAACAGAATTCACTCATGTTTGTGCTCCCCTGAAGATGAGGTGTGCACCTTGAAACCGGTAGGGTTATACCGTTACAAAAAGAGGAATAAACAGTGTTTGATAAAACAAATTACAATGAACAATTAATACATTTTGGTTTGTAGATTCTCCACTGAATTTGTTTTATCCTTATAAGGTTATTAATTTTTAATTAATAGTTTGTGTGAAACACTATTTTTTCATTATTGTCATGGAGATAAAGTTATGTTTGTTTGTATATTTTTTAAGGTTTTCGTTAAGAATTTTATCTTTACTATTGTGAGAAATCCATTTTATTATACTTATTTTATATTCAAAGATTTAGTATATTCACATGTATCGTGACAAACTCCTGTATTTGTCATACATTCACATACTTATTATAATATTTTTCTTTACAAATCCTACACTTGAATATTTCCATCTTTCATCTCTTACGTGTCATGACTTGATTACACGATCACTTAACATAAAATATCTGCTCCGTATTCTAACATACTATAATTACCGCACCGGATAGTCAACGGTAGCATGTCGTGAGGTAGCAGACCCTTGGATGTGGGGACGCATTGTGGCCTACAATTTGCATAACTCTCAGGCGACTAAAGGACCCTTGTGACGTCACTGACATCACACCATGCGCTAATGGCATAACTTTACATAAATCATTTTTGTTTTTGTTTATATGAAAATTTTGTTGACATGCAAAACTTCATTTCACTACTTTAGTTTTATATACTCGTATATTTATTTTCTTAAGTTCATCGTATGTTATTTTATTGGTTCATGAATTTGAATTATCTAAACTTACAAAATAAGCTATTGATTCCAGGTTTCTGTATTCCTTTCTATTAACAGAGAAATGTTCATTTGCAATTTCTCTGAAAATAAGGTTTCGACATTGTTGCTTGCAATTTATCTTAAGCGATCTATATATATTTATTTTTATTTTTAAAAATAATTATGACCGAGAGGAAGGGGAGTCGAAGTATTATCTGTCAAGTACGAGAGGTGACTGACGAGAAATGAAATACAAGACATTGTTTATTTTTAGTTTACACTACATTTTATTCAAAATACACTCCTTGTGAGTCAATACAATACTAGAAGCGGTTGCAAAATTTTCTGAAGCACTCCTGAAACTCATTCTTCGGAATTGCCTCCAAAATCACGGTCGAAACCTTCTGGATGTCTGAAATCGTATCGAAATGCTTTTCTTTCATCGCCAATTTCAGTTTCGGGAATAGCCAGAAGTCACATGGATCAAAATCGAATGGCGAATACGGGGGTGATCGAGCACCACGATACTTTTTTTGGCCAAGAAATCGCACACAATCTTGTTTTTGTTCGCCGATGCATTTTCGTGCAACAAAGACCATGCCCCTAGTTCCCGGTATTCGGGTCGAACTTGAAGAATCCTAACCCATAAATGATTCAAAATACCCAAGTATACATCGGGGTTTACTATTTGACCTTCTGGCGTGAATTACTTATGGATAATTCCTTTGCAATCAAAGAAAACCGTGAGAAGAGTCTTGATTCGTCTCTTCTGCATGCGCCCTTTTTTTGGTTTCGGAGATTGTGGACCTTTCCATTCCAAGCTCTGGTGCTTTGTAAGTAGCTCATACTATAAGCACCATGTTTCATCACCTATTACAATTATTGACATGAAGTCTGGATCCATATCAGCCGCTCTTTTCGTGTATCTGCAGTGCTCCACTCGGCAAACTTTTTGATCGTCAGTCAGTACAGACCTTTTGTTTGCCCAAATTCTCCGTTAAAATAAGATGGACAGTAAACTTAAGAATTCCAGTGAGCTGCTCGATGAGCCTAGTAGACGCACAACGATCGTTTCGAAGAATTTCAGTCACTTTTTGAACGTTTTCTTCAATTCGAACTGTCAATGATGGTCCAAGCCGTGAATCATCTTCAAATCTCTCTCTACCATCGCGAAATCTTGCATACCACTTAAAAATGATCTTACGACTCATTGTCACTACCATAAACAGTTTGAATAATTTCAAAAGTTTCTGTGGCACTTTTACCCAATTGAAAACAAAATTTAATGTTGACACGTTGCTCCATTTTTCCTTTCCGACCGAGACTCAGAAGGTACTATAAATTGTTACGTCATTACTAATAAATCAGCGATGAAAGCGCTTTGAAACTTTTACGGAAGATAGTCGAAATGTATCGCTAGTTCATTCATTTATTCATCCACAGATGTCGCTGGTGGTTACATGAAAATAAAATCAGTCACTTTTCTCATTGGACAAACCGTGTATAACGTTATTTTTAATGTTTTTGTAACACTCAGTAAACATAGATATTTAATATATTTTTCTCAGGAGAACTTCAAGTCATATATATATTTAACAATGTACTCGTATTTTTCATGCATATTTTGACATAAGTCATATATTTTTCCCAGGAGAACTTCAGGACATTAATCTTGCTATGTATAAACAGTAACACGAATATGCATAATATCTAAGCATATTTTTTATAACGTTTTATTCTTTACATCATTAAGTTATATGGGATTTGGCGTGACCTTAAATAAATATTCTGAATAAAAACTTCATACAAAAACTCCTCAAGCTTCTTACTTTTAGTATACATATTTAACCTGAATCCATTATCAGTGAGAATATTCACACCTTTATGAAAATGTGACATTGGGAAATCGATTTTAAACAGTCCCCTTTAGAAGAGAATATTGAATAAAGTTTTTATAAATATGATTGAACATTTTTGTTGTCTCCAGTTAACCTTTTTACGTGTCTCTTGAAATAATTTTAACATAAGCCGTTTTTTTTAAATAACCACTTTAATAAACTCACCCACTCTCATAAGTTTAATATAATATCAGATAAAATTGTAACCTAGTGATAAAAAGCTTTTCTTTCGGGATTCCTTATTTTTTTTTACTCGATATTATTTTATAGCCTCCGTAGTCTAGTTGGTAAACCGCCAGGTTTTCAACCCGGAAGTTACGTGTTCGATTCCCGTTAGAACTAATTTATTTTAAAAAGGGGTTTTTGTCAAATTTTCACTTAAGGCCTCTTTGACACATGACGTTGTTTGGAAAAGATTGTCACATGGCAATAAATATGTAATATTGAAACTAAAAGTCCCACTTTTTTATTTTCAAAACGTCCTTGTAGGTTGGACAAATGTAAATTAAAGTACTATATAAGTGTATTTTTTTTGCAATCAAAATTATATCGTTATCTGACCATTTCTTCATATTCATAAAGATGATTTTAATGGGTTAAAATATAAATGTTTAATTTTATCATCTAATTCCGGATTTTTTAAATAAAAACCATATGGGGTGAATCCAATTTTACCAATGAAATCTAACCCCTTTAAAATTTAACCTTTTGTGAACCTTACTTCTTGTATAATAAATACGTTATTATGTTTTGCCTTACTCCAAATTTAGAGCAGACTCGGTATCAAATTTCTTACATTCATGTTATATGCTTTCTACAGTGCTCCACATATACGATAAATATTAATTGCAACACATATAACATGCACTGCTCGGATAGTCTGTGTGTTATTTGTCAGTGGTCTGGTGGTAGAGCTTTGCTTGGCATGGTATATTGGTTTAAATTCCTTCGGGATCCCGAGTAAGTGTCACTTTTGGACTATTTCTTCTGAATGAATGTACAACTTCTTTATTGATCGTAATATATTTAACAACTGAGCCTCTTATTTAAACCTTGATATTAAAAGAGAAATTTTAATTAATGAAATATTGGAACGTTTCCGTTTCTTAATGTTTTAAATAAAAATACAGGTGAATATATTTGCGTCCTTTCAAATGAATAAGTCAAAATTGGAAGGAGGACATTGTTGACATCGTCAAGGTCGATTATTTTGGCAACTCTCTCGGTATAATTGTTACATTGTCTTTCACTCTGAAATATCGTGGTAGATTCTCAATAGTTCCTCAAATGGGTCCAAATACGTTTATTTGGAAGAGAAACTAAGACTGCAATGGTATAACCAACACGTTAGATGACAAACAAAGCATTGGTTCTAAACCCGAAAGTTAGGTTAACCGGGTCAAAGACTATATTATCTCTCAATTGTCTCTCGGTCCACTCTTTAACACATCAGCAATGCGAATTTGATGAGGCGTACTATGCGAATGAATTAATTCATTTGAATATCAAGCTTACGGCTCTTCTCTGCAGCTAGCAATGATAGGCCATGTATTAATTTTACAATAAAGAGTAAATACTGCAGAAAGGCGAATGCTTCGATGGTGTGTGGTTATCACGCTCAGAGATACAATGCGAAGTTCACATATTGGTCTATCATAAGGAGAAAATAAAAGACAGACAATTTCGATGGTATGAGAATGTGATGAGATGACCTAAAACCACGTTGTCAGACAAGCTATGAACCATGACATCCAACGGTGACAACCTAAAAGTTCTTTGATGTCTTAACGGGGAAAAATATTAAAAGAACTCAGACTGTCGGAGAACAATATACAAAATAAATAAAACTACAGCTTAGGGACATGACAAGCCGAACTCGATCCAATAAAACTCAATATTTACGTTCAATTAGGAAAAAAGTGTTTATCGGATTGACATTGTCGAGATATTAAAAAAAAATTAAATTGTATACACATTTAGTAACGATACCATTATAAATTTAAAATTCTGTTGAGCTCCACAAATACAGGGTCACAAATCAGATAACTAAGTCTTGCGATACGAGCAAATTATCTAGTACAAACTATGAATGTTTTTCTTCCAGCTCTGTCATCAGTCCGAGTTAAAATACTCGTATATTTCGATAAATCAACATGGTGGTTTTGCTGGATATATTGTGTATTTTATTTCGGGAAAATTTTCAGGAAGTGACAATTGGAAAAATTATCAGATATGATTTTTCCGAACTCAAGAATAGTCTAAAATTGTAAATTGTGGACAGCTAAGGTTTATTTTAACTTTGTTTGGCCAATCAGTTCACATTGTAGCCTTTTCCGCATTTTTAGAGTTACATTAACACGTTTAAACAATCCACATTTTTCAACATACGAGTCACTTAGACCGTGTCCAGATGAGGCGTTTTAAGCGCATTTTGAATCGCGCGATTGCGAGATACTAGGCGCCCATACTGCATCGCGACTGACTGACTCGAATCGCGCGTAAAACGCCTCATCTGGACACGGTCTTATAGTATTCCTTGTAAATATTACTATGATTGGTTCATTTTCTTTTTTGTCAAAGTTTATTTTTTGATTTTAAGTAACCCCGTATTAGAATATTGGTTAATTAAATTACTTGTTATTCAAATAGTTACATGGATCATCACTACACTCGTTTCTACCTCTTATCTTGAAACTCAATACGCCTGAAAAGATGTAAAAACATGTGTGGCGCGAAGAATAACGTGATTATTATAATAACCAAGTAATTTCATTATTAAAGGTTCTAATATGCAGTTCGACAAAATCAAAATTATCAAATATTTATAAGTTTATTGAAACACAGTTTTATAAAAGGTGAATTAGACTTCCTAGAATATTTAATGTTTAAATAATTTTTTTCTATAGCACTAATTACATATTATAATATTTAAAGAACTTTGTTATGTTTACGGGGGTGTTTATTAAAAATACTATATTGTTTATTAAAAATATTTAATAAAAATATGTGTTTATTAAAAAATATATAATAAACAAAGCAAATACTACAGAAGAAGTTTAACATGTGTTTTTTATGTATGAAGTTGAACGTAACCGAAATGCATAAATATTATGTGCACACCGTGGCAATAGACAGTTTCTGAAACGCACAAATTTGTGCGTACCGTACACAATGTGTTAATCCTTGTGACACATATTTCTACCTCCTATCGCTAGGTTTTCTAGCGATAGGAGGTAGAAATTCTACTTCCTATCGCTAGGATCATCGAGATATGAGATAGAAACATGGTGTCGCGGGGATGAACGAAATTAGTGGAATAACAAAGTTATTTAATTATAGAATATTCTAATCTTTTTGTAATTATATTTATTTATTTACGGCACAAGTGTCTTTTACAAACAAATACACATAATAATTTTGCCAGGTAGCCCTGTATACATGTTCGTTGTATGCATTTAGCGAATTTACTGCATAATTAAACTAGCGAATTTATTGCGTAATTAACAAGTAAGATCTTAAAGATGCCTTAATGTAAACCACACTACTACTTTAAACAAAACAGTTCCAGGAACTGAAACCATGACTCTTAGGATGAATGACAAACCACTTAAGGCCCGTTCTCACGGTTCAAGTTTAGTTGACCGATTAAAGTTGATCAAGACGACTTGAATCAGTTTTTGTTCACACGGTTCAAGTTTAGTTGACCGATTAAAGTTGATCGACAAAAGTTGAATACGACAAATCGATAAACTCAGCGGGCATCCGGCGAGTTGTTGATGACTCATAACTTGAACGATATAAAAAGTTGATCAACTCTATTAAAACAAAGGTTCTCACTACAAATTTCATTCAACTTTTGTTGATCAACTTTAATCGGTCCGTTCAACTTGAGTTCACATGTTCACACGTTTCGGGCCCGTTCTCACGGTTCAAGTTTAGTTGACCGATAAAAGTTGACCGACAAAAGTTGAATGCAATCTCTAGTGAGAACTTTTGTTTCGATAGAGTTGATCAACTTTTTAAAAAGATTGACCCAGTCATTCGTCATTTGCTAGAATCGCATTTAATTTTCGTCAGTGCAGTTTTATGGCACCACTGTTTGCGTGGAAGATTCCATTTTCAAAATTATAGAAGCTGAAAAAAAAGTAAACAATCCGTAGGATACCAACAACTCACCAGATGCCCGCTTCACACCTCAAACTTCCTCACCGCACTTTTTTTTATACCTGCAGGTATCTTTTTAAAAGGTAACGGCCGTGATATACCGCCCACCTCAAACTTCCTTTCCGCACTTTTTTATATTTGCACGTGTTTCCTTCGTGAGTGTTTTGTTTTGCTAAAAATGACGCAGTTCTCACACTTTTTTGTGTCTCTAACATATGTGTGGGTCAGAATAGTATCCAGGCAAAGGAGTTTTGAGAAAAATAAGATTTTGTAAAATTTGCTTAGATTAAATAAATACCATTGCTATCATTTTAGAAGCAGTTTTATTTTTAAAATATAATTATTTCACAATATTGGAACGTAATAATTAAGAGAAAATAAAAGTTTTTATTAAGTTCAAAAACATTTTAAATTTTGTGAATAAATGGAGATACTTCACTATTATTCTGAAAAAAAGTGAAAATATATATGTTAACAAAAACATGACAAAGCATTGTGGTATGATTTTATCTGAAACTATTACAAAAATATTATTGGAGCATTATTAATCGTATATTATCTCATCATCAGAATCTCTATCCTGGATTTCTGACATAAATGAACGTGTTGCTAGTTCAGTAGGTAGATTTTTATAAAAATTTGCAAAATTAGGTGGCATGAACGATAGTAAATTCATCATGCACCTTTTTTTGGAAGAAGAAATGGATCTTCTGGAATTGTATAATAAATTTTGGTGAACATTTGATAGAACATCGAATCGTCTTCCGGGACCTCTTTTGTCTAAATTCACTGAATAAAAATCTACCTCTGTATTGAAAGTTTCCTTAAATTTAAAAATCATGGGAGACGACGTCTCATATCGAAGGAAATGAATTTGTTGCATCAACATCTGCATCTGTTACTACCGGAAATGTTGATTCTCAGGAAGAAGTGATACGAGTACATGTACATGTAGAAAACACAGAAACTGCCAATCCGTCAACTCCAAAACAACCAAAGACGACAAATGTCTTTCGTGCTCCATAGAATCGCAAACGGAAAATGGTAAATGACAATATTTCAACTATTAGCGCAGCAATTGATTAACTAGATAAAGTAGTGCAAAATAATAAAAATGAGACTGATAATGAATTCGACATATTCGCTAAACATGTCGCTGTTCAGCTAAAACAAATGCCGCTTAACGATGCAATCATCTGCCAGGAACAAATTCAAACGGTATTAAGACAAAAACGATTGGAACTTTTATCGAGACAGTCCTCGTGTCATACAACTCCATTATCAGGGTTTTCGCCTATTTATTATACAACACCATCACCAGCGCTTTCAAACGTCATGGAAGGAGAATATTGGTCTTCGTCACTTTCAAATGCATCATGCAACAGAGAAGAATGCGGAGAGAATTCGCAGGAGCCAGATATACTGTCTCAAGCTATAAATAATATCTTAAATTAAAATTATTATTTTGTTAGTCAAATATTATACTTACTTTAATAAAATCTTGTAAAACATCGTATATTGCTGTACAACCTTCCGACAAAAAATTTGAAATGGTATTTTTAGGTACTCTGTATACGGAAGCAAGCGTTGAAAATGAATCTCCTGTAGCTAAATATCTTAAAGTTACTTGCAGTTTTAATTTTGGTGAGATTGCTTGTCGCATCATTGTATCATGTTTTTTTATGCGATCCTAAATTTTCAACAGCAGTTCGTTAAATTTTTCTTCAGACATTCTAAAATGATTTCTATATCCTTCTTTATCCACAAAAGCTAGTTCCTTCAGCAAGGTGTCTGATGCTCCCAATCGATTTCTTCTTAATATCCATTGCCTCACCCAAAAACGACTTTTCTTACGATTTTTGCTCATGTTAAATAAAATTGTTTTTAGTTCTTCTTTTAACAAAATAGTTATTGTCTGCACAACTTCACACACAACTGCTTTCGACGCCATTTTTAACTAATCGAATAGTTTCAACTTGAAAGCAAATGGCGGCACTTGAACGATAAAATTTGACTGGGTCAACTTTTAGTTGATCAACTAAAAAGTTGATCAACTCTATTAAAACAAAGGTTCTCACGTCAAATTTCATTCAACTTTTGTTGATCAACTTTAATCGGTCAACTAAACTTGAACTGTGAGAACACGCCATTACCCACTAGGGCACGAAAATTTTGTTTCTTTTTTTTTTTTTAATGCTTTTACGTGAAGCAAGATCTTACGAGTAAAATCAAGCTTTATAATACAAATTGTAAAACATGTTTGTAGGGAAAAAACTGTGTATGGTAGTATGTATAAGGACTAAAAACTTTTTTTTAAAATGAGATTGAAGAAGATGCAGTCCTAAAGATGAAAAAAGTCAAATTCTTATTTGAGATAGATTGTGAAAAAATGTATCGGTGCGTGCGTTTTTCATTTTTGCTAAATCCGTATCCCTTTTTATGGTTCTCTTCCTTCTGTATATACTCGTACACTATATTATTTGAATATGTTTTTATCTTTCATTCCGTTTTCATAGCCAAAAAGTATTCCTATGCATATTCTTTCATGTTTAAGAGTATTATATATACGTACGATGCAGTAAGAAATGAAGATGAATTGAAACAATATGCAGTATGTACTATATGTTATGATATATATTACGATGAAAAAAATCACAAAAATAATAAATATTATCTTCGTTTTCTTTTTCCTATTTTGAAGTATTTTTCCTGTTTATTTTTAATTATTTTGCTTTTAATCCGTTTAAGCTCAAATCCATAATTTAAACTCTGGCTCTAGTTATGTTATAGTTTAAAGTATTAGATGGCTCAAGTTGCCATTCTCTGCATGTGTTATAAAGTATTAGATGGCTCAAGTTGCCATTCTCTGCATGTGTTATAAAGTATTAGATGGCTCAAGTTGCCATTCTCTGCATGTGTTATAAAGTATTAGATGGCTCAAGTTGCCATTCTCTGCATGTGTTATAAAATGATAAACTGCTGCACATCTGTAATATATTATTTAAAATGTACCTTTCCCGTATAGCCGTTAATTTTTCTGGTGATAAATTCGCAGCTTTTAAAATGATGTTCTACTGGTGTTGACTATTAAATAGATGTATTTATGATACACGCATTAATTCCAGTTTTTTATCTTGTTTTCTTTTATCTTTCCTGAAGAAGTGATCGAATCGAAGTATTGATTTAAAAAAAATCAATACTTGTGTTATCTGAAAATAAATAATATTTTTCAAGCTGCGTGCTTCAAGTTCAAATGCGGAAAGATTTTATTTTTAAAATGTTAAATTAAAAACGTGTATTTTTCAGTTATTTTTAATTTTTATAGCCCGACATCGTAACGTACAAATGCATCAATGTTGTATTTTTCAACTCTAAACGCACTTTTCGCTTTTTCAAATCGAAGTACTAAAAATTTTTAACTTTTCAAAACATAACCTAATTATTTTGAAAATCCATTAATCAAAGCCAATTCACAAAATATTAACTTCCAATAAACCTTTCGAAAAATTATAATTTGAGGACAATATTTACATATCAGCTATAATCCAACAAGATAAAACCTTTGATATGAAATCCGGCATTAGGTGAATTTTCAATAGCATTTCCGGTTTGCGGTGAATTTTTGATAACAAGCCTAGATCATGGTAAATTTATGGAAACAATGCTAACCTGTGAACAAAAAAGCTTTCCTCTGCCTACTTTGGGCTAAGCCTCCGTAACTTGCGGTCCATAAACCCTAAAAAAGCCTTCCACCGACAACCTTACACCTGTCACCTTTAAAAATATACTTATTTTTATAATAAGTTGTTCTCTTTAAAAAAACAGCATTTGAACACAGTAATATGTTTCATATATAATGAATCTTAAATATTTATTGAGTTTGCATTTATTTATTGATAATCACAAATTATTTCATAAAAAATATTATTTAAATTTTCTTACATAATGTCGTACAATTCTTCTTCCTGGTGTCATGCCAGGTCCCTCCAACGTTGACCTGAGACCTGAGAGTAAGCACCTTTGTCCCTGGCAGCCCGAAAAAGATCCTCAACGCTCCTTATACCAGTCCAATCACGTATATTGCGCAGCCAGGAGATTTGCATCCTGCCAACACCTCTTCGACCCTCTATTTTGCCTAGGATGATCAGGTGCAGTAATTTGTACTTTTCTCTTCTAAGTACATGACCCAAATAGGACGCCTTTCGGATTTTAATATTAGTCAACAACTCTCTATCAACTTTGGCTCTTTGAAAAACCCTTGTGTTGCTGACCATATCCGTCCAGGGTATCCGTAGCATTCTCCGGTGTATCCACATTTCGAATGCTTTTAGTCGGTTCATACTACAAACTTTGAGGGTCCTTGATTTCTCTCCATATAATAACACTGACCAAACGTAGCATTTGACTAACCGTTATCGAAGTTTCAAGTTTAGATTATTATCGCAGAATACGCTTCTCGTTTTATTCAAAGCCGCACGAGATGTTTCAATTCTGCACTTGACTTCGGTTTCTGGGTCGAGGTCTTCCACTGGGATACTTCCGAGGTATTTAATTTTTTTCACTCTATATCAGCACCGTTCATTATCAGACGTGCTCCTGCGTGATCCTGTTGGTCAAACACCATTAACTTATTGTAATTTATTTTTAACACAACGTTAATGCCTTAACTATAAACAACCATTAACTTAGTTTTACTCACGTCCATGTTCAGCCCCAGCCTCACACCGGCTTCATTAGTTCTTTATAAGCGTTTGAAGGGCGTCAATACTGTCTGCCATAACAACCGTATCATCTGCGTACCTGATGCTATTGACGCATACACCATTCACTTGTACCCCCAGATTCAAGTTATATAGTGCTTCCTTGAAAACTATATCAGAGAATAGATTGAATAACATAAGTGACAAAATACAACCTTGTCGGACTCCACGTTGAATTGGTATACTTTTTGATTTGTTATTTTCCAATTTAATGACAGCTTCTTGGTTCCAGTACAGGTTTTTAATAATATTTATATTCTTGTCATCTATGCCCCGTTCTTGAAGCATCTTAACAAGGTTTGCGTGTTTCACTCTATCGAATGCTTTCTCGTAATCGACGAAACAGGCAAAAATGTCTTTCCGTTGGTCTCGGCATTTCTGCAGTAGCACGCTTATTGCTAATAACGCTTCTCGTGTTCCAAAGCCATTCCTGAAGCCAAATTGAGAATTATCCTGGTCATGCTCGCACTTCAGTCTTATTCTTGAATGTATAATATTTAAGAATATTTTCAACACATGACTCATAAGGCTAATCAGTCGATAGTCATTACATTTTTTGGGATCCTTTTTTTGGGAGAGTGATAAATGTAGATTTAAGCCGCCAATCTTAGGGGATGACCCCCGTGTCATAAATAATATTAAACAGTCTTAACAGGTAGTCAATGTTTTTGTCAACCAATTTTAAAATATCAGTGGGTACTTCGTCAGGTCCACGGGTTTTTTTTATTTTTACTATTAGAAATAGCATGGAGAATTTCAGATTCATTATTGATGGTCCAGAATCCAATGTAGACAAACAAATGTCAGGTATGTTGTCATTAAAAAGCGCACTTATATAATTCTCCCTGGTCTTTACAATATCAGAGTCATTCAAAATTAAATTATTAAATTCATCCGTTAGACATGAAGGTGCTCGCCTTTTATTCATACCAGAGAGCTGCTTAACTTTCTTGTGTAGACTGAATGAATCATGCATTTCATTGAGTTTTTCCAGTTCTTCACATTGTTGTTTAACCCACTCCTCTTTTGCTTTTCTAATTTTTTGTTTGATTGACCTTTGAAGAGTTTTGTATTCATTCGGATCATTTACAGCTCTTCTTGTTTGCTCCATCAATCTCAGAATATCATCAGTCATCCAGCACTTTTTTACGAATCATTCGATCACATTTTAGATGATCATTACAAATTTTGTGCATTACACCTTTGAATTCGTTACATAGTGTTTCGACATTATCAGTGTTTGTGTTTATGGATACTTGCTGAAGTTTTTCATTTAGTTGATTTGCAACAGTATTCCTTATTGAGCAATTTTGAAGCTTTGAAGTGTCAATTTCGCTATTTTCCTTATTCTTCTTTACAACTTTCAGTTTTAATTTGATATCAACTACGAGTATTAGTGGGTTATGGTCAGATCCGATGTCAGCACCAGGAAACATTATGTCGTACAATAAACGTAATCAACTATTGCTCACTTGCTTGGAACGCTCAAATCTGTTGAATAGCAATTTAAATAAAAAAACATTCGTTAGCAGCTTATCAGACAGACAGAAAAAATTCTTTACTAACTTGGTTATTGTTATAATAAAAACTCAAGCAATATTATAGGCATTTTTTCCTTAGTCATATTATTCAAGGAACTAATGAATTCTATTTTTTAATGGATTTTTTTGCTGGTGTTAGAGACCTTTCCATTTAGCTTGTATAGTTAAAATTTATTTCCGACTGAAAATGCTAACCAATATTTAAAAATTACAAGAAATCATTAAAATACTTTATAACAATTTGTTTTTTCGGAACCAAAAGTTTAATATTAACATTAAACTGTTTTTTTAAATACAATGTACGCTTATTTTGTAAACAAAAATTACATCAAGCGACATTAGATGCTTTTTCCTTCCCCTTCGTCCGAATTTTTCGAGTAAATATTTAACATTTACTCGCCTACACTCATATATTTTGTTTACTTATTGTGCTGTGTGGCGATCAACTTGTAGCCAACTTTGACAACAAAGCGTATAATTTAAGATCCCGAGTTTTATGATCTGTTTTATATAGGTGACATTGTTACATAAAATCCAACCTTGTTTTCTTTCGCAAAACTTTTAAGCTGTATATAACTTTTTTCCTTATATATTTTATATCCCTAATCCCATAATATGTAGTTTGAGGTCATGTCAGATACTTTTATTTTTATTCAATTCAAAACATCATTCATTTGGTGTATTTAATACAAAGCTCCAAGATCATGTTCCTCATTTTTATCTGCAGGAAAAAAATGTTTTTTTAAGGTTCTGTCTTTTTTTAATGTTCTGTCTTTTTTTTCCTCATTGCTTCTTTGACTACTTTGAAATGTGAGCACTTGATGTTCCCGCTTTTCCTTTCATGTCGCCGATTCTTTGACATTTTAATTTGAATTCTCTAGTGCGGTTGTAAACCACTTTTATTTTTTGAGAATTCGTACCACGAAGTATTAGACGCGGAAGCTGACCACTTTGTCTTCCTAGAGATGCACTTCAGAACCTTCCTGTTTTGTGATCAAGCTGGTGCGGTTTCTATCTTCTTTGTCTCATTAGTTTACAACAGATAACAGACCATTATTTTTATTTGTAAAAAAATAAAACTTACAATTTATTGTTTTGAGTATGATAAATAACGGAGTTTAATAATTCTGGATTTATTACATGTGACTACAGTGTAACAACCTTATTTTTAATTAACTTTTTTATATTTAATATTTTTTACTTAAACTTCAACGCTCCACGAGGATATCTCATTCAACTGATAGTATTCTTGATTCATTTTGTAAATATCCAGTACTAATGCCTAGCTATATACCAATTATTATTTTATATATTTTATCAGAGAAAAGCCTTTCTTATAACACAGTGAGTATGTCCATTCCTTCAGAGTCCTGATCTCTCATGGAATTTACTTGCTGATATATTCTTGAGATGTACCTTAATTACGGGTGATGCAGCCTCATTCCGAATTCATGGACTGCAGTTCATTCAGTCACCGCCGATGGCAGTCGCAATACCTTCCTTGCGCCTCGACGCCGACGGTAAATAGCAGCGAATTGATTTGCATCTCAATAGAAACGTCTTGTCACGCTTTCACGATCATGGCCACTGCACCGCTACATAAATATACATATCATTCTACATTTTTACTTAACATGCAATTCGTATTAAATTTACTTTCTAGGTAAACTTCCATGACTTTTTTGAATTCTATTTATTTCAAATATATCTTACTTGCTCTTTTTTGGTTCAGGTTTTTTAACTCTTAAACATACTTATTTTCATGCCTTATCAAATAGAATAAACCTTTTACTTAACTTTTCTTAGTTTTCGACTCTCCGTCTTTGAAATATTATTTCTTTTTTCACTTTGTGATTAAATGTTTTAGAAATAGATTCTTTTATTATTACTTTAGGTTACAAATATCAAAAGAAAATTGTTACCTAATGAAGGTATTAATGGTATAAATATTTTATTTTTCTTATTCATTTGGCTTTAACTATCTAGAACTCTTTGAGAGGATTAAAGAGTTTCTTTTACATTTTATTAATTTCGCGATGAATGGAATTACAAAGAAACATTTTATTTATTTATTAAATCAACAGTAATTTTAAAAAACTACACCACAATGAAAAAATTAACCACCTGAATCAAACTCATATAATTATCATTGAAGTGTTAGCAAAACGAGCGTGGTTATCCTAAATGGTTTTTTTGTAATTAATTAACTCTTTAACTTTATAACATAAACAAACAAAAATTAACTCTCACTTAATTTTTAATGGAATGAAAAAATATATTCAAGGCTTTATTATTTAAAAAAATTTTAAGGTTTTTTTTGTCAGTATTCGTACAGAAATGAATGAGAAAGATTAGAAGTTTAACATCAAGAAACAAACGTTGATTTTTTTAATTTCATGGTTCATCAAAAACACAACCTTCAATAATGTTTATAGTTCGTCGTCGAGAAATGAATAGTAACTTTACTTAACCGATTACTTATACTCGTAATTTATCCTTTCAAACTTTTCATATCATTGTTTATCTTCCAAAATACATAATTTATTTTGAAGGAACCGCTTTTTATAGCTGAGAGATAAAACCCTTCCTTTGATATGTATGAAATATTCATAGTGTCGTTATTCGTTGTAGATATTAAAATATGCATGTTTTCAACAACTGGCAACAAAAAATTATATGACCTTACCTTTACAAATAAGCGAAGAACTTTATTTTTCTACGAGTATAAACATTTTTTAGAAATAATACACATTATCTTTTCTCGATTCTAAATTTTCTCCGAAATTGCTGGTTGAGTCGATACTACCTTCAAATTCAATTTAATATTTTTTATTACGAAGACATATTTTAGCTGATATTTGCATAATTTAAGTATAAGAAAGGTTCAGTGGAGTTTGACCTTCTCATAAGTTTTTTTTATACTTTGGATACAGTACAACCTGGCAAATTTATTACAATATCTTCCAACCAATCAGAAAAATGATAATAAGACCTTAAGTGGAAACCTAACTATAACCTCTTTTAGTAAAATTGGGTATCAACTGGAAACACCCCGAGGTCGGAAGACAAGCGTCTTTCCAACTAGGCCACGTAGGTCGTTTTTCCTGAAGGAATTACATATTCAAATAAGAAAATGTCATCCTCCTGAAATAAATAATATTCTTCTTTTTTCTTTCTTCTTTGAAAGTTGGCAAATCATTATGACAATCGTGACCTTTGAGGCAGCAGCTCTGAGCAAAGATGTGGAATTATAATGAAACTACTTCAGTAAATTCTTCAACAAGGAGATGTGTCTTTTTCCTGCACTTACTCTGAACTGATTTTTTCCATACAATTTCAGCTAAAGGATCTTATTTATCTCCTCGCATTACATGTCAGAAAAAATTAAAAATTAATTCATAACTTGCACCAAACAATTATACAACTTAAGTTGAAGTCATACTGTTTAAATATATACTCATTCAGACTTACAAACAATACCTGTAGTAGTAGAAAGCATTACGATAAAAATTCACAAGAAAATAAAAGCTTCGTGGACTCTGTTATGGTTTGGAAATATGGAGAGAATTAATGACTAAGGCAATATACGAGTATATATTAAAAGTTCAAGGTGTGCATTAAAGAGGTATACTGAGGATATAATAATAATAATATAACAAATTATGTAGCGCTGTTCAGAGAACAAACTCTCATCAAGTGCGCTCTAACTTAATATTTAAGCCCACTATCATCGACAGATTAAAAACTTACTAAATAAATATATACAAACGTGTACAACACATAAGTTAAGTGTAAAGATAGGAAGGTAGTGGCTACGGCCATTAAATTAGGTTTTTCCCTGTATCTACAAGTGTTTAGAAAATATATTGAAGATAAACTACAAAGAAACCTTTGTATATCGTCCGATATGTGTTGGTTACACATTCGGTTTTAGGTTTAGTGTAGTATTCATATAATACCATAAATTTTCATAAGACCTCCTAAAAAGAGTTGTCTTTAAGTTCTTCCTAAAGCTGCACGCCACCCATGTATCTAATATTAAGAAGCAGACAATTCCACGTCACATTGGAACGTGGCTCGAACAAATAGACTAAATTTAGAATGAAGGTAATATGAGAAATATGAATAATAGTAAATGTGCTTGACAAGGTATGTGAATGTGGAGGAGGCAAAAGTTGTTTCTTGGATAGAAAGTATAGAGATCAATTTTATCAGCCTACCCTGCAAGGGACACGGCATGATGATATTTGTGTATGAAACACTTGGAGAGTTCTTGGACACTTGATACAAACTTAAAATAAATTAAAATTCGTATTAACAATATGTAATATGGTATATATTTTTAGCATGATTGAATAAAAAAAAAATATTTTAAATCAACTGAAAAGTGATAGATATTATTAGTTATTAAAATTAATTTCGGTTTTCTATAGTAGTTATTCCTTTTATCAAGCTTTCCTCTAAGAGGAAATAATATATAATTCATATGCAGAAATGTTTTGTGAAATTAAAGCACTAAAATAATTTTATCACGATTTTTTTTTTAACTTGTCTTCCTAAGTTTTTGACTTCTTTTGATTGAAATAAAAAGTTTTCTTAGTTTTTCGTGTTTCATTATTGTTTATTTATAAAATCAACCATGTTTTTTTTATTTTTAACCAAATGTTCATTTTTTTAATAAACTTTCTTTGTCGTGTAACGATGCGAGAAGTGGAAATCCTCGTGTACTATCACCACACCCTGATTTATCTCTAGAGATGAAAGTTGCTTATAAGAGTTAAGAATTAGACAAAGTATTTTCGATAACTTTGGACATAACTGGATTTTATAGAGATTTTATGTACGCTGTTATTTCATCCGCGGCTTTAGTATTATTAACATCTAGCAAATCGTATAACTTCAACATTAGGCACTTAACACGGTTTCTTTTTGAAAACACTTATATTTTAGTTTAAGATAGTTGCGAGTTATTTGAATTTTCTCTTTAGAGATAAATTCATTTTATATCTGGATCTCTTAAGTGTTCTGCAACGTTTTTTTTATAATTTGGATATAAATTCATGTCGACGCTAGAAAGTAATTAAAACCTTATTTCATTTTAGTTTCTACGTTAATAATCTTAGTTTTCAAATATAATCAGAAACAAGATCGTTCTTGACAACCGTAGGCGAAGAATGTGAATCAACATTTATGGAATTATGTTACACTTATACCTATATTTACGAAATTAAGAGAGAGCGTTGCCTCCATGCAACAATAAAGCAATAGTTTAAACACTTCTGACACTAATTTACTCTCAATAAAACTTACCCGGTTCTCAGCGGCAAATGAAGAAATGACAGAACAAGTACTCTTTCGTCTCAGATTGCGCTGGGCTCAATAATAATTTGTACCAGGCCTCCAAGATATTATCTCCGGGACAAGGGGAACAACAAAGGAAAGACATAAAATTGTGATAATACTTAGTTTAATCCAATGAGATTTTAATAAAATAAAAAAAAACTCCGCAATAATGCCGAGAAAAATTTATATATATTACCAAAAATACCAGAGTAGGCAGACTAATAATTTGGGCTTGCATCAAAGACCGATTCCCGCTCAATATTCAGCACAAACATAAAGGCTATGAGGTAAGGAGAAATCCACAATGATAGGTTACAATAAAAAGAGATCACTCACCCCACAATACCATGAATATCGATAAGGAACGATACGCGTAATGTCTATACTCTCGGAACTGCGGAGGAACCAGAAGATTCTCCCCGAAAACGAAACCGGAACGATGCCTCTGATGATGATGATACCGCAAGCGTCCTTTGAAGCTTCTCGCTGCGCCGATACAAAATTCCTCCCTGGCGTTCGGCCTGGGAGAACGATTTCCGACCCGCAGTTATTTAAAGAACCGCTTTTCTTAGTTTCTCGAAACTTTACTTGCTTCACGCCCGATGGAGCCAATAATAATCCAAGATTATTTCTTTGGAAATACTATTCCGCAGATAAATCCCCGCGTCAAGTCTGGATGGAAGTGCGAGCAGAACTTTCACAACAAAACTAATTATTAATTCGTATTTCCCAACAGGAGATTATAACTCGGAACACAAGGTAACTGACCGATAACTTGAACGAATTATTTAATTATTAATTCGTATTCCCCCGACCGGGAGCTGTCTTAATAACAGGACTAGTAGTCGTGACGGTACCGCTCGTAATGAAGCACCGACCTTCAAGCCGCCTCACCTGTCCATCCGCACGTGATGCCCTTTCGCCCGTCGATCATATTTGTAAGCGATGTCCTGATTCGTCAAATCTTTGGTCGGGCCGTAATTTGACCAATCAAGCTCTTGCATTTGATTATTTATTATAAGTGACGCAATTGCTCGGTGCTAGATGAAATTCTTTAAACCGCCCGTTTTGGAATAGAATCTTCCAGAAACAATGGATGATTGCATCATTCCCTGTCCTAATTACAACTGCGTCACGCTCGGACTCGATTTTTATGCGTCATTATTTACCCGTCAAAATCAGAACAAAGGGAAGTCCGTTTTAATTCCGCTCGTATCAATCAATTTCGCGCGTTATTTTCCCTTTTGGATAAATCCCAAACTTCTCACCCGTCTTTTATAAAAAAATAAATATACTCCTAACACTCCATCTTATGTTATGAAAGAAAACAAAAAAAAACAAAAAAAAAAAATTATCATTCCCAGAGTATAGACACATCAGCTGTAGGCAATTATAAGGAGCAAGGGGTGTATGTCCCCCCTACTGGATACGGTCTCGTGGCCGATTTACCGGTTGTCAGCATTTGCCTGTAGGACACCCCTAATTGGTGTAAGGGAACCTAGCCGCAAGGAAACCACGGAAACCTTACGATGACAACACACTACTGAATCCACTATAGCCCATAACCTTATACTAAGGAGCACGGAACAATCCTCCGGTAACTCCTTACAATAGTACAGAAGATTTTCTTTCCAATACTGGTTTAACCACAGGGCAACCAGTACTGAAACAATTGCATAATACAGGGAGTGCAATTCCTAAAATAATTTTAATAAACAAATCAAATAAAACAAAAAAACAAAGACAATAGATTATAGACAAATTCACCTAGGGCATGGTCACCGTATACTTCAAAGGTGATCAGATATAAACAAAAGAATTTCAAATAAAATTAAAATAACACCAAGTATTATGGACGGTCACCCTATATCACTAAAGGTAGGCCGTCCCTAAGAACAAGGAGATAATGATTTTACATAAGCACGGCTTGTGATACATCAACGGGTAGGTCAGAAACAAAACCAAAAGGAATCCACATAAAAAAAAATAAAAAAAAACAAAATTATATTATACATGGTCATCCTATATCACAAAAAGGTAAGCCGTCAATAATAACAAGGAGATAATGATTTTTACATAAAGCCCGGCTGGTGATACATCAAAGTACAGAGCAGAAACAACAAAAAGGAATCCACATTAAATAAAAAAACACAAAATTATATTATACATGGTCACCCTATATCACAAAAGGTAGACCGTCAATAATAACAAGGAGATAATGACTTTACCTAAAGCCCGGCTGGTGATACATCAAAGTACAGAGCAGAAACAACAAAAGGAAAAAAAACAAAAAAAAACAAAATGATATTAAACATGGTCACCCTATATCACAAATAGGTAGACCGTTAATAGATAATTAACCCACCCCTCCTCTCAGGGCATCATGCTGAGAAAAGGTTTACAACCAAATTAGTTAATCTCCATTCATCCTCTCACTAAACACTGTAGCCTGTTTCGCGGCTGACCTTAAAGATACACTGGACACTTACTTAATTATACACTTACAGGATTTATACGGGTGACTCTACTCCTCCATTGCCAACCTCTCCCCCTCACTGTGAACAGAGATCAATCATTACAAGCCCAAATCCAGCCCTTACGGTAAGGACTGCACTACACATTTCTACAATCACAACTGCCCACCCATCTGGCATAATAAGTGGTAATTATTACGCAAGCCAATGTAGTCAGATAAGGACCGAAAATTCTTTCGAGACGGAATTTTAAAAAGACACCTTCTAAACTATTAGGAAATCTAACATAGCTAGAACGAAGCAGAACCGGCTGTTCAACGACTGTCCTACCACAAGGCTCACACCTAACCCTCTCCCTGCAATTTTAATCCATTCCTATTCTCTCTCTGAAAAGAATAAACAATGTTATTGAAACACTCGCGGTTAGGCCCGATCTTCAGCAAGACACGTCCCCCGGCCCCCAGACCGGAACCAAGAATCACGCGAATCCGCATATGACGCCTGAGGATAACCAAGATCTGAGGGTCAGAACACGCGGTTGCACCAATCGAACCCTTCCAAGCCAGAAGCGCGTGCCCACCAGAACATGCTGGAGCGGCAACTCTGCTAATGCGGGTTCATGACGCCCGTGGTGGAGACAATTCAATACATCGCTGATGCACCGAACGGCCCTCACCAAAATATTAACCGGTCGAGAGGCTAGCCTCTCTCAACCCGAACGCTTAGAGGCAGTTCAGGGCCTCTGCATGCTACCTTGAGCACGAGAAGGACGATGGTTACAAAAAAAACATAATACAGACAAGATACTGGATGAGTTCCGGCCATCCGTAAGCCTCATGCTGGATGTATTAGGCCATCCGTAAACCTTAAAACGAATGATTTTAAACACAACATTTAATACAAAACAAATTAATAATACAGACAAAATACTGGATGTGTTCCGGCCATCCGTAAACCTCATGCTGGATGTAAACCGGCCATCCGTAAACCTCTTGCTGGATGTGTACAGGCCATCCGTAAACCCTTGGCTGGATGTATTATAGGCCGTCCGTAAGCCTTTTACTGGATGTATTATAGGCCGTCCGTAAGCCTTGAAGAAAAATAATTTAATCACAATTATTAGGGAAGAAAAGAAAAAGGAAACAAAAGGAAAATAAACACAAAAACACAAACACATGATATTAATACGCTATGCAGTAAACAGGAATAACAAGAAGCCCTACCTAAACAAATTTATTCCCGTGTGCGGGACAACAACTCTTCGAAGAGGGGGTGGTTCATAGTTAACCACCCGAAAAGAAAACTCACAGTATGTAACGAATTACAGACAGGAACAAAACTACTTCCAAACAGAGAATGTGAGCCAACCTACAAGGCAACAGATCTAAACTTCTCAATATAGTGCTATAACAAAACAGAACAGTAAATCCCAGGTTCTCCTCCAGCGATGCCATTCCTTTCTATAAGGCAATAATCCCACGAACTGGTTACACCAGTATTAACCATCCGTACCACCGATGCAGGCTACTATTCTTCAAAAAAAAAAAATACTAGGAGCAGCTCCAATTTCCTTAAATCCTCGGGTCCAACAGCCCAAGCCAATAACTCAGATATGCAATCACCGAACTAATAACAATTTTCTAACTCCTTGAGAATCCTTGTAGCGAGGTGACTCCATCCCCATTTCCATTATAACGAGCAACTATCCTAACGATGTTTTCCAATGTTCCAAGCAATTATTTTCAATGGATGTCTGACTAGATTAAGGTTCAACCTTAAGAACATCCAGGACGGAAGGAAGCCAACCCCTCCCTTCGTTCGTATTTCTGTGGATTCCACAAATTCTTTACCCTACGGACTATTATCCGAAGGTAATTTTCAAACCTCAACCATCCTCAATGGGTCTTGCACTAAAGCAATGTTCAACCTTATGAACACCCGATACTGAAGGAAGCCTACCCCTCAGTACATAAGAAATTCTGTATACTATACAGATTCGTTACCATACGGACTATCATCCGAAGGTAGTTTATAAACAGCAACATCCTCCACGGGTCTTGCACTAAAGCAATGTTCAACCTTATGAACACCCGATACTGAAGGAAGCCTACCCCTCAGTACATAAGAAATTCTGTATACTATACAGATTCGTTACCATACGGACTATCATCCGAAGGTAGTTTATAAACAGCAACATCCTCCACGGGTCTTGCACTAAAGCAATGTTCAACCTTATGAACACCCGATACTGAAGGAAGCCTATCCCTTAGTACACAAGAATTTTTTGGTACACTCTACTCGAGGCTCTCAGCATTCCGTCACTCATGGTCCAGGCCCAGGCTCTGAGCGCCAGATACTCTTTAAAAATAATAACCACACTAATCACGGGGAAGAGTACCAAACCCGTACATAGAACATATGGACATGACTCCATACGAGATTGCCTCACGACTAGCTCATTGTTTAATCACCCTAGCGGAATTATGAACTCTCACTGGTGATGTTATTTAAAAAAAAAAAAAAACTCTACTGCCATTCATCAAAGAATCCGACAGTGCATACTTTCAAGGTATGATTTAAACATTAACAAGAATATAACGAAAATTTTAATTTAAGAACCTGTACTTTCCCGACCATGAATGACTCCCAATTAGGCACCGATGAGCCTATCACTACTCCATATGCTATTAACCTTCTTATACTCCACCGGGTCACTAAATAGTGGACACCGGACTGGATCTAACCTATGCGTGCGCATCCCTTCTCGTGCGACGACGGCTTACTGCCTACTTCAGGCGACAGCGGATCGAGACCACGGATGCTTGGTATATCAATTGCAACGATGGGTCAAGACAACGTGAGACAACGTGATTCAATTACCTACACCATGCCAAACGCTCTAACACCGTATACGAAACGGAACTAAATCTCGATGGCTACTACTCTCAATGGTAAAAGAAATTCAACTGCGAAGAGAACGGAACCGAATATACGTTCCGCGTCTCACGGCCTGCCGGAACAATTGGTCAGGACAAACGTGAGATTACGAAATGCTCATTAGCCACTGCGTCCACTGACGCACTCGAATCGAGCCAAGGCCTAACGGCAAATCTTGAATACTATCGTGCTGGAAGGCCCGCTTGCCCCCTGAACCTGTAGTCTCAACCTAACCCCTTACAAGAAAAGATACTCTCCCGGTCGCTGTGTAATGCGACAAATCCGTTAACTCCGACGTACTTAATACATTAAAGTAATACAATGTTAAAGAGGATTGAATCGCAATTGCAACGGAATTAAAAAAAGTATTCCGCGACTCGCGGACGGACGGTATCAAGTTGTTCGCACGACGCGAGATGACGAACTGCTGAATAGATTATTCATTGGTAAGGAGATACTAGTATGTCGAAAACGGAAGTGATAATTATATAACACGTCTCCCGCGGCCTGACGGTATTTGTCAGGGCAACGCGAGAGGACGTATTTCACACCATTAAGGTATACAAAGTTAAAGAGGATTGAATCGCAACTGCAACGGAATTGAAAAAGTATTCCGCGCCTCGCGGACGGACGGTATCAATTTGTCCGCACGACGCGAGACGACGAACTGCTAAATAGATTATTCCTTAGGTAATGAGATACTAGTATAACGGAAACAGAACTGATAATAATATAATACGCCTCCCGCGGCCTGACGGTATTTGTCAGGGCAACGCGAGAGGACGTACTTCACACCATTAAGGTATACAAAGTTAAAGAGGATTGAATCGCGACTGCCACGAAATTGAAAAAGTAATCAGCGCCTCGCGGTCTGACGGTATCAGTTTGTCAGTACGACGCGAGACGACGAACTGCAAAAGAGATTAATTTGTGGCGAAGGTGGTTATATCATTACGGAAACAAAGCTGATCGCAATGGCAACGGAATTGAAAAAGTTAGCTGCGCCCCGCGGTCCGACGGTATCAGGTTGTCAGTACGACGCGAGACGACGAACAGCAAAAGAGATTAATCTGTGGCGAAGGTGGTTATATCATTACGGAAACAAAGCTAATCGCAATGGCAACGGAATTGGAAAAGTAATCTGCGCCTCGCGGTCCGACGGTATCAGGTTGTCAGTACGACGCGAGACGACGAACAGCAAAAGAGAATAATTTGTGACGAAGGCGGTTATATCATTACGGAAACAAAGCCAATCGCAATGGCAACAGAATTGAAAAAGTAATCTGCGCCTCGCGGTCTGACGGTATCAATTTGTCAGTACGACGCGAGACGACGAACTGCTGATCAGCTACTGCGTCCACTGACGCACTCAAATCGAGCCAAGCCGAAAACGGCAAATCTTGAATACTACAACGTAGGTAGGGCCGCTCTTCCCCTGAACTCGTAATCTCAATCAAGCCTTTTACAAAAAAGGAAAACTCTCCCTTAGTTGAAATGTTCCGAAATTAAGAACTAGCAATTATAACCAATATGTATTATTATCAAATTTCCTAAAACACGCTTCCACCACACCGCTTGCTACGAATCTACAACTTAAATCTCAAAGTAATTCAATTCAATACTATTCACTCTCTTATATTACAAAGATTTGTTCCGAAAACAATTGAGTATAAGCACCAAGTGATTTTATCTAAATGTAGTAACACTATTTCCCTTTACCGCATCAACAGCGACGCAAACCGAACTACTGTAAGTTATACGCACTCTCCTCTTGCCTATCCCCGCGCAAGCTATAAGGCGAGATTGGTTTCAAACAAATGGTCTTGAAATTCCAAAAACACTGGAATACTTCACGAACGTAACCACTAATCACTTCTCTATTCACAATTAACTAGGCACTCTTTTATTTATTCAGTCACTTATTTCGTTTGAATTAAACTATCTCTCAAAGCGTATCTAAACATTTTACGCGGCAAAACTATACTCCTGATTATTCGCAACCACCTTAACCACAGACGCTTCTCGAACAACAAAATGGAGACCTAAGCTTGTCTTACGAATTTCGCGCTAAATTTTCTGAAAAAGGAACAAATTATATTTTTATACACTTTATAACCCCGTCACTCAGTCAAATACCCTGGAAGCCAGCATTTTTCTAAAATGGCCCCACGTACGGGCGACATTGTTACACTTATACCTATATTTACGAAATTAAGAGAGAGCGTTGCCTCCATGCAACAATAAAGCAATAGTTTAAACACTTCTGACACTAATTTACTCTCAATAAAACTTACCCGGTTCTCAGCGGCAAATGAAGAAATGACAGAACAAGTACTCTTTCGTCTCAGATTGCGCTGGGCTCAATAATAATTTGTACCAGGCCTCCAAGATATTATCTCCGGGACAAGGGGAACAACAAAGGAAAGACATAAAATTGTGATAATACTTAGTTTAATCCAATGAGATTTTAATAAAATAAAAAAAAACTCCGCAATAATGCCGAGAAAAATTTATATATATTACCAAAAATACCAGAGTAGGCAGACTAATAATTTGGGCTTGCATCAAAGACCGATTCCCGCTCAATATTCAGCACAAACATAAAGGCTATGAGGTAAGGAGAAATCCACAATGATAGGTTACAATAAAAAGAGATCACTCACCCCACAATACCATGAATATCGATAAGGAACGATACGCGTAATGTCTATACTCTCGGAACTGCGGAGGAACCAGAAGATTCTCCCCGAAAACGAAACCGGAACGATGCCTCTGATGATGATGATACCGCAAGCGTCCTTTGAAGCTTCTCGCTGCGCCGATACAAAATTCCTCCCTGGCGTTCGGCCTGGGAGAACGATTTCCGACCCGCAGTTATTTAAAGAACCGCTTTTCTTAGTTTCTCGAAACTTTACTTGCTTCACGCCCGATGGAGCCAATAATAATCCAAGATTATTTCTTTGGAAATACTATTCCGCAGATAAATCCCCGCGTCAAGTCTGGATGGAAGTGCGAGCAGAACTTTCACAACAAAACTAATTATTAATTCGTATTTCCCAACAGGAGATTATAACTCGGAACACAAGGTAACTGACCGATAACTTGAACGAATTATTTAATTATTAATTCGTATTCCCCCGACCGGGAGCTGTCTTAATAACAGGACTAGTAGTCGTGACGGTACCGCTCGTAATGAAGCACCGACCTTCAAGCCGCCTCACCTGTCCATCCGCACGTGATGCCCTTTCGCCCGTCGATCATATTTGTAAGCGATGTCCTGATTCGTCAAATCTTTGGTCGGGCCGTAATTTGACCAATCAAGCTCTTGCATTTGATTATTTATTATAAGTGACGCAATTGCTCGGTGCTAGATGAAATTCTTTAAACCGCCCGTTTTGGAATAGAATCTTCCAGAAACAATGGATGATTGCATCATTCCCTGTCCTAATTACAACTGCGTCACGCTCGGACTCGATTTTTATGCGTCATTATTTACCCGTCAAAATCAGAACAAAGGGAAGTCCGTTTTAATTCCGCTCGTATCAATCAATTTCGCGCGTTATTTTCCCTTTTGGATAAATCCCAAACTTCTCACCCGTCTTTTATAAAAAAATAAATATACTCCTAACAATTACTAAAATACAATGCCTTAACTCATGTGGACAACGCTAGCCCGACTCTCGTGTGTTTGTTTGTATTAGAATTGTATGTCGGTTTGCATTACAGTAAACTTAGTTATGGTTTCGCAGGGTTCCTCTTCTATAATGGATCTCGCTTATAATTCAAGGCGTCAACAGATGCTTTAAGCATGAACCGAGAAATTTGGCGCACCTCCATGTATCAATATTGTGTACCATATAGTTGAAATACAACAAAGATGAAATGGCACATGCTTATTGAAGTGTGGATTTAAATCTGATAAAATATGTTCTGTGTGCGATGCTTTATCCTAGTCCACGACGCTATGAAAGCAAAATGAATATGTATCGATAAATCACGGCGGTGTTTGGAAGAAATATTGTGTGTGTCAAAATAGTGCCCGGGAAGCTTCAGAGGAGAATGCCCACACCCACACCCCAAGTCTTGTCCGACCAATATTATATTGCCTTATCATTTTATTATGTTTTCATTTCTCAATAAATATTTTTAGCACTTGATGTTTTTTTTTAATAATAATATTTTCTTAAAGAAAATTTTAATCAAGACGATTCTTTTCATAGGCGTATTTTTTATTTGATTTTTTGGAAGAATAATCATTGCATTATTTGATTTGTTATGTTACTTTTAATATTCGTAATAAAGTATAATTTTATCATAACAATAATGATATCAAATTGTTTGCTCCATTTCAATCTTCTATTACTTCTATGAATCACTTTAATTGCACGGAAGTGTTGTAGAAATATAAGGAAAACATTTGGCATTTTTTTAAGTTGAAAGAAATATTTAATATTAATGTTACAACGCTAGTAATTATAATATTATGTATTGACCAGTTTTAATATTTAAAAAATAATCTTGTCATTTTTATACAATCTCATGATGCTAAAAATATTATTTTATATTCTGGAATTAATTTTGATTTCCCAGACATTGTTATATCAATCAAGTTTTTGAGTGATATAAAATATTATTATTTTAATATTCTGCGATAGAATTAACTTTCATGGTTGTCAAAAACTTTTCCTTGCTTTTTGTTTACAATGAGAGTAGACATCGTCGAAATTTGGGTGAAACTTACCATTAAATATCCGATAATAGAAAAGTTGTTGCAAACTTTTGTGATATAATTGTAATAATATTTAACAATACTGTAAAGCGTCATACATTTTGTTAATACATTTTTATTATATTTTTAAAGGGTTAAACATTTTCTATAACTTTTTCTACGTTTTTGTGTAAACCGTAAAACTACGTAAAAGCTAACGATGTTGCTTCTTTCTGCGAAGAACTTTTTCACTATGAACTGGATATAACATTTTTCTAGTTTTATCAGTGGAAGCATTAAATCATTCAAAAATTGTTGTTTTTGATGGTGCAAATCACCTTAGTGTGAGTGATTACCTTCATTAAAAAATAAATCAATTGATGCTCAGAGCGGATACCAACTGCTGTACGAGTATTTGTACACGTAATCTACCAACTTGAACTGCGCGACCAAGCACGATTATTTTCCATTTCTATATTAATTTTTTTATACGATTTTATGTTACTTAAAATTGTATAAAAATAATTAATGACAATTTGATATTTTTAAGTCTATATTTGTTGTAAATAGTCATGATTTTTTCTCCAAAACTGTTAAAACGAAACTTTCTAAACTTTGATCCTATGGTATATGTGTAGTATATTACCATGATCACGCGGTTTTAGTTAATCGAACTACGAGTATAATCTATAAATTCAAAAAACTTTCTCATTGCTGATCTTGTGGCTTGGAATAATCTGGCTCTTAGTGTTAGTGTTACAGATATGGATGGTGTGTGCAACTAACTTTCTCATTGCTGATCTTGTGGCTTGGAATAATCTGGCTCTTAGTGTTAGTGTTACAGATATGGATGGTGTGTGCAACTAACTTTCTCATTGCTGATCTTGTGGCTTGGAATAATCTGGCTCTTAGTGTTAGTGTTACAGATATGGATGGTGTGTGCAACTAACTTTCTCATTGCTGATCTTGTGGCTTGGAATAATCTAGCTCTTAGTGTTAGTGTTACAGATATGGATGGTGTGTGCAACTAACTTTCTCATTGCTGATCTTGTGGCTTGGAATAATCTGGCTCTTAGTGTTAGTGTTACAGATATGGATGGTGTGTCCAACTAACTTTCTCATTGGTGGTCTTGTGGCTTGGAATAATCTGGCTCTTAGTGTTACAGATATGGATAGTGTGTTCAACTAACTTTAGGAATCACTTGGAGACAACCATTTTTGGGAGATCTTATCAAAATTTGTATTTGTATATGAACACTACACACGTCGCTATACTACACTTAAAGCCGCATATGTTACTATCACATACTATATCTATGGAAGATCTACAAAGGTTTATTTGTAGTTCGTCTTTCCTACGTAAGTTTTCAGCAGTTTTCTTAACAAATATGTTTTTCTGAAGATGCAGGGAACTACTTTATAGAATGGTCATAGCCACTACCTTCTCATCCTTCCTTACACACCTGTTGTCCTTTTATTTTTATTGTTATAAATTTTCCTTTTATTGTTACGATTATTATTAGTGTCAACCTTTTTTTAATTATTATAAAAAATAACTAGTTATATGATATGTTTAGATATTGATTTTCATCATTGTCACGTGGTTTTGTCAGTCGAATAATCTTCTGTAAGGTTAAAAATTTTCAATTTTTTTGTCATTAAGTTTATTTAAAATTGTTATAAAAAATAATTAGAGTTAAATACTATCTATCGATATTATTTTTATAAATATGAAATCTATGAATTTAAAAACTTTTTAGTTCAACATAATTTTTCTTTAATAATTCTTCTATATAGGTACCTACGTATTTTCAATTTTCAAAATAGTTCCGTTATTTCCGAATAGTTGTTGGAAATGTGACTGGTTAAAACGTCCATTACCAGCCTTGTATATTTTTCACATTTTCTTTATTATCTGTCCGGTGTCCGACATTGGAGCAGAACGGGACAAGTCATTCGCCTTGCGGTTTATTGTGCGACGTACCTGGAAAATAAAGTTGTTTTTAGACGTAGATTGAAAATAAAGTTGTTTTTCACGATTTCATCTTAAAAACACCATGTTTTAAGGCATTTCCTCGCGCCATTCTTATTTCGGAAATGGATAGTCAATTTTCAAACAAATTCATTTGCAGGAAATTAATCGTTTAACTATATAAGAAATGGTAAATTCATCATAAATTATCAGTACTTTGTGTTATTTATTCCTTGTATTTTAAAACGTTAATTTCTCACAAAAAAATTAAACATGATTATTTTCCTAAATTTATAGTTATTATGACGACCTCCGTGGCCTAGTTGATAAGATGGCCGTCTTCTAACCCGAGGTTTGCGGGTTCGATTTTTACTGAAACCGAGATTATTTTTAGACGAGGATTCCAGTTTTATTTTCACTAAAGGTCTCCTTCACAACGTTCTGGTTAATTGGAAACGATTGTCACATAGTAATAATCCCGCCAGGTTGTACTATATACAACGAAAATGTTATACGTTACAATTCAATATTAATTTAAAATAGCTATAATTTGGTTTCGGCAAATATTTAGCATATTTGACAGAATCAGATACATACACTCACTTTTTTTTTTTATTGTACGAGTATGTTTGTTTAATAATAATCTATTTTATTCCAGCAAGAGTGTAAGGCTGTGTAATGCAATACAAGCCTTATATCATAAAATATTCGAAATCAAATCTTTTGTTTTGTGTTTTACATGATCGAGATAACACATGATAATAAATTTGGAAAATACATACATCTTCATTAAATTTTCATTGAAATACACATTCCGTAAGCATGCCCTTTATTAAGAAATACACATTCCGTAAACATGCCCTTTATTAAGAAAACGTTTAATTATACTCTTAAACCACTTATGATATTATTTTACTCTGTATTGCTCCACAACTTGACGTATTACGTTTTATGATTAATTGTATTTTAATTTTAACTGTTTATAAATACCATATCATGATTTTTCATACAAATTACGTTCAATGGAAAACCGTCATTGTTCCTTTCAATTGGCTATTTAACATCGAAATACCTTTCATCCGTTGTTCGTAACTCAAGTCAAACGCTACATTTAGTGATAATTTATTTATGCGTCGCCTAACCATTTTACAATTAAAATACAAAATCCCTTAAAAATGAGAGAACGTCCCGGGTTTTGTGTTGGGCGGGTAATGTTCGCGCATGCCTCTTGCAGCGGCCGCTTCTCCGCCAGCACTAGCCGCCACGCGCCCGCCGGCAGTACACGCCGCTCTGAAACCCCTACGAGTACTCTTGCGGCCTAACACTTCTTGATGGTTTGTTTGTTAGCGTCCCTATATTCCATCCCTTCGAGTCCTTCCCTTTAGACCTTCCTTTCGTTTTAAACTTACGTCGTATCTTCTTTATTTTAACATTTCTCTTTGTGGTGTAATATAATTGCATCTTTCTAACTTTTGAAAAGTGCCGTAATTTTACTCTATAACTTTGAAATGTGTATTTTCATTTGGAAATATTTATGTCGTTTTTGAAAATGAATTTTGACTTTTTGTGTAGTATTAATTTGTTTTTATGGAATGCATTTACAATGGCATATGAGTGTTTAGTGTAATTGTTTCGATTGCTTGAGAAGTTGATTGTGTTAAAATTAATGTGAAAATTGAAATGGTTATCTGTGATGTACGCTCAGTTCCTGAGCAAAGACAATTTTTGTGATGGTTGACCCTTTGAAGATATTTTGGGTATTAACCAACAGTACTTACCTGGGTAAGCTTTCTTTTCTTTATATTGGTTTTTAACTGGCATGTTGATTTTTGCTTAACTTTATTTATTTGCAAAATATAAAAACTCACTTGGTTTAAAAAAGATCTATGTCTTAATCTGACTTCCAATTCGAGTTTGCTTTTTTGTATTATAACAAACCTAAAATAATATAGATAAAATCTCCCATTTTACAATATTATGGGACATTTTTTTATATCTACACTTATTCAATACTGTAATATAAATAGTTTTTATATCTACACTTATTCAATACTGTAATATATTTAGTTTTTATATCTACACTCATTCAATACTGTAATATATTTAGTTTTTATATCTACACTTATTCAATACTGTAATATATTTAGTTTTTAAAGATAAAGATAAAGGTTCAAATAAAACTTTTATTTTGTGTTTTAACTTTAATTTTGCTTGTAATAACCAAAACCGAGATTTTCATTGTAATATGAAATTTCCACTATCTTTTTAATAATCCCATATTTAAACATATACTTTGATTTCAACATACTGTTATTTCCTTTTTGATCGTCCTATCTTCCTAAATTTCTAAGTACAAAGGGCATAACGGTATGGTCGTTTAGTATCAACAATGCCTCTCTCTCTTTATCTGAGAAAATTCATGAGACCATCTCCCACCATTTCAACCTCTGGTCTGTTCAAATATTCTTCTGCCGCATTTAACAATTATGTTAGATTTCATCCTCAACATAAACAATATTCAAATTATTTATTTTTGAGTTTTTATTCAGCTAAATATTTGTATTATTGTCACCAAAAATATATTTTTTAGTCAATTTTAATAACTATAGATGTTAAATTAATTTTAAAAACTTCTGTTTTATACATATTTTTAAAGCTACTTTATTACCGCCTAATCAAAATGCAATGCTTTTTTCGTAAAGGAAGATGATGCCTTATTGTATTGTATTATCAATCAAATTAAGCGGAATTAATCTCAAATATATATTTATTGTGTTTTTAATCCATTTCATTCAAAGTTTAAAAAATTTACAATAATTATAATTAATGCAACTTTACTTTTGTAAATTTTTCGATCTACGAGTAATCTAAGAGTGAAAATCAAAAATATTTTAGATATGATCAATATTTCAATTATCGTCACTTTTTAAAGTAGGAATCTTGTGTCTTTTTGACAGCGAAAATTGTATCTTGTAATTCAATCGTATGTTTCAAAATCACAATTTAGTGACCAAAGACACTCCGATAATCATCGATAACATGTGACAATGCAGCTTCTTGGAGGTTATTTTTCTCCTTCCAATTCTCTTTCATAAACTTGGTGTTTTATCAAAACGCTAACAAAAATAAAGTTTGCCTGGAAAACCTATTTTCATATTCGAAACCGAAATTTCTGGTATTTACTTTTGGATTTACCTCATCTTAATTTAAATTTATAGGTTTTACTTCCAAATACATAAATTTATTGAACCGTTTATTCGAAAGAAACTCAATGTATTTTTTTAAACGTGTATTAATATTTGTATTCGTTTTTCAGCTCAATTTTCCCAATTCTTACTGCATACTCAAAAGATTTTTCCACTTGAAAAGGAGGGAGAAGATACTTTATAAACATCAGCATCGTGATAATCCACCGAGAACGCAAGTTAGCCGCAAAACGTTTTCACTCTGGTTAATACAAAGCCCTGAACTTCACTTCCTCCCATGGTAGGCTAAGACTAAGTATATCTCTATCGTGACATAAATAGTGTAGGATGTCTTTTTGTCGATAAAACATCGCAACTTTTGACCAGCTACTCTAATAGTTAGGAATCCTCAATACACGACTCGACCACATCCAACCCCTCACCCTTATTGATTAAAACATCGTAAATATTTAAATAATATATCGATTAATACTTTAGGATTAATACTACATTTTATATTGTATCCTCATTACGTATTCACCAATCAATTCCATTTTCTGAAGTCGCTCCGAAATCCAAACTAATGGACGAGACTAAAAATGATTCAAAATAGGTATCAATCGAGGTTGCCATCAAAATTCGATCTAACCCATGTCTTCACGGGACATTTCTTTGAAGGCCTTGTCACATATATCCACTAGAGTATTATTCCGCACTATGCCCGTCATCAGCGTTCACGAAGCACAATTCTTACATTTAATGGAAAAGGTAATAATAAATCGACTCACGTAGCAACTTTTTGTCTTCTTTATATTATAGTCTCTTTTTACAACAGTTTAATTTTTTGCCACTACAATTTACCGAGATATCGGTATTGTGAAATATAATTGACTTCTTTCTTTTTATTTAGCCTTGTGCTCTCTTTATATTTGGAGTATAAATATGTGTTAAAGTTGGTTTTTACACCATTACGATCTTGGTGGCCTAGTTTGTAAGACGCTTGAATTCCATCCGGGGGCTCGGGTTTGGTTCCCGATGCTTGAAAAAAAATTAAAAAATGGTTTCAGTCTGATAAAAAAATCGACAAGTAACAATACTCACACGCGCCAATTACTTCTGCAACGTGTTGTCTCTTCACTTGCGGTAGTATTACCGACACGTGCAACGACCCAAAAGGCTCGATTTCTGAGGTCAAAGACAATATAGTATCCCGGATCCGCTCTTCAATATGTTCAATTCACTAATTAAAATATGTCGAAGCGAACCCAGGCCTAACAATTACCCATTACATATCTGAGTATGCAGGGTTATAATAAAATAAATTGAATTCGTTCTTTCTCATGAACGTTCACGTGCAAGCCACAAAACCTAGTATATGATAAATTTAAGCACTGTGATTCCAAACGAATTCTGATCCAAAAAACACCATCGTTTTTAAAAAAAGCATTGTAAATCTTCGTTGAAAATATTTTACTAGTCGTTTATAAAACTTAGATCATTTTTTGAGTTTTAGTAATGTTTCAATATTTTGTTTTCATGTACACAATTTGTAAAATACATTTTTTTATTGGTGGTTTATTTGTCATCATCAGTGTTTTGAATTCTTTTTTTTTACGCTTCATGACCATACTTCACTATATTTGATCACCTAGATCTTGTTTTTCTGTGTAACCTAGCCAGAAATACCTTATCATATATTTTCCATCCGACTAAATTTCAACACTTCGCTATATAGTTCCAACATGTATTTTCGTTCATTTCCTCTAGACTGGCTAGTTTCTTTATCATGTATCAAATTATATATCCATTTGACTTGTTTCTTTATCAAGTATCTAAGAAACTGTCTGAAGTATTTTCTGAAGATATTTTTAACATATTTTTCTACAACCGTTTCAATAGTATCTTTGGATATTCTTAGCTGAATATCTAATGCAACGTATGTACTATATAAGCACTACGTTAAAGTTTTTTTTGTTTAGCCAAGTATCTTATATTTCATTTTTCTTTTATTAATACCAGCACCCTTTTTATACAATGTATTAAATTATCACATGACCTCACCAAACTCGATAAAGTAAAAACTATATTTCCAGCAGCAAACATACCGTACCTTTTTCTATATATATTGTTCATAAAAAATATCATGTGGCTCGGGAAACTTGCTGTCAATATTTTTATTTTACTGTAATGGCGTGGTCCAGTTATCGTTTGTAATACTCGTAGGATACAAAAAGTACACCGTTATTCTGGTAGCGACTCTTATTTCAGAACTAGGGTGTTGTAATATTAAAGCTAGAAAATACATTTATATGCCAATATTTTGGTTTTTTAAATTATAATTAAAATAACAATTTGAGTAGCGCCGTTTAAATATTATAAGGTGTTAACATAAGTTGTGTCCGTTTTTTTTTTCAATTTAAAAATGAGCACCAAAAGTAAAACAAAATGGTAAATGTTATACGTCATTCGAAAGAAAATTTTCTGCTCTACAAGATATTATTAAGACGACAGTGAGCATTTTCGACTCCTCCTTCTGTTCGCGTTCAATCGAGGGAATAAAGCTGCCAAAGCTGCTCGCGATATTTGCGAAGTGTACGGTGAAGATGCTATGAATGAAAGGATAGCTCGTCGATGGTTTTTGCGTTTCAAAGATGGTAATTTCGACCTGATAGACATGGCGCGTTTCGGACGACTAGTGGACTTCGATGCTGACAGCTTAAATCATATTATTCATGAAGATCCCCTTCAAACATTTTTCATCACCATTTTCAAACCATTTTTCATCACCAGTAATGATGCGGTAAAGGAACCTTTGCTTGTGGCCATGCGTAGCTCGATGACGCGTGAGCAAACCAGCAGAAATTGTCCAACGTTGATTTTTGTTGTTTTCACTCAAAACATGTGGAACCCAAGCGCTGAACTTCTGGACTTTTCCCATTGATTTAAGATGGCGGTATACAGTCATGTGACTACAATTCATCTGCTCAGCCAATGCTACGGTGGTTTGAAGGGGATCTTCATGAATAATATGGTTTAAGCGGTCCTCATCGCAGTCCACTGGTCGTCCGGAACGTTCCATGTCTTTCAGGTCGAAATTACCGTCTTTGAAACGCAAAAACCATCGACGAGCTGTCCTTTAATTCATAGCATCTTCACCGTACACTTTGCAAATATCACGAGCAGCTTTGGCAGCTTTATTCTCTCGATTGAACGCGAATAGAAGGAGGTGTCGAAAATGCTCACTTTCGTCTACTTGACATTCCATTTTGAAGGCTTGTAATCAAATAAAATAATATATGTATTGTAAAAGCAAACACAATATCTTGTAGAGCAGAACATTTTCTTTCAAATGACGTATAACATTTACCATTTTGTTTTACTTTTGGTGCTCATTTTTTAATTGTAAAAAAACGGACACAACTTATGTTAACACCAATAGAATCTCTAGGATGCTCTTACTTGGGGTTCGAACTCACTATTATTGACATTAAAAATATTACAAAAAAAAACAAAGAAGTTGAATGTAGCATACGTATAGGAAGGTGGTGGCGGCTTCTTCGCATCTGCATATGTTTAAAAAAACACATTTGGTAAGAAAATCGCAGAAAGCTTACCAAGAGAAGACAAACTGCAAAGAAATCTTTGTAGATTATCATATGTTATACGAGTATGTGATAGTAACACATTCAGCTTTAGGTGGAGTGTAGTGTTAATATATTTTATTATTTGACTCATGCCGTTAAGCAGACAATGAAACAAAGCATACTGTGACGGTGAAGTGAAAATGAAAATAAACATATATATGGAGAAGCATCGTTCTAATTTTCAAATACGAGTACATTATGCTGTCAAAGTAACAGATTTTTGTGTATTTTTTTTGAAAAAATATGTATGGCCGAATCATAGGTATCCTTAATACCCTCGAACACTAGGTGGAAAAAGTGCCTGTGTCGTTCGAGGGGAGTAGCACAGCGCGGGGTTCGAACCGACGAAGTCCAGCGCGTTACCGCGCGGCCATACATCTCATTGATTTGCTGTCATTGTTGAAAGTTGCAGGGTGACTATTGTTGGGGCGGATTGACGTTTTCATTAGAGATTTAAAGATTCTTTTTTTGTTTGAGTGGTTGAATTAAGTTTTTATAGAGGCGCAGCCTGTGTCTCCTCAAACAAACGTGGATCAAACCCTTTCGGTCCCAAAAAAACTGTTGCCATCACTTTTCTGGTGTTGAGATTCGGTTTTTTTTTCCGAGCACACATTTTTTTGTAGCCAAGGTGCTCTGTCACTATTTCATGTAGGAAAGATCGTGAAATTTGTGGGAAAGATTCATGTACTGTGCATAAAGTTGCCTATAAATTTCGATAGGCCGAACATTTTGTGCATTCAGAAAACGAATGATACTACGCACTTCACATTTGGCGGCATTTTCGATGGGCGCAGCCATTTTGAAAGGTTACAGAACAAAGACGCACGATCATTCAGCAATAAAACTCGGCTCGCACTGAAGCGGGGGAAGGAGCTAACTGACGCGCATACGATCGCGGTGGTGGGGGATCGGCTCAAGGCGTGGTGCGCAATCGTTCTTTACTTTCTGGACGCGCCTAATATGTTATTGTGTTGGTTTCGTCTTGTAATCTATTGTTTAACATGTTTTCTATTGTATAACACTGTTAACATATCAATATTGAATTTTATGATTTTTTTTTTTGTAATCTTTTATTATTGTTAAATCAGGAAGAAGTTATTTGGTACGATGGGCATTGCAATGCCGTAAATTATTATTGATAAAATAATAAATACAATTAAGAAATCTCAAGGACAGACTTTGAAGAAAGTTGATGTACGAGTATCTACCTACACCAGTATTAGCTATGATCAACTATCCCAAGGCGACATATTTGTCTGTTTATCAATTTATGACATGGAAATATAATCCTTATTGTCAGGTTCGTAATTTCTCCCAATACGGAGAGAGTTTACTTTTTTATGTAGAATGACGGTAAGCCCTATCGACAGGAAAACAACCTTCCCTCGACAACTTCTAAAATTCTTGCCCGCCGCACCGCATAACTTCGTCCTACTTTAACAATAACACCATTCAGTGAGGAGACACAGACGTTGACTCTATAAGAACAAAAATAATCTAACGAACACGAAAAAAAATATTATCAAAACTCCAATGAAAACTTCACCATGTCCCATCGATAGGCATTGCGCCACTCCCACTTATGTTAAATATTTAGTTAATGTCTTTTAAAAAAAAAAAATATATAAATATATATATATATATATATATATATATATATATATATATATATATATATATATATATATATATATATATATATATATATATATATATATATATATATATATATATATATATATATATATATATATATATATATATATATATATATATATATATATATATATATATATATATATATATATATATATATATATATATATATATATATATGCTACTTTCGCAAGGGTTCGAAGACGAGCTGATATAAAAAATTTAATTTATACTAGGCCCAATCATGTAAAATAACTTGAAGAATCAGATTATATTTTCACCAAAAAATGTTAAATATTTTTATTTCAAATTGTACCTACGTAAGTATAACAATTAACAAGTATTTAGTTACTTTTTTCGCACGTCCTTGGCCGGGCTTTCCAGTAAGTATATAATTAAGCTCCATAAACTTTCATAAAGTATTTAAAATTAATTTTCACCTCTTTCTATATTGTTTCATACCTATTAATATTCAAACTTGTAAAGGTTGCTATATTTCCCTACTTCTTTCTGATGTCAAGATAGAAGTCATATATCAATTTTTATAAACATCAACATTCGCTTTTAACAATCAACATTTTCTTTGCGTTTTATATGTGTTATAAACACCTAACAACACACTTTATTTGTTTCGTTCATTGGTAATTAAAATTAGTAAGATAAAAACGATATTAAAAAGAAATTTTCTGAATAATTAAAATTGAGCAAGAATATGCACACATTGTCCTCATCTCGTATTGAATGACACGAATGTTTTTGTATAGTAAAAAAAAGAAAAGCTTTACTGCTAAGCATCCATTATTCGGATGAAATTCCCAGTGAGATGCACGCGACCTGCCTATATTTCAAAGTGCCCGAAGTTATTCATTGCTGTACGCGCAAATGCGAAGCAAATCGCTTCCCCTTTAAAAGCTTTTATATTTCCGCCGCTAGTTTAACAAGTAGGTTAATAATGACAATATTCTTAATAGCCCCCGGCACTCGGGCACAAATATAGTCACCAGAACAGCATTTATTCTTTTTGCTCGCACGTTTTATAGCCCATCATAATATCTCACAAGTTCCGGTCTATTTTACTTCTCCTATAGCTTCGTAATAGCAGCAAAATGTTGGTGTTTTGTAAGTGATTTTATTGAGTTTTCTTATCATCTTTATGATTTGTTTTACAGGAAATTGTGATTCCAAACCCTTTTAGTTTTTGATATTTTTTTAGCCAAGATTCTTCGAATTTTTATGAATACCTTTAAACCTTCAATATCAACACTGCGAGAAAGTTTCTTACTTTCGGTACGTAACACTTTCGGAATTGGGTGACTTATCATTCATAAAAACATTTTATTTTAGTTTACACTGTGGAAAGATTTATTTAATTTTAATAAAATCATATTGAAAATTACTTTCATTCATTGATACGCAACGATTTATATTAAATGTAAATTTTATTAATTTTAGTAAATTTCGCACTTATTCGTAAAATCGCATAGCAAAAGGCCATTGAAAATATTTTTTTAACTTGAATCCTTTATTTGACCGCATTTTATCTTTTTTTTTTCATCTTAAATACGAGTACTTCATGAAAACTTGCGCCTTTTAAAATCTTCCAAAATTTAACATTGTCGATTTTTTCCGTACACTTTTTTAAAGTTATAAATTATCCCCGAAAACCCGTTAACATATCTTCAGTCAACTGAATAAGTATCTTCCAGTCTTCAATATTTGTACATATATCAAACTATTGTATCAAACTATTGTATCAAACTATTGTATATTTGTCTTATTAATTTTTTTTTATTTGGTTAACAATCAGCTACCATTCCCTTGCTCTTAGTTTCACTTAGCCAATAAAAGTAGTATGGAAGAATTTATAATGTAGAAATCTATAAAGATGTGGAAGAAGCGAAACATATGCGCTGGATATGAGGAAGATGAACTCTGTTCTCTCTGTCTATCCAAATAGAAGCATAGCTTGATGGTGATGGTAAAAAATAATTGTGTGATGCAATTTTAATTAATTAGTTCGCATGATATATTTATAGTTTGCTTGATTTATGACAGTAAGTTACACCTTATAGTAGTTAGGTAAACATTTCCTTATTAGCAGTATATTATACTGTACTCAGTGAGATATAGGCAAAAGCCTAGTTTACTGGGTACACGACAAATGAAAGGCAACAAACCCAGATCCATTAAAATTGTGTCCAAACTAAATTACCTGTTATTTTTTCACAAATGATGTAGATTTCTTGTCATGTGTAAAGTATAGAAAAAAATATTATACGAACATTTTTTTTATATTACTATGGTTGATCAATGTAATGAAACAAAATATTTTTCATTTTATTCAAACTATCTCTAGAATATTGATCTTATTTTTATTTATTAATGCGAAGACTCACTAACAGATAATTTGTCTTTCCAAAAGACAAAATGTTAAGTAGGTAAACGAGAGCACTCTGAGATGGTTTGGACAGTTAGGGCCAATAAAGAATAATAGCCTCACAAAATAAATATTCAGTGCAAATTTCAATGGAAGAGGAAGCCAAAAATAATTATGATTGGATCGATGGAATAATATTTTGAAAGAAGGAGATTTGAAAAGTTAGAGTAATCGTAGGATGTATACGTAGAGAAGGCGAAAGTTAGAGTAATCATAGGATGTATACGTAGAGAAGGCGAAAGATATGTGTCTTGATACGAATCTCCTGTGCTGTATCATCTCTGCCTACCCCGAGAAAGAAACTGCGTAATAGCACTATGTGTATTTTTTTTTTTCGAAGAATGAATTTTTTTGTAATTTTCAGTTCATTCTCAATTTTTTACATTATACCGTAATATTATCTTTATATGTGATTCTAATATTTGGAAGTTCTTAACAATATTTCTTTTAACGAATTTGTTAAGATATTTGAAATTCCACACGTAAAATACTATTATTATTAATTTACCCCAAATTTCAATTTATAATTTTCGGAATTAGTGGTCCTAGTAAGAATAAACTTTCCCGCTAAAGAACTCAACTTAGAACACTCCTGCTTCGCTACTTTGAATTGCATAAAAACACTAGTTGATGTACTTTCCAATTTAGTTCAATGTTGTAAATTATACGAATCGAAAACTGAGTAAATTTGTAAGAAAACAATGAAGTTTGTCAGCGTTTTCAATTTATGTGAGTATTTGTAATGTATCATAATTCATACTACTCAAAAAGTAATTCGGAGGATCTTAGTCATGTCATGAATCTTCGTGCGGTATCATTCATACATCTATGTTAGTTCTAAGGTTAGTATATACGTGTATGACTTACTCTGCTGTATGGCACAAAAAGAGTTCTAGAGATAATGAGAAGTTTTCAAGTTCAAACCATCTTAAATATGTATATGTTGTTGAACGTACGCTGTGTTACTCTATATCAACGTCATGTTATTAAACCTACTTTATGTTTTTAAACCTACGTTGAGTTATTGAACCAACATTATTTTATTACACCTTTGTTGTGTTATTTTTAACCTCCGTTGAAAAGGTAGCACTGTTACTGCTACTCGTACTTTTCAATATAAAATAGCATGTTGGTGAAATGTATTTACGGCACGGTTCTATTTTATAGCTACTCTTAGAACGGAGTGCACATCTTGTAGCGCTTTATTTATCGACACTTTTTTAAAATACGTTATCTTTATACTTGGTTCGCTAAAAAAGCGTGGCTTAATAACAGGTTATAAGAAATATTATTTAACAACACTTGTAATGCATTACAGATATATAACACACTTTTAAAAGGAAAACTTTATAATGAATCATACGATTCCAAATTTGTCAGTCAATACTAAATGCAAGTTATTTAAAACCATTTTGCGTATTAGTTTAGGATCTGATTTACCTTGTATATAACAAGAAGAGATTTACTTTTATATTTGTATTATTGTTTTTTATAACTCTGCCGTTAAAATAATATATTTCTGACCGTATTCATACTGTGATATATACTTAAAATTATTTAAGTTTAACAATAATGAATCTTTGCTTCTACAGATTTTTCTTTTTAAAGACTGAAGTTTCTTGTGACTTGACATAAAAGTTTGTAATGCCTTTGTTCTTGGCAACAAAGTTTATAAAGTATATATTCTTTAATATCGGTTTTGTCCAAAAACATCGACAGTATAGTTAAAAACAAAATTATTCTTTTATTTTGAAGTAAGTATATATACTCGTATATTAAGTACTGGAAAATAAATACCGAATAAGAAACCAGTCGGAAATTTACGATTTTCCTCACATTAACGTTAGAAGTTCTATTTTGAAACTTTTACTTTATAATCTCTCGGTTCGAAAGATATGGGTTTGTTTCTTTTATTTATTGAGTAAGGGAATAGATTTTTTATGTTACTTTTTTGATGTCTTTTATCTAGCAAAATGATTTAAAGTAATCTCGGAAAAAACATTGTTTCCTTTTTGGTCCGTATTTTCCGCAGTGTGTAAAGAGGACGTGACCATGGCTAAGTTATTATCGCGTCGTGTTGCGACGAAATTTAATATTGTTTGTTCTCAGGTCAAATTTTCATCTCATCTCATCGATACTAATATTTATTTCCGATACAAATGTGTCCATAGATCTTTTTATGTCATATTTAGGACCTTGTTTTTTATCAAATATTGGCTCAAATGTAAAATTGAAAATATATCTTGAATCCTTTATAAACAAATTTATTTTCATAACCTCATCATCTTTATTTTACAAACACAATAAATTTACATTATATATTTATATATGACTTAAATGGTTTCGAGTTCGATTGCCGATGGTATTTAAAAGAAGGCATCCGTCGGGTTACAGAGTTCGTCTGGTAGTAATACAAGCACGTTCTAGACATGCGGTAGTAGTATTGCATATCCACGTGCAGAATTATTTCCAGCAAGTGTGATGGCGTCTGGTAGTAATACAAGAACGTTCTAGACATGCGGTAGTAGTATTGCATATCCACGTGCAGAATTATTTCCAGCAAGTGTGATGGCGAACTGTGAGTCACTTATCGACTGAAATATTTCTTTACCCGAAGGCTCGATTCGTGTGTCCGAAGATATTATCTCCCGACCACAATCAAAAACATCTATGTTTAATTAATTCAGAATGTTTAAGAATACCACACGAATGTATAATTAATTCAGACATGTTTAGGAATACCACACGAATGAATTAATAAAAAATTAAAACTAGTATTTATGCAAAAAAAATCTCGCACGTTTACGTAACTGGTTTGAAATAGTTGGAAAAAAATATTTCTGTCTTCACTGGACTTTTCCGATGTGTCATTTTTTAACTATTATAATATATCCATGTCGTTTTTCTTTTTCAACCAATAACTATCTCCATATCAAAAAATACGTAAAAATTCATTTAAATCGAAATCAAATTTGAAATATTAATGTTTGTTATATTATCGTAATTTATATTTTTTTATCAAAATGATAAATGCAGCGTGTTTCTTAAGAAATATAAAATTCATATTTCGATGGAAAATAGTATACTTATGTATTTTTTGGGAAAATTTGTAAAAAAACAAGTCTTCTTAAAATCTAGGCTAATCCAAATGCCCAGAACCCCAATGCGCCAATGCCAAGTGGTAATCTCTTTCAATCAATCAGGTAGATGTTAAACATGCTAAAAACCAGACCGATACCTTTTTTTAAAAATCTCGATACCAACGGGAATCGAACTAGTTACTCATGGGTTGGAAGACAGGCGTTTTACCACGGAGGTTATCTTTACATGTTATCGAAAGTATTTTACATTTTGAGTTATATATCTATATTAATAACAAATTGTATCACTTAAGTAAAAAAAGTAATTGGATTTCTCGTTAACAATAGTTTATGAATGTGGGCTCCTTTATTTTAGTTGCAGCGCAAAACGTTACTTTTTGAGTGAATTTTGTTGCATATATTCTGCACATTATTAATTATATCTTCGAGTTTTCCATACTCGTTAGGCTCATTTTTTTCTTCTAAATGTGGTTTTACTTGAACTGTAAATAATTATTTATTAATTTCACAGATTTAGAATAAATACGGTATTTTAGTATCTTAAGTATTAAATATACGAATATGTTTAACCATAGATATTCAACTGCAATAATGTTGAAAAATATTTTTATTAGTATCAAACCAAAAAATCGTTAAACTCTTAATTTGATTCTTAACATCAATAACTTTAATATAAGCAAACATGTTTCAAAGACTCGTTTCGAGAACGTTTCCAAAGGAACTCGACCTCTTTGAGATTGTGTAAATAACTAAGACAAATATATTTCATTTTTGGTGACATCTCTTTAACTTTATGGCAGATGTAAATTTTCATCATATCGTTTGTATTCCGCTCCGGTATGATTTAATTCGCCCCCATGATAGGGTCAGGTGTTGGTATCCTGGATCCACCCCCCACTCAGATTATCCCTGGATTCCCTCCAACCCCATTGTTTGCCCCCGTCCACAGCCCTCCAGCTTTCCATTGTTACATTTCCATAAACCATGTGCAAACAGACCGAAGGATTTTCCAGCATTACTTATTATTAACGACACCGGACCTTTGCTACGCACATGTACCGACAATTTTTCGAACATTTGTCTTATCTTGGGATAATTAATATTTCATCGTGTTTTAATTATCCAGAATATGTCGAATTATTTTCGACTCATCTAAGATAAATTTAGTACCCCTTTTAATTGTTGATGAAAAATTTTAACATTGGAGTGTGTAATATTGCAAAATGCTTACATTAGGTGAAATACAACTAAGCGGGCTTATTGCCATGTGGTTATCTCTTCCAACCAACTACAAAGATATTTTTAAGGAGCCTGAAGTGAAAACCAGATTGGAACTTTTTTTAATCTGGGTGACAATGGGAATCGAACCCGCATCTTCAGAGTTGTGCGGTGTATAGACGACTTACCAACTAGGAGACGGAGGTCGTCGATATCCTCGTGTATTCCTTGTGTCCTTCAGTATATGCTCCTTGTTTATTTATGAACTGGAATTAGATTGAGTAGTTATCGACCAATTTTGAGTGCATTGGCTAGTACAAGCATACGTGCCCATGACTTTCATACGTGCCTTTGTTTACAGTTTGATTTATTATTAATTTTACATTTAAAAAAATAGATTACATAAGATTTTGAAAAATCGAAACCATCACCTTTATAAGTATCCCTATTTTACAATTGTTTTTTTTAAATTCTTAATAAATATAATTTAATATACTTGAAAATTAACTTCGTAAGTCAAAAAACATATACATCATTACGCCATTACCCTATCACGGTAGGCAAAAAGGACAAAGCGTAAGACTTTTCTATCTCGATACACATTTTTGGCTTCTTCTATACTCATACCATCTTATTTCAAAATATCATTTTTCTGACTTTATATTTCCTTATGTTAAAATACCATTCACTCGATCCAACCATGTTTTCATTGGTATTCCTCTACCACGCCTTCCATTCACATTTGCGCTGTATATTTGTTTTGTAAGTCTCTTCATTTTTCGTTCTACATGCCCAAACCATCTCAGAGTGTTCTTTTCACTTTTCTTAACACATCAGCAACGAGTTTATGTTCATCCCTAACCAATGTAACAAACAATAATGACAAACGTTCAATTAAAATAAAAAAGTACAAAACCTTTACAGTGATTTTATTGAATGTTTTGCTATAAATGATTTGACTAAAAATCGAAAAGATAAACGAATCATTCAGTTAAATTTTAATGCCATTACCGCTAGACGCTAAACACTTTTTATCATTTAACTTTTTCTATTGTTTTTGGATTGACACTGCCTTAGATGAATGAGACAAGACGGTTTAAAGAAACTCTTTTAAATAGCACCTAAAAATATGTATACATATCCATACGTACGTGTACTTGTACGTATACATATAACTATTCTACTATTCATTTTCTCTCACTTTTATTCAATTTTTCAAGATTAAACACATACAAAGATATAATGATAAGTGAAAGGGATAAGATAAAGATATAAAATCTTTAAATAATATATTATTATGATACCAATATAATGTGGGTTTCTCTTGAGTTATTTTTAAGGATACGTCTGCCTTGGTTCTGTTTATCTTTTTGCTTTTGCGCTCTTTTCACAAGTTCAATACATTAAGACGCTACTTTGAGTAAATATTGGAATATTTCATTGAGCTTACAATGAAACACAATAGATGTTTGTAAATAATTCACAACTTTGGCTGGAGTTTGGTTTCCAATTGTGTACAAACGGTTTGCTTTATGGCTTCGGGTGCTTATTTGGACAATGCTTCATATTACCTATTTTACATACATTTGTATACTTTCATACATATATGGTATGTGAGTTTATATTTAAACATTCCATTAAATTAATTCCAAAAATATATATCCCCACTTACCTTCATCAATTTATATGTCATGGATAAAATCCAATCGTAAAGAGTCACTTTTGAATTTTATATTCCAAAAAACGTAGTTATACTTGTCACAAGCGGCGTGAAATATTTAATTTTCAGTACAGCTCCTAATTTAAAAAAATATATATTCGAGAGGTATCTAATAGATTTTTTGTACATATTGTATGACAACATAAAATACAAAATTTCAATATCCAAGCACGTGTCAATCTCTTTATTTTTACCTTTTCAAAAAATTGTTTTTAATTAAACAATTAAGATGTTTTTATTTAACTTCTCTTCTTTGCCGATTCCTCGTGACAGAATCGTGATTTTTCCAGTCCATGTGTCCAGAACTGATCACAGCGATTCTCCACCTATCCCGATTTTTGGCTTCTTTGAGTGTTGCCATCACAGGACCCTGTAGCGTTCCTGACTTAGACAGTGCATGGGGTTGGTGGTCTTCATCAACCTTGTCTTCCCTTCAGGCTACGTGCTATCATGAATTTTTCCAAAGTTTTCTCTACCCTACGTGCAATATGGTAAAAGAACTGGATTATTCAAATCAGACAACTCGTTAATCCCAAGTTGTATGATGAACGCGTTGGTGCGCAAAGCCGTCCAAGGAATCGTCAACATGCGTCTCCAGCACCAAATCTCGAACGCATCCACCTTTTTCTCATTATTGACATTAGTGTTCAGTTCTACGCTCCGTTGAACAAAATGAAGATTAGAGAATTAATTAGTTAGTTAAATTATTACTAATGATTAGTGTTAATATCTATAATAAATTGCGAAAATTATGAGTTATTGTCAGCTTGTTTCTCATTTATTTTCTAGAGGTTATTTAATTCTTAAATCCACTTTCAACATATTTGATCGACTATTTTAAGTATCCTACAAATGACATACAATGAAACCTACTAAACACTTCTACTATAGTAAATGTTTTCATTTTTTACTTGATACTTCATTTTACTGATCATCATGAAAGATTAGTTTTTATTAATGATGTTCATACAAATAAATAGACTTAATATTTTTGAGTTTGGTTATATTTTATAAAATAATTTAAAAGCATTAAATAAACATGTTTCGATAAGCCAAAAAAATTTGGCACCTAAGATTTTGTAACCAGTGTTTTGACTTGACAAATCTTTAATCGTTGATTGATGATTCATTAATATCGCATTCACGCAAGTAAGACGTGTAGTAAACTCAATATTTTATGTTTGCTAGGTAAACATTTGCCTTCAAATATTATTAATTCTCTCACGACGTCGACAAAGCTTTTCCAAATACATTGTTGCATGATACACGAATTCAGGCACCGTTGCTTTTCACACGATTTATGGTTTATCGCAATATATTTTACTTTTACCCGACCTTAAATTATTCCAGTTAAGAGGGTTTGCTCTTTATAAACTGGGGTCAAAAAAATATTTTTTTTCACGTTTAACAGATAAATGTTTTATTTTACTTTGAAATTGTTAAAATAAGAAAACATCTTTAAAATTATACAATTTATTTACCAATTACGTTTTGAAAATAACTCAAAGGTTTTTTTTTACTTAAAACATTCACCTTAATCACTTTTTGCTATTTTTCATACCAGCAGAGTTATCTCATACTTTCAAGACGTGTAAAAAAGAATGATTTTCATTACTTATATTTTTAATAACTTATATATAAGTTGTTTACAAGGTTGCTAATTTTCCATTTGGTTATTTAATCAATAGATTTCAACATAATTTATTGTAACTATTTTTTTTTTCTAATTTGATAGTGATACCTTTTTGAAGACCAAATATTTTCTTGGTAATAAATATGTCAGAAATGAAAACTTAAAATGTCTTTATATATTATTTATAGTTAAGGCATTAACATTGGGGAGGTTTGAAGACATTGTAATTTGTTTTATCAAACACTGTTTATTCCACTTTTTTGAAAAAAAGTGGAATAAACAGTGTTTGATAAAACAAATTACAATAAAATGTCTTTATTCCAACATTTCCGCATAGTATTTTGACCCAATTCATTAACTTTAGGCAGTATGAATACTTTTGACAAATGTCTCATTTTAAGTACATATATTCAAAACTAGAAAAAATTGGATGATTTGCATGAAAAGGTGTATGTTATCGAGGTGTTTTTCATTGCCTACCCCAATTAATATTAACAGAATTAATTTCAGGATAATTTTTATTACTGGATATTGCGGATATTGTGTTTACCTCACACACCGTTGGAAAAAAATTGAGAAGCAACTGAATTTTACTAATGTAGTCACGAAAATCACGAATTTTCTCCTATAAGTGTTTTTATTCCAACAGTCAGATTCACCTACTTTACATTCAAAATTCGTATTCAAAGAAAACATTTCTTTTCTCGTATACATCACATAATATAATACGAAGACGTAACATAAATCAATCATCCCTTATCGATTTTGTTTCGTTTCCTCTCGCATTGCTGTTTTCACCATATGTTCTCTTCTTACTGTGCATTTTTTTCGTAATCAATGTATTCACTATTTACTCTACCCAAATTGTATATTTTTTCCCGTTTTCCAAATTGAAATCTTGACTCTTCCTAAATGTCACTTAATTTAATCCGCTGTTCCAATACCTTTATCGAGATCGGGCAATCTCGTGAATTTAGTATGAGATTCTCGTTCTCTCCATTTCAAGTCGCTACCAACGTTTTGCTTTCTCGTTTGTTTTACTTTCTTGCAGGTAATCTGCTTAGCTCTACTTGAAAGTTTCGAGAACATTTACAAATCCTAATTTGGTTTTGTGTTTATTTGGTTCTTACAATGTGTTTATTTATACGTTATTGAGTGGAGATAATATTTACATAAAAGGAAAAAATAAGTAAAATAAAAAACTTATTTTATATTTTTGTGTTCACCACAGGTTTAATTTAGGTTCACAACTAGTTTAATCGTGGTTTGAGGATTCTACATATAAACCGAGGGGGATTGCATCTTGACAATTTGGAAGTTCTCGAGATTAAAAAATCTATAAAATTAAGTCTAAATATCATCAATAACCAAACCAATTTTCATAATAGCTCTGCTTAATATGTTTCCAATTTAAAATCCTCCCCTGTCTTAAAGATTCACATTCACTTTCACATATTTTTTCCCCGCCCCATTCACCATTGTATTACATCTCTCCCCACTTCACTCCCCCTACCTCGCCTCTTTTATATTAGGTATTTACACTTCTACAGAATATACTCGTATTTTAGCAACTTAGTTTATATTCACCGGACGAAGAAGACGGTGGTCTTGGAAACAAGTTGTGTACCTAAATTAAACCTGCGGTGAACACAAAAATATAAAATAAGTTTTTTATTTTACTTATTTTTTCCTTTTATGTAAAAAATGGCACCACAAAGTGAAACTATAGTCTTTTCGAAGATTCGAGAGATAATATTTATTCGTTACATATAAAATTCAATTATATATTTGATGTGAATAGCTGGATCTTATACCATATAGGTATATTAAGTTGTGAATATCTAGATTTTAAAATTTAGGTTTGAATGCTTCGATTGAAATTAATTAGTCATTATTCAATGTATTGTCAGTTTTCTGTTTTTTTTATAAGTACATATTGTTATGTTGAATACGTAAATAATTTGCATTGGTATACTTTAAAATCACTGCCATAAAAACTCAATCATATTTAGTAATTGATATACGTTATTAGATTAAAGTATATAAACATTTTCATGAATTTGAACAAACCTAACTAAGGTCATTTTAAATTAACCAACTCTTGGTAGGTCGAGTAGATGCTTGACATATTCAAAACTTTCAGTTACTCGGCTTCGCTTCAATCCACTGCTTTTATTTTTATCCTCAGTTTCATTGTACGAGTACCTTAGTTCCAAAGAATTAATTTCTTTATAAAAAAATACTGACATATTTCAGATTTTTTCAAAGATTTGCTTGATTGTTTGTATTTAAGATGTTAATTCACAGATGTTCTACCATATAACATAATGTTTTATAATATGTGTGTTCATAAATTTTGAAAATGAAACATTTGAATATATTTTTTGAAAAATTAAAAAATTCTGAACATTAATTACAATTTTCTCCTTAAATATACTCCTATGTATTAATATTATCACATGACATGACTTGACTCAATTGAGTTTTAAATCGATTTTCTATGAAAATGAACCTTATTTTATCAACACGTGACTTATTTGGTTAAAGTAGTAGGTTCTCGTATTTCTGACAAAAATTGTATTTTTTAATGTATTATGTTTCCTTGTTTGTATTTAAAAATATTTCCATTTCAATCCCTTAAACAAATGTAAGGATTATATTTTGATGAAAAGGAAAAACCGTTTTTTATTAAAAATTAGTAAAACCTTAGTTTAGAACAGACTTTTCAACTTAATAAATATCAATTACCATTTGACCTAAGGAGAAATTCTAGTGACGATAATTATAATTTATATTGAAAAATATCATTAAAGTTTTGTTTCCCGCCTGTTGTTGACACAGAAATGCTTCAAAGCAAGAGGGTATTAATGGTAGGCTTAAGTGGAAAAACTTCAACTTCCAGCGCCGAAGATCACTTCAGTGAAGTAGAATGTCTTACGGAAATTTCAGACTTAATCAAGTTTTTACTTTTATACTTGAATTTCTGAAGCTTTGTCATTATTTTCAAAACAATTCACATGTAAGAGGTACTATGCGATAGATTAATTTTTAATTTATTTGTATCCTTAGTTAATTCCATAAACGTATTTAAATGTCAAAACTTAAGTTGAACTATTGTAAAGAATTTTCGCCAATTATTGAATATAAAATTTTATAAAAATAAAAAACTATGTAAATTCATTTAACGTGTATTGTGGGAATTAATGCATTTTATTTAATATGTTAATTGGAGATAGGGATTTACGGATAGAAAGATCTCTTCTTATATAATATCAATTTCTTTTTGGTGGTGATGCGTTATACGACAACTTATGATGGATCGAAAAATGAAGGTATTAAACATGATTGGCATATAATATATTTATACTAAGAGAGGAACATATTTCCGACAAATTGTCTATGATCAAAACAAAAACATACTCTGTATACAAAATTGTACAAAAAAATAATTCTTTGGGATATTATTTTTTACGTCTTATCAATAAAAATATTTTATTGTTTTAAATTCAACAATTTGTGTGATATTGAATAATAAACTGTTCATGTTCATACAAAAAAAAATATTCTGCTGTCGCTAAAAAATGTTGACTTTAAATTTTTAATGGAAAAATATATATATGTCCTGTTAAAGTAATCAGCGTTAAAGCCCAAATCCATATTTACCGGATATGTAGCGAAAGTTTTGCTGACCGGACGACCATTAAAAATACATATTGTCTATTTTCGGCTTATGGACAATTTTATTATGATGTACACGTACGTACCTTCACGGTTAGTGTTATCCGGTATTTTCAAATAGTATTATAATATTTCTTTGTACTGATTTATTTTTAATTGTTTATTTTTTTATGAATGTATCAAAAATAAGTTATTGCTCAGAGATTGTAACGTCTATTTTTGTTTATTTTACAATTATAGGTCATTAATACAGATTTTCAAGGTTCTATATCTTAACATATTCATTTTTTTAATTGAACTTCAAGTTTATTTTATTTTTACTCTTGTCTTATCATGTTGCTTGTTTAATGAACTACTATATACCACAAAATAATCACTAGAAATTGTAGTACATATTCTGAAATACTTAACATATTGATAAAAAACTTAGGGGTATTATCATATGTTAATAATTTTTAGAATTTAATAGTGTTAATGCGTCAATCAAAATAAGGCTCCATGATAATCATGCTTGATCGACGCGTCAAAATCAATCGAGCTTAAAAAAGGCGAGTACGCGATAAAAACTTTTAATCCAAATCCATTACAATTTTTTTATTCTATATATTGGGATATACTTTGAACATTTTGTTTCCTTTTTTTGTATCTTGTTCCCTTCTCTTACGTATTAACTAGGATAAGAATTTTATCATTTTTTATTTTGTATTAATAAATAGAAACTAAAAATAACTATCATTTGTAATTTCATGATCACTTATCAGAACCTGCAGTATTTAAATGTTGCCTCGTGGTATCAGAACCTGCAGTCTTTAAATGTTGCCTCGTGGTATCAGAACCTGCAGTCTTTAAATGTTGCCTCGTGGTTTTTGATAACCACCCCATTGAATTTATCATTTCACGTCATTATTATGTCTAGTTCAGCATTACTAGAGTCAGTGCTCCGTTGAATATTATACTTGTTATTCATTATTGTTGTTCCAGTTTTAATCATATACTTCCGATCATCTTTCCGCTCTTTAAGCTTCCGTTTATTAATTTTAAAACAATGCTCTCTTAACATGCTTAGAGAATACGAAACAGCGCTGTACAATTTATTATTGTTTATCCTTTTTTTATATCCTCTTGAATTACTGCATCTAGTTTGTTAATTTATATCCGGTATCATCTTATGGAGCAAACTGTTTATCACAATTACGGAAATCATTTTTACATCAACACAATAATTTATTCAAATATTTATAAAAAAAAAATTATTCAAATTCTCATGAAAAGATATGTTAATAACAAAAAATTATTTTGTCCTTTATTTAGTTAAACATTATTTATTCTGCTTTATATAACGGTATGACCCTACCGATTTCAAGGTGTTCACCTCATCATCAGGGAAGCAAAAACAAGACTCAAAATAATAGATTTTCAGTTGTTTTCAAAAATCGATGTTACATTATATTAATATTATATTTAGAAAGTTTACGATCAAATAATAATATGATGAAGTTTTAAAATGTTTTTTTTTCTCGTTTGAAGTACATTTCAAAACTATTCGCGCACTATTCAAACCAACTTGAAGGTGCAGAGAATCATTATGCAAAAAAAATCTTGAATGTTCGCGTGTCATTTTTTAACTAAAATCGATTAAAGCACCAAGCATCCGCCCATAATAGTGTGGGAATGGAACAATGAAAGCAGGTTGTGAAGTGGCACTGTAACCGTATTCTACCTATCATTTTTCAACCGACGCGCTCGACTATAAACCCTCATAACTTGTCGAATTTTCTAGATCTTTGAAAATTTCTTACTGGAAATGATTCAGAAAGGATTATAAAAAAATAAAAGGAAAAAAAATGGATTTAAAAAAAAAATGAAAATACCCCCTTAAAGTCTCTTTAACATATTTACGGTTAGTTAGAAGAGTTGTACTTTATACAACCTGTCAGGTTTACAAACTTGCCAGGTTGTACTATATACTCGTACGACAAAAACATATAACACAACAATTAATATTGCAGCATCTTTAATTCAGTCATGATATCAATTTATTCCATTTAACTTGATTTCTTTAATAAATGTTATAAGAGATGTAACACTTTTAATTATAATTATATTTAACATATCTTCTTCGTTCGATATCACAAAGTATAATATCTGTATATACATCAACACCTGTAATATTCTCCAGAAACCAGTTATACACCCATACTTCTCTTTATGGACCCTCTTTTAACGGAGTTTGACTATGTCGGATTTGAAAAAACAATCAAGAAATTCGCTTTACGAGAAAAAATTGATTTTCGTAATATTTCAAAATTGGTATTCAAATTAAGATTAGCGCGCAATAAATCAAGATCCACCCTTAAGGAACACGAAAGATAAATAAAGATTTTTCGAGAATTAGCATTGATGAAATTGGACGATGCTTTTTATGTTTTGGAAAGGAAATCTAATCCTTATTCATAACTATCTCGATGAAGATAAAAGCTCTAACGTTTCCCGGAAAATTAATGAGATTATATATTGCTATAAGCAGGTGGCAGAGGACAATAGAAAATGTGCAAAGTTGCAAATTTTGGATGGATATTTCGCTCAGTTCCTGTTTCCCAATAGACTAATTCTGATGTGGAATTTTCTTTTCGTCATTTTTAATGCTGTTTTTCATTATATTTGTATAACATATAAATATTCTGTTAATATCTATATGTTTCAGAATACTTAAATTTGTTCTCAAATATTCAATTGATTTATTATTTTTCTTTATAGAAAAAAAATCGCTTTACGGAATTTCGATTTACAGTCAGCTTTTTAGAAACGTATCTCTTTCGTAAAATGAGCTATGGGTGTAAATAGAATTTTGGTCAACGATAAACCTGCTAAGAAAAGAAATGCGGTTTGAATATCTGGGTTAATAATCGGGGATATTAATATGCTTACTCTTTATGATCTCCAAAACGTTTTAATATAGGAAAAGCAGAGAAGTCAATGGCATCCAGATGTGAGAAAAATGGTGAACACGCATAATATAACGCAACACATGTCTATGCAAGTTATAATCAGGATAGAAATATATTAACTTATAATCATTAATATTTTTTAATTATATTAGTTCAAACTTACGTGATTTCTATTATTTTTGCATTCGAAACGCAAATATGAGATTTTGAGGAGTGAAATTTAAGAATTGTTTGTTAACTACTTAGAGCATTGATGTTCTTTTTATTTTAATATTACGTATTTATAACGGGTCTCTACAGTTCTTACATATTACGTATTTATAAAGGTCTCTACAGTTCTTACATATTACGTATTTATAAAGGTCTCTACAGTTCTTACATATTACGTATTTATAAAGGTCTCTACAGTGCTTACATATTATGTATTTATAAAGGTCTCTACAGCTCTTACATATTACGTATTTATAAAGGTCTCTACAGTTCTTACATATTACGTATTTATAAAGGTTTACAGTTCTTACAAAAATACTCCTTTTTTTCTAGTAATAAAATCTGAAAACATGACGTCAAATTAAAAAAATATTTAATTTATAAGACGAATAATATAAAATAAAATATTAAGATATTACTTTAATCAAGCGCATTGTTTAAATATTTAAACTTTGTTAGGTTATCTTTTACAACGGTTATTGAATGTTATTTATTTATTAAAAAGTTACAATAATTTCTTGCTTCCTAGATAGTTTTCAGAAATAACTTATTGCTTTTCCGAAAATGTTTATTTCGCTTCAGATTGACAAGATAATCGAAATGCTTCAAAGTAGAATATGTCTTGTGATATATTACATCTAATCTTTTGAAGTTGTTTTTCGCTACCTACTCTCCAACCAACCAGAAATAGATTAAAAAATCTTATGTGATAAAACAGACTGGGACCATTTTTCGGGTTATGTCATAAATTGTATGTGAAACCTACAGCTTGTAAGTCAAACGTAATGCTAACAAGACCACAGAGGCTCTCTGATGTGATAAGTTTTTCCTTATTCCTTGAAACCATGCTTTGTCACTTTCTGACAATCCCTTATCCTCTTCTCTCATCAATTTATTATATTTTTCGTTTAATTTTTATCAATAAGAAATTATTTTCTCTTAAGATCAATTTATCAACGTTTTCATTGATTCTTTAGAAAAGATTTCCAAAGTCTTCTAGATGCAAATAGGGTACAAATTAATATGTTGTAAAATAAGTTCAATATACGATAATAATAATGTTTTTCTCAATAGTTTCTATTTATTTGAATACGAGTTTAATAGTTTCTATTTATTCTCAAAACAAAATAAAATAAAAACATATATTTATTGTAATATTCGAATATAGTTTTAATTTTAAAAGCTTGTTTACTTTTGCGAGTATTTAACAAATTTCATTTTGTACTAAATACTCGTAATTTCATTAGTTTTGGATTATGCAGGATATATTTGTGATACCCTGAACTTAAATGATAATGTAGCAGTTTATTTTTATGTTTTTACCTACGTCGCAAGAAAAAAAAATCGGAATGTTTTGTAACATAACAGGAGACAAATAAATAACAATAATTGTGCGACTTGTTCAATTTCAAAATAGCGACTCTAAGACAAGTTCCGTGTTGTTTTTTTCACTGTTTATCGCCTCACGCCTTTTGACCCCTGATCCCAAAAAGTTCTCGTGTGACCTTAGCCCCGATGTCGTTTTCTGTGAAAAACAGACGTCGTTATCTTAAACAAATTAGGTCCACCGGCTCCGAGCAATTCGAAGGGAGATAATCATCACATAGCCACTAACCATTTACCTTTCCGAAGGAAACCCAGACCCATTTTTTTGCTCTTACGATAGAGAGAAATCCAGCGGAAAACATACCTTCTTCCTTGTTCGTTTGCTTTCACAGGGATTTTCTTGATAATTTAATCGTATTATGATCAGGACAGAAAGCAAGCTTTTGATTTGGATAAGTGTAGCCGATTTGAATTTGGTAACATTAATATTCTATCAAAATTAGTTATAAACTTTATTTTTCCTCAAATAATGTTTTTCATAATCATGAAGTCAAATTTGTACTGTGACTACAAACAGCAATTCTAAATTGCCTGTCTCTTTCATTTATTATCTTTATAACCTGTTTCTGTAATTTTAAGGTCCTCTTCCAAGCCTTTTTTCATTTACAATATTAGATGCTGAACAATTGACACATTATTCTATGTTATATTTTTACTATTGTATATTTCTCTCATTTATTTTTCTTATCACCATGTTAGTATCAACTAAAAACTTATTCGTATTAAATCAACCAACGTCTTCTTTTTTTCTTTCATGTTTCTTTGCCATTCACCAACTTCAAAAATCACTAACTTTTATCACCATACATTTTTTATAACTATTTTTGTACGTATAGGTAGAATCACCTCAGAATAATATTTCATTGAAATTAATATTTTATTATGTTCAACGTTATCCTTCTACAAAACTTGCATTAATTATTTTCGAGGATTTCAAAAGAAAAAATATTACATGCGCCTATTATATTCAGAAACAGCAATGTCGTTTTTTTTTTGTTATAACAATCATGAACGAATTCATTTCAAAAAGATAAATGAAATTCATTCGTTCCATTGGAAGACAGAAAAATACAAAATATATATCTACATTCTAGGAGACAAAGTAATACTTTTTGATAAACTCGAAGAAAATAACATTTCACGCCTGACACTTGAAGAAAAAGGGAGATTGTACGTGAAGGCACATGAATATTGAGAAGATTTAAATCAGAAACCAGCAGGATAAGCAAAGGCATAAGACGCAAATTCCTAAAAATATTTCTTTCTTTCTATTAAAATTTTCTTCATTTTTTTCTTCTCGTGCTTTCTTTGGTGGGTTTGATCTTTGATGAATTCATATCTCAACTGGATTTCCTTTTTGTTTGAATTTATTGTTTTACGAAATTATCTATTTTTATTCTTCTTATTTATTATACTTTAGTAAAACCTTTTTTAATAAATTTTTCCAAGAATAAATTTTTTTATTATTTCAAGCTGCGATTTTTTATGATTTATACGTCACAAGTTTACTAAAAATGTATCACGTTTACCCTTGACTGTTCATATCATCAGACTCTCAAACCAGTTACCCATACATCACAAGATAAATAAAGATATATCATGTTACCCTACACTGTTCATACCATCAGACTCTCGAACCAGTTACCAGCTGCCAATAGACTATTATCTTCGTTGACTTACTTCAAACGGCGACTTATAAAATATTACATCTCTTCAATGACGCGGTATATTTTTTTGGTCATATTTTCTTATCGTTTTCCATGATCCTTCTTTTTTCATTATTTTTTTATTGAGTTGAGTATGTTTAAGTATTTTTCTTTCTTTTTGTGTTGGAAGAAATACCATTATTTCGTTTCATCCAGCGGTATGTACTAATTTGGATAACTTTTATCCGGTTGATTGGACTAGATTTTCAAATTGCAATTATGTCACCATTTGTATACTTTCAATAAAGCGTCTTATAAATAAAAATAGGTCGTCAATAAACTCTGTCTTTGTATCCCCTACAGACTATCAAACCATATATTTAAATATCTAATTCGACTTTCATGAATAATCAAAAACTTTTATGGGCTGAACTTGTTCTTATTTTTAAATTATAAATATTTTAATGGTACTAACCTAACGACGGCTAAGATAAAATCATTATCAACTTAGTGTTTAAAGCCGTGATTATTTTGGTATGAATGACTATTTAAAAAGAAAAATGCTTGAATTGTTTAGTAAGAATGCTTGAGTAGTAGTAAGAACAACTGAATACATATAAATAAAACCTCCCCTTGTTATATATAAAATGAAAAGGCATATACACAAAGCAAGAAAATAAAATGCTTCCGTTATTTTCGTTTATGCGCACGTGTTTTAATTCGGGAATTTATTGTAGCAATTTCCGTATATGCGGGCACACATAAGAAATCTTTTAATGGCATATTTAGTGTTTTTAAAAGATTTACTTCTGCCGAAAATTATTCAATTTTTTACCGTTTTAACATACTTTTTTAGTCCTGGCAATTTATTGAATGTCATTAAAATTATTAAACGTAAGAGTTGATATTTTTTTATTAATATTGAATTTATTTTATAATTTTAAATGAAAATATATTTTTCAGTATAATTACAGTATAAATGGTATGTAAATGTTTATATATATATATATATATATATATTTATATATATATATATATATATATATATATATATATATATATATATATATATAAATATATATATATATATATATATATATATATATATATATATATATATATATATATATATATATATATATATATATATATATATATATATATATATATATATATATATATATATATATAATATATATATATATATATATATATATATATATATATATAAATATATATATATATATATATATATATATATATATATATATATATATATAAATATATATATATATATATATATATATATATATATATATATATATATATAATATATATATATATATATATATATATATATATATATATATATATATATATATATATATATATATATATATATATATATAAATATATATATATATATATATATATATAATATATATATATATATATATATATATATATATATATATATATATATTATATATATATATATATATATATATATATATATATATATGTATATATATATATATATATATATATATATATATTATATATATATATAAATATATATATATATATATATATATATAAATATGATTTTTTGTTTGGTTTTAGCGAAGGGTTATATTTATTTTAGGTTTTCAGTTACTTCGCGAACTGTAAATATTGGATTCTGACATCAGATCTACCTGGAGATCCCTCAGCAGCTTCCTTACAGCATTTTTTATTTTTTGGCCTGGATGACTCTTTAGTAACATTGTTCTCTGTTTTGGATATACAGGAGACGGTATCTATTTTAATTGGTATTTTGTGGGCTTATGACCACCTTTGAAGGCTGAGTTAAGTGCTCACTTTATGCCTAGGCAACATTCCTCATTATACCATAGATTCATCTCTATACATCATTTAAATGTTTTTATTCTTAGTGTAGACAAGATGGTTTTTAGTCTTTATGCCATTTGTTGACGAACAATGGTAAGATTTTTTTAACAGATGTTGAGGAAACCTCTTTATTCTATCAATACCTCATCATTGTTTGTTATACAAGCCGGATAATATGGATATAATGCTGTAAGGAAGCTGCTGAGGGATCTCCAGGTAGATCTGATGTCAGAATCCAATATTTACAGTTCGCGAAGTAACTGAAAACCTAAAATATATATACATATATATATATATATATATATATATATATATATATATATATATATATATATATATATATATATATATATATATATATATATATATATATATATATATATATATATATATATATATATATATATATATATATATATATATATAATATATGTTGGTCAGAATGCCTAAATGAAGCAAGGATGAGTAGATTGCGCAGTTGTTTTAATTTTCAAACACATAATACTGTCAAAACTAAATCTCGATAGGTAGCTAGATCGACGCTTATTTGTTACTTAACATTATTTATTTTTCCTAAACAGATTTGCAAAACAAACGAACATAGATTTGTTATAGTTCGCATTTCGAGTACAAATACACACTGAAAAATTACTTTACTAAATATATAGCTATATTTAAATACGTTTTTAGTTGCTATTTTCGCACATCCTTGGATGGGTGTTCTAGCAACTTAAATATACTCGTATTTTGATAATGAATACAACTTAATTATCTTGGAATGTATACCTTGTCGTAAGTTTTGCTTATAAATAAAAATAAAGAAATATAAGTTTTTTTTCTATTATTGAAGCATATTATTTATAGATTATATTAGGTGTACAAATAAGTTTCCGCCGTTTTTTTTTTCAAAATTGGGCATTTATTGTGAAAGAACGGAACCTCATGTTTTATTCGAAGTATTGGCCATCGCTTGCCACTACCTTTTCCCATCTTTCTGGCAGCATACGGATACAGCGTCGGAAGAATGCTTCATCTTTTGAGGCTATCCACGAATCGACCCAATTTTTGGTATCTTCATATGATGTGTAGTGCTGCTCAGACAGGTCATGCGTCATCGATCGAAACAAGTAAAAATCAGAAGGAGCAATGTCTGGTGAATACAGCGGGTGGGGTAAAACTTCCCAATTGATTGTTTCCAAAAAGGTTTTGACCGGCGCCGCAACATGTGGACGAGCATTATCATGCAGGAGAATAATTTTGTCGTGTCTGGAGTAGCAGTGGGCGCGCTTTTCCTCGAGTGCTCGACTCAATCTCATCAATTGTGCTCGGTAGACAGCCCCAGCAATGGTTTCGTTCGGTTTGAGCAACTCATAATACACGACACCAAGCTGATCCCACCAAATACACAACAAGAGTTTTTTTCCATGAATATTTGGCTGTAGATGTTGAAGCATGGCCAGGGGTTCCCCATGATTTCTTCCTTTTTGGATTATCATAGTGGATCCATTTTTCATCACCAGTGACTATACGGTGCAGAAAACCCTTTCGTTTATGCCTGGCAAGCAGCATTTCACATGTGGAAAATCGGCGTTCAACGTTTCTCGGTGTCAGTTCATATGGAACCCAATTTCCTTGTTTTTGATCATTCCCAATGATTTCAACCTATGTGAAATTGCTTGTTGAGTCACTCCTAATGTAAGTGCAAGTTCTTCTTGCGTTTGGCACGAATCTTGATCCAATAATACTTCCAATTCCGCGTCTTCGTACACTTTCGGCCTTCCGCTACGTTCTTTGTCTTCGATGTCAAATTCACCGTTCTTAAACTTTTGAAACCACTCACGACAACTTCTCTCACTTAAGGCAGCCTCACCATATGCTTCTACAAGCAATCGATGCGCCTCAGCTGCAGATTTCTTCAAATTGAAGAAGTAAATCAAAAGTTCCCGCAAATGACGCTTATTCGGCTCAAAACTTGACATTTTCGAACACAAAAAAATATGTTATACTGATAAAAATTCACTAATATTTCAAGGTCATGTTGTTGACAGATGTCCAACCTTACGATAATGACATTTTACATCTGACAATTTTAACCATAACTTACTGGTGGCGCCAACTTTTGTCAAACGGCGGTGACTTATTTGTACACCCAATAGTTTATTTTAAGATGAAAACTAGAAAAATTTTTTCCTCTTTTCATTACTAACAAAACCAATTCATCTTAATTCTGGTATAATGTATCGACTTTTTAATGTTTTTTTTTAGATACAAAAAAAATGTCGTTTAATTTTCTAGTCTGCTTCTTTCTATATTTATTAACAAAAATAACTTCATAAGTATTCCACGGAAATATATTCTTACATAACGCTATACTAAAAACCTCAAATATGTATTTATATATGTATATATACTCTTGATACCGAAGGTACGCTTGATATATGAAATCAGGAAGCATGGCAGCGTTAATGGCATCAACGAGCAAAAAACCGAACTTATGGAGTCAACATAGGGAGACCTTCATCCAGCAGTGGAACGTCACTGGTTGACAATGATGATGTATACATACATACATATATGCATACATGCACACATACACACATATACACCCACACAGAGACATACATACATACATACATATTGTAATTTGTTTTGTCAAACACTGTTTATTCCACTTTTTGTAACGGGATAACTCTACCGATTTCAAGGTATTCATCTCATCATCAGGGAAGGAAAAAAAAGACTAAATTCTGTTCGAACTGGTACCAAAATACACGCTTCTAACGGTTAACATTCGTGTTGGGGACTAGGGGCTGAGGTGGCATGAGAGATTCTTCAAGTTATATATATGTGTTTACCAGATGTTCACTTCGATGCACTGACTTAAAAATTTCTAGGGTCTCTAATCTGTCCAATTTATTTCCATTACTACTGATATGTAAGGATTTGGCATCATATTAGGTCCTTACATATGAAATTGGCGTTTTGCCGTACTGGCAACTTTGATCTCAAATATCTTCTCTTTGGTTAGGAATTCCAAATTAAAATTTATACAGCTATTTACTCAAGTATTTGTGTTTCGAAAATTATAATTCATTTGTTTTTTCCTCAATTGTTTTTTTTCTTTGCGTCACTCAGTTTACAAAATGGAAAACTTGAAATATCGCGTTATTTACGAGTACGAGTTCCACCGTGGCACCAGTGCTGCAGAAACGGCTCGAAGGATTAATGATGTGTATGGCGACGGTGCCGCAAAAGAAAACACAGTGCGTTTTTGGTTCCAACGTTTTCGTTCTGGAAATTTCGACCTGCAGAAAAAGCCCCGTGGACGGCCGGAGACCAAAGTTGATAATGAAGAATTCAAGGCTATTGTGGAAGCGGATCCATCGCAAACCACGTCCGAGTTAGCTGCAGGCTGCGGTGTTAGTGATAAAACGGTTTTAATCCACTTGAAGCAAATTGGGAAGGTGAAAAAGCTTGAAAGGTGGGTACCTCACGAATTGAGTGAAGCAAATCAACAAACGCGCGTTGACTGCTGCGTTGCATTACTCAACCGGCACAATAATGAAGGGATTTTGAATCGAATCATTACCTGTGATGAAAAGTGGATCCTGTATGATAATCGGAAGCGCTCATCGCAATGGCTGAACCCTGCCGAACCAGCCAAACCATGCCCCAAGCGAAAATTGACTCCAAAAAAGTTACTTGTGAGCGTTTGGTGGACTAGTGCTGGTGTCGTTCACTACAGCTTTCTAAGATCTGGCCAGACGATTACGGCAGATGTCTATTGTCAGCAACTGCAAACCATGATGGAAAAGCTAGCTGCTAAACAACCGAGGCTGGTTAATCGCTCTAGGCCACTGCCAAATTAGAAGAGTTTCCTTTCCCATACATGAAAATCATATCGAATATACTCGATATTTATTTCAGAACAATCGATAGAAGGAATAGATTATATTTTATTGCATAGTTTATTAAAACCAAATTTTATAATAATGCTACGAACTTTTATTAGTTGAGGAATCAATTCTGAATAAAAAAAATGTAATTTTTAAGATGTCGATATTTTTAATTGAAAATTTCCCCTCTTTCTTTTCAAATCGTGATTTGCAAACTGAATATTTCAAGGAAAGAAATTATCTTAAAAATAAAATCAGGCCGAGAGTGCGCTACAACATTATAAATTACTTTTGGGAATATTGGGAGAGAAGAAAATCCGTTATGACATCACCTGCTCAATTGGTTCGTATAAAGCCCATTCTACATTTATCAGTTACGTGCGTAAATCTCTATTATAGGCCAAACACGTAAAAAGGTCAATTTTATTATAATTGAAACTATTTTGAAATTAAATTAGTAACTTTACTTTTTACAATCCAGTCGTCATCACAGTGTTAAAAAAAATAACAGTCACGATGACCTAAATGTCCTAAATAATTTCCTCTAATTTGAGAAGTATATATAAAAAAATTGTTTTTCAAAAGCAGATTAAGAACCATCATAATTTTTTTTTAATATTGTTTTTACTAGTTTTTAATGCACATTACATGAAATAGAAATTTTCAACATTTCCTACGTTGGTTTAATGTTGAAGTAGCAATTGTAATGGAAGTTCAGGTAAAAGTGGCTCAGTATACTGTTTATATTTAATTTTATGGTGTGGCTAAGTAGATTTTTTTGCGTAGAAAAATTAAACGTGGTATAAAAAATGTAAATGTTTATAACTTAATACCTCGGCATTTTTTCTTATTGATTTCGCATTCCTTTTTTAAACGTAGGTGTTATATTCGAGAGTTTGTGTAAAGGAGTATTTTAATCCTGTGTTTTTTAAATTTTAAATAAACATATTTGATGTACATATATCAAGATATCGTTTATATTGGTATAAAATTATTTTGGAGAGTAAGGTTTCTTTTGTTAAATTCAATGTTTTGAGATAAAAAAATGTTGCGAGACTGGTTAAAACTCAATCCCATTTTCATTAATTGAAAGAAAATAAGTCGATGATAAAAAGAGTGTTTTTTTAAATGTCAATTTTCTAAGCGTTCTATACCACATCGTTCATAGCCGAGTTAAATTAAGTAATTTTTGTATAAAAAAATATTTTTCTCGCAATGATCCGTTTCAACTTTCTTCTAAATGTTACTGTTAATTTTTTTGGTCGGTGTAGCGCTGGCACATATTAGAATGAAATTACGATGAGGAAAAAATGAAAAACTTACTGACGTGTACGTAATTGTATTGCCTGTTGAGAGAAAGATAGGGTTTCACGGTGCTATAACTCAATGTACCAGTTTGATACTATCGCAAGGAAAATAAACGTTATTTTTCAACAATAACCTTTCAAGTTATCGGAACATATCCCACTCTCTTATAAATAATTAAATAGGTGTATTTACTCTAGACATAATAAAGCCTATTTTTAATCGAAACGTTAGTTACCCGCTGGGACTTATATGGACAAAACATTTTTAAAGCATTGATAGTTTTTTTTTCATACAGTCTGATAAGAAAAAGATATTTCAAATTTTAATTGTATGTTTAATTGAAATTAAGCTAAATTGTTGAAGTACCGAAATGTCTTAAAAGTATATATTACACACAGTATTATTGTATATTTAAAACCAGTTATGTAATATAAATTTTGTACAACACATCGAATATACGTATAACTTATTAAGAAAAGTAAAATATTGAGTATTAAAAACACATTGTTTAGGAAATATTTCCATCCATAAACTGAAAATAATATGTTCACAGTCAGGTTGGTAAAAACCGGGTTTGCGTACACATATTATGGAATAGTATACAAAAACTATTTATATGAACCCACCAATTAATAACAACGAAGGACTTGTACCGTTTCCTTAGAATTTATGAAATATAGTAGAATAAGGCAAAAAACTCAGGGGCATTATTTTTTCGGTAGTATAATGGTATAAGTAACTCGGTGGAATAATTATATCTACTTGCTATAAACTTGAAAGTCCTCTATTTAAATGAGTAAAAAAAAATATTCCATATTTTGTCAGAATCACGCCCTAGACTTCACATTGCGGTTAAATTTTCTCCGTTAATTTGGTGCAGCGCTTGCTTTTTATTTTGCCTTAAAGGTTGTAATTTACTTGAGAATAGAGCAAACGTCCAACGCAGACGCATCAGTCTGAAGTAAAAAGCAAACGCGAACCATTTTACAATGAATCCAAAAATGTATATTTGAAAACTTTTTTCATTCTGAAATCCAATAGTTTTTTTTTCTTGAACAAGAATTTAGATTACATTCGAAAAAAAAAACTCGATTTATGTATACTTATATTAGGTCCCCACATACGAAACCGGCGTTTTGCCGTACTGGCAACTTTGATCTCAAATATCTTCTCTTTGGTTAGGAATTCCAAATTAAAATTTATACAGCTATTTACTCAAGTATTTGTGTTTCGAAAATTATAATTAATTTGTTTTTTCCTCAATTGTTTTTTTTCTTTGCGTCACTCAGTTTACAAAATGGAAAACTTGAAATATCGCGTTATTTACGAGTACGAGTTCCACCGTGGCACCAGTGCTGCAGAAACGGCTCGAAGGATTAATGATGTGTATGGCGACGGTGCCGCAAAAGAAAACACAGTTCGTTTTTGTTTCCAACGTTTTCGTTCTGGAAATTTCGACCTGCAGAACAAGCCCTGTGGACGGCCGGAGACCAAAGTTGATAATGAAGAATTGAAGGCTATTGTGGAAGCGGATCCATCGCAAACCACGTCCGAGTTAGCTGCAGGCTGCGGTGTTAGTGATAAAACTGTTTTAATCCACTTGAAGCAAATTGGGAAGGTGAAAAAGCTTGACAGGTGGGTACCTCACGAATTGAGTGAAGCAAATCAACAAACGCGCGTTGACTGCTGCGTTGCATTACTCAACCGGCACAATAATGAAGGGATTTTGAATCGAATCATTACCTGTGATGAAAAGTGGATCCTGTATGATAATCGGAAGCGCTCATCGCAATGGCTGAACCCTACCGAACCAGCCAAACCATGCCCCAAGCGAAAATTGACTCCAAAAAAGTTACTTGTGAGCGTTTGGTGGACTAGTGCTGGTGTCGTTCACTATAGCTTTCTTAAATCTGGCCAGACGATTACGGCAGATGTCTATTGTCAGCAACTGCAAACCATGATGGAAAAGCTAGCTGCTAAACAACCGAGGCTGGTTAATCGCTCTAGGCCACTGCTGCTTCATGATAACGCTAGACCACACACTGCACAACAGACGGCTACCAAATTAGAAGAGCTTCCATTGGAATGTCTAAGACATCCACCGTACTCTCCGGACCTTGCCCCAACAGATTACTATTTTTTTCGAAATTTGGATAACTTCTTTCAAGGGAAAAAATTCAACTCCGATGGGGCAATCCAAACCGACTTCAAAGATTTTATTGATTCCCGTCCGAATGGTTTTTTTAGTAAAGGGATCGATGAACTACCTATGAGATGGCAAAAGTGCATAGATAGCAATGGTACATACTTTGATTAAATAAATATATTATATTAAAAAAAAATCTAATTTATGTTCCTCCCAAACAAAACGCCAATTTCACATGTAAGGACCCAATATATACGTATACGCATATGCATATGTAAAGATATGTACTTACATGTATGATATATCATATGTATTCCAAATCATTCTTTTGATATGGTTGTGCTTTGAAAAATTGTTTGTGATGTTTAGTATGTTGACTTATCGTGAAGGAAAGCGAGAATTATACCATGTCGAATTTATTCTAAAATGAGATATTACTAGTTTACAAATTGCCGCAATCTTATTTATAATATCATAAAACTAAATATGTTAAATTAAATACCATTTATTCCATTTAAGAAAGTAGAGCTCATGTGCCTAGTTTTAAGATTAAAACAATATTAACTCAACACAATTTAGAAAAATTAACCTTGTAATACCGACATACCAACACGCAATTTCGTTGTTGGGGTAGACAGAGAGCACGACAGATTGCCAACATTTTCCATCACGACATACTTCTTTCGGCTCTTCTCCTGCAGCTCCTTCTGTTTCTTTTCTCCTTTTAAAATTTCATTCACATCACCTGATCGAACTCTTTTGCACTCTACTTTATACAATAGTGTTTAACTCATATTCATCCGCAATAATTTAATATCTTATTCTATCGTACGTTAACACACCAGATATTCTCCTAACTTTACTCATTTTAATCGCATTTACCCGGTTTCTTTAATTTATTTTCCACGTCCACGTTTTACTCCCATACATCAGTTTTGACACTCATACGCTATAGTCAAATATATTTTCAGAAGGTGTCGTCCGTATGTCAGAAAAACGGAAAAAAACTGTGTAGATGATTATAAATAACATAAAAATTATAAAAACATTCTCCTGTAAATACTCTATAGATGAGATAATATAGTTTGTGATTTCTACGACGAAATAAACAAGCGTTGGTTTCTGTTCTTTATATTTCTTCTTAATTTATTACGCATAAAAATATTATTTAATAATATGTTTATAGTAAATATTTCTTGTTTTATGATTAACAGCCTCTCAGTCTGTACGCATGTCGCTTTAGCTTCGCAATATTTTTGGCCAGGCCGTCATATCACTTAGATATTAAGGTTATTAAGGAGTAAAATATTTTCATGTGGACATAAATAAATTATTCTCTTCTTAGGAAACTGTCTCTTTCACCGCTACATGAAACCGGTAATTTATCAAACAGGAAACATAAAATAATATTACAACAATTGTTCTTGTATTCTTTAATATCTAAAGGATGTTAATTTACCGGTATTTTACTTCTTCGAAATATTTTTAACCATAAATTTTCAAAGCTATTTTCTCAATCATTTTATATCCTAAAATTTTCTATATTTTTTTAAATTCATGAAAAAGTTTTCGAAGATTAAATTCAAATCAGGATTGACGTTAACTTAAATCTGGTAAATTTGAAGTAAGCAACATTTTCCCTTTCACCGTTATTCGAGTATATATTTCTTAAATCGATCATTAACCAAGAATGCCCTTCACATGAATTTATGAGATAAACTGAATATTGCGTATATATTCAACTTTTTTCTTCTTTTTTTCTAAGTTATTCTCATTAGAGTCTAGATCGATCGTAATAAGCGTCGTTTAATTTTGAGCATAATTTATGTGTCATAATATAATGACATCAATAACGAGACAAGTTTCAATATCAAACTAGAATTAATCATAAAGTTTTCAAGTCGAGGCAGCCCTTACCTAAATTATCGATTGATTTTTGACGTATATCAACACGCCATCCATTATCTCTTCCTTCTGTCTTCCATCTTCCAATAATTCCTTATACGAGTATATTTCTAAAACTTAAACAAATATGATGTCGAACTTAATATTCAGCATTATCTACCTACTTTCTTGAAATACTCGTTACAATCAAAACACCAAATAACATCCTTATTTATATTGTTTTTATGTTCGTATTTATTTAATTTTCTTTCCTTTTTATTAATCGATTTTTTCCTTTTTCAGTGACAAAATTCATTCGAATTGGGATCGCCGACAAGAACGACAATCCTCCATATTTCGACAAAGCTCTTTACGAAGCGGAAGTGGATGAAAATGAAGATATCCAACATACTGTTCTCACTGTCACCGCTAAAGATCACGATGAATGTAAGTTATCTTTTGATTTACCAAACTACAGTGGTTGTAATTTTGAAAATTTTATGTTGGATAAAATTATATATGATTGTTATGACTTTGCTTATTAAAACTCATTTCAGCTTATCATCGGTTTATTTACTAGTTGGTCTAATGCACGACCAACTATTATATATTTGAGTCGAGCATTAATAAAAGTATGCTGAAGATTAGTGCTACTCAAACTTTGATCCCCAGACCAGTGTGACCAGCCGTGAGCAGAATATTACTGGGCCGCAACGAGATTTCATTTAAAATTTTATAAATTGCATTAGTAATTTATGTATTGCGTTATTACATTATTCCCCTATTAAACAAGAGTTTTAAAAAACATGATATTTAAAACATAAGAGATGCCTAAAGTCATAGCTAATTAAAAACCAAAGAATGCAAAAGGTTTCATCCCTCGTTTTTTTTTCCTTTGGGTCAGTAGACTATACAACCATTCCACTGAAATATGACAACAGTCTTACTTAAGCATTTAATTTCGTAGCAAACTGAGGTCATTCCGCCTGAAAAATAAACCTCGAGATAGGATCAAGAAATGTGTATCGCAGGAATGAATGTAATTAGTGCAATAACAAAGTTATTCATTATTTAATATTCTAACATGAATTTCAACAAAGTTTAGGCCGAAATATTTGATAAATTAAAATAATCAAAAACGTTCTAAAATGTCTACTGAAAAGAATGATCTCATTATTTTCGTTTTACCCAAATAAGACAAATTATCAAAAAACAAGCAAACTCATGATTCATATTAAAGATAAAGTTTTTTTGGGTGTATTAATATAACTGTATTCATTTTGTAGTTCTACTCAAAGCCTATGAACAAGGTATATGAGGCAAACAGTGGAATATATTTAATGAATATGGTGTTGAATACATGCTGCGTATATTAACACATGGTATTACGTCATTACATGTTGAAAGTCAAAAATCTATTAGAGTGACCAGTACCTTAACTGAGTGGTTTTATATTTCAAAAGGGGTAATTCAAGGATGTATCATGTCACCATGGTTGTTCAATATTTACATAAATTCGTACGTGAAGGAGTTTCATAGGTCAACGGGTGGCATTTAAATGTACACTGGAAATATGTGCAGAAGAATGTATGCTGATGACGTGGTAGTGTTAGCAGAGAATGAGGATGAATATCGGTCTGCTACGCATATTGTATGAAAAGGTGATAAAAAAGTGTGGAAGAAAAAAAGTAAATGCGATTTATGGGTAAGTAATGAAAAATTGGAGCAAGTTGAAGAACTCTGTTATTTTGATAGTATTTTCGAAGGATATCGAACGGCGTGTAGCGATGCGATAGGAAACAATGTCAATGGGATGCTAAAACATATGGACTCGTACTGGAGAGTATTAAAATCAACCAAGCTGATGGATAGTCCACAACAATATTTTTGTACCAACTTTGATGTTGGGGAATGGAGTGAAACGTCGACATGGAACAATACTGAAGAGCCGAAATGCTGTAGAAAGTCGTACACTTATTACAACACATAGGGTGACAATGTATGACAGAATAAGGAATGAAGTTCTTAGGGATGAATGTGAACTTAAGACTGATGAAAGAGAGCACTCTTAGATGGTTTAGGCACGTGGAACGAACAAATAGAGAAAAACTCACAAAACTATAATATACAGTGAACTTAATATGTCGAGTAGACGGTGTGTTGGTATGAATATATATAATTGTATTCCTTTTTAATGATTGTTCGTATATTATAATTTTGGTGTATTACGAGTATATGCATATTTTTGTTTCATTTTTTTTTATTATTCTTACTTACATTCATAAAAATACTGGTTCTTGATGGATTGGAATGGAAATTCTGGTCCATGAACACAGAAAGTTTGAGAAGTTCCGCTTTAGATAGCGTTCAATTCTTCAAATAATACAACATAATATCTACGCACTTTTTGTTTATCCACTTTACCTGGATTTCTCCTGTTACGCAAAGAAGGTGTGCTTTTAGTTAGCTTATTCATTAGGAAGAATATCAGCTAGGATTCTTCTCATACTGCTAGGCGGTGCCGAGAATATATCCACAGTACAATATCTCTATACCACGCGTAACTGAGTGTTTAGCCATGGTATTCGTTCTGTAAGTTGGTATGTAGAATAGAGGGGGATTCCTTGGACGGTTATATTTATTAGGTAGATATAAACTTAGTGCTTCTTGAATCGCGGGGCAATTAAAGCAACCTTGAAAAACCTTTAGTAGGAATATCGCAATGGACTCTTGCCTTCTTGTTTGAAGGCTTCTATCATTACACACCGTGAGAAGTTCGACATGTTAAGCATATTTTGGGTAATCGCCAATAAATCTCGAGACATAAATATTACAAAAAAACCAAACGCACAAAATAGCTTCAACTATCCTACGATACGATACATCCACAATGTTTATATGATAATATCTCAATTCATTGTAATACTCTTAAATTTACATTGTTTTATTATTATTATTATTTAATTGTACATGAATTGTTGACAAAAAAATCTGAGAAGGAATGTTTCAAAATTCAGTCAACTTAATTGATCATGGGGTAAGATAAGGACAAGAAAATCCGATATTTAGGTGAACAATAAAACATCAGAACAAGTTGTAGAATTCTGCTACTTTAGTAGTATATTTTCAGGTGACGGATAAGTAGAACAATATATTGAAAGACGAGTTGCAATAGGAAACAAAGTCAAGGAGGCAGTAAAGGACGTATATTCAAACCAAGTAATATCAAGATCAGCAAAAATGATAGCTCACAAGTGTGTATTAGTGCCAACATTGAAGAATGAAGTGACACGTGAACGTGCAAAATGAATGAAAACAGCCGAGTAAATGCAGTGAAAATGCGTGTACTGAGAAGGATATGCGATATGTTGATATATGATAGAATAAGAAATGTAATTATTAAGAATAAATGTGAGTTGATAATTGTGTGTTTTGTATGAGAAGATTCATGAATTTGGAGGATACAAAGGAAATATGTCGTGATTGGAAAGTTTGGCACTCTGCTTACCCCAACAAGAAAATATTTTAAAGTTTTGTATTTATCTCAATATATTTGAATACTCGTTTTACAAATTTATATCATTTTTGACTCTTACACAACAGTCAAGATAGTTGATTATTTCAAGTAGTTGTTGATATTAATTAGTATTTTAGATCTACAAATCTATGGAATTGTTAAGAAAAGAGACACCACTGTACTCGTAATTATCGAAGTTTCCATTTCGATTAATGAGCCGTTTCACTTTCAATCTTGTAACCGGAGATCTTTTATGGATCAGTGTCTTGGTTCATTGTTTTTATATTAAATCAAGGGACACGCGTAACATAAATCACGGTTTTATATTAAATCAAGAGACGCGAGTGAAGCTTTAGGTTTGTTATAGGATTTCAATACATTATACGAGTATTATCCTTTTCACTTTCCAAGAACCAATATGTTCATAATAATATCATAAAAAAATACATACATACATATCATCACAACGTATTTCTTGCAGAGGTGGGCAGAGAGAACAAACCTCGATATTTTTTTATCCACGCACACAACTTTTGCCTCCTTCACATTCATACATCTCATCATGCGCAAGCTTCTATTATTAGAAGGCTACATCTGTGACCAATGAGGTAAGACGCCTGTCTTCCAACGCGAGAGTTACTGGTTCGATTCCCATTGGAACATATTTTTTTAAGAGTTCTATTGTGGTTTACACTTTAAGTTTCTTAATATATTTCTGATAGGTTGGGTTAGGTTAACCTGTTAGGTTGTACAACGAAATTGTCATACAATACAATACTTCTCACTTTATCAACTTTTAAAATATAGTCCACTTCATTCAGCCGTGTTTTCCTCGGTCTATATATTCCGCGTACACCTTGCACTTCTGTCTTATATTCTTGCTTTGTCGTTCTTTCTTCATTCATGCTATCTACTTTGCCAAACTATCTTAACTCTCCTTTCTTTATCTTAGTTAAAATAACTATTTTATTAGTGTATTTATTTTGGTTGTCTTCATTCCGCCTTCTTTCATACATTGACACTTCACATTTTTTTAGTGCCCGAATCTACACAGCATTAATCTTTATTCTGCCCTATCCAAGTTTTTCTCGCATTCGTCAAGGAGGGCACCAACAATATATAACGTATTGTCTTTTTTGTTCCTTTTGACATAGCATGTTTGTTGTGTGTTAGGTTAAGTGATCCGCATATCTTATTCTACGTCACTACCCTTCTTTCAATATCCGTTTTAACTCAACCAATCATACATAAACATTCAGTCCAGATAACAAAACTCATCTACCTGTACCAGTTTCTCTAAGTTAAGCCAAACATTGCTACCCTTTTTACCATACCTTTTTCTATAATAATGCCTCATAGTTGAGGATCCTCTCGCCATTCCAATGTCAATTCAGTTGAAAAGTGAAGCTGTAGTGTGGTTGGTTTTTTTAAGTAAGTGAGTCGTTGCACATCAGCAAATTTATCGGCCACACCGCTTTACTGAATCCGGTGGCGCACCTGAATTAAGACGATTGGACCCCACCAGCATCGTTTTTCCCTTTTTTTTTTTAGAATAAGCATTACCGACGTCATAGGTATCCCTAATTACACCCTCGAATATTAGGCGGAAAAAATAGCTGTTTCATTCGAGGGAGTAGCACAGCGCAGGGTTCGAACCGACAACCTTCCGCACGGAAGTCCAGTGCGTTACCACGCGGGCATGCACCTCACCTCTATAACCACGTCATTTGTTTTTGTTAAATTAATTTTCAAATCTTTTACCGCTCACTTATCATAACTTTTTAAAAATCGTCATTTTGAGTAAATATTACGACACCATCTACTATATATACAGAAGTGTCATTATAAAATAACGCTAATATTCTTTAAATATGAATATAAAAGCATTTTTCATTAGTAGACGTGTTAAGAATACACTCTTATTTACATTTATTAATTCATAACTCATTGTATAATGGAGACCAACAAAAAATAAAATTTCTCGAAAATCCTCTCTGGACCCCTAGAGAAACATGACCCGGCAAAATGAAAAATGGTAGGTGTTGTTCACGTTAAGAAGATGACTTAGATTTTTGTATGTAAACATTCATCTCGTTTAGCCGTATTAAGGAAAGATTGTTTTCACCAGCTTTTAAGCTTCGCGAATTTACTTTACTACAGAGCCAACTAAAAAGAACTTAGAACAACAAGAAAGCGTATTATATACTCGTAGTATTGATGAAACGTTGCTAAGCTTTTTCTCGCGTACTTTTGAGAGAGATAATTGAAAAAAAAATTTTAAGCAAAGTCAAAGTTTTAAGAATTTACAATTTATTTCAAGGTGTGTAGTGTTATAGAGCAAATTCCATTGTGCTTCATAACGATTAGAACAGATGTATTTTTCTTTGGGGCATCATTTGTTTCAATGTGAACAGTGTTAGGTCAAACATAATCGTACTTTTGATGTTGAAATAAAAATATTTTTTTGGTGATAAATAAATAAAATATTCAAAATATTTATTGTTTTGCCCTAAAGAGGTTTTAGCAAATGAAATATTTTTCTCTTTGAACGATTCTTGTTTTTAATTACCTTTTTTTATAATTTATGTTTAAGTTTTGGTAAAAAATCTGTATTTGAATCGATCACTTTTCAACAGATATTACATTGATAGAACTCCGTGATGTACAATAATGAATCCAAACGTATTTACTTCGTTCAATTGACTTTATGTTCATTTACCGATTTACTCTCCACGCGAGCATCCTCAGAATGATCTTTACGTGATGTTTAGTTTAGTTTTTTCTTTTAAAAAAACATTTACGTGTAGTACAATCTTAAAATGGAGAAAAAAAAACATTACAAAGCGTGTAGACCTTTTCTAATGTATCTTAAGTATTATAAAATGGATATCATGATATTTTGTTCTATTATTCGGTTCGAAATTCAAAAATCTGTAAAAAGACTATTTTTTTATCGTCACGTCTGAAACACAGCTCTCGATGTTGTCATAGGAAAATTGCATAATACGAGGCATATCCAGAAACTAAGTGTACTGAATTTTTGTAGGTTACAATTTTTTTTATTTAAACAAAAAAATTACGTGGTTACCGTAGTACATATGTAAGCTATTTTTCGACATAGTCGCCATTCCTCTCAATGCAGGTGGTGAAGCGGGGTATCAACTTTTTGATGCCTTCCTCGAAGTAGTTTCCCGCCAGTCCCAAAACACGGATGCCATGATTTTCTTGGCTGAAATTGTGGTTTTGAACTTTTTGGCGGAGGGTGAAAAGGTGTGACGCCACTGTTGAGACTGGCTTTTGGTTTCAGGCGTGTAGTGTGCAACCCAAGTTTCATCTCCAGTAACGATGGAGCGGAGAAATTCATCTCCATGGAGTTTGCAGCGCCTCAAAAACTCTTGCCTTTTTACAAAATTTCGCACTTGGCGGGAGATTGGTTTGACATTTTTCACGAAACGTGTTTTCGCGTCGACACTTCTCAACGTACTGACCTCGAACCGGTCTCGTTGCGGAGAAGAAGGGTCAGGCTACACGGAAGTGTAGCCAACATGTCGAAAATAAAATCCATCCGGTCGTGAGAGCCTCAGTACACTTACTTTCTGGATACGCCTCGTACATGATTCGGTGAAAAGCTTCCTGAATAGGTGACAGCTTCAAAAGAATGATCGTGTCTCGCGACTTGAAATATGAACGATAAATGATTTACAGACAATCCACTGTAGTGTATAGGGGAAGATAGCATAATACACTTTGAATGAAATAATGCATAAAAAGGACCACCTATTCGTATAAAAGTGCATCCGTCAAACAACTGGATTTTTTTGCAGAGATGTTAATTGTGCCTGTTTGATCAAATACGTATTTGAAATGTATAAAAACATTTTTTTATATACAAAGTTTGAGTATTTGTAGTTCAAGGTATATAATTGTATAATCACGTTTCTTAACGATGAGCAATTTACATTACTTTAAGTTTTATCACTCAAGTTTTCATAATACATTCAGAAGGTAATTGTCTAGAGCAATATAAATAAATAAAAAATGTTAATATTCGAATGACTAGTATAATAAACAGCGTTAAGATATAAAGTACCTATTCTTATTCACGTATACATACGTGTGGTTCCAGTACATTTCCAGTTCTTTCTCGTAAAAAATATATTGTACTTAAAATTTCATTCTATATTATTCAGTAGTTTTATCAATCACTAAAAGTGGCATTGTATGCATATTGCCCGTTTTAGTAGTCACTTGAATAGTATCGAGAACAATCAACCTAGATTATCTTTGTAAGAACTCTCCTAGGGCTAGTAGAAAACTCCCATAGATTATTGACAATATCCGCTCCCATAAGTATCTTAACAAATATATCGAATGAATCTGTTTCAACGAAATGATGCCAGATATTTTATTTCTCCGGTTGACCTCAATTTCAAAGTCGTATGCAATATAAAATTTTTATTATTTTTTTGGTTTATGATTCATGGAATTGTGAAAAAGTTTATTCGATATACGTACAACTTTTCAGGAACGTCTCTCTTCTGTAAAGCGATGTATAGGTGTATTCGGGTACTTTTTCACATGTTGACAGTGCTGCCCTTCATCTTCCAGCGGAAATCTGCCTCGAAGCAGAATAATGACGACGACAACTAAGACTACTCGTTGCAAATTGGGGTAATAAACTTTGCTGACTATGTTAAACGCTCTGTGTGAACAGTTTCCATTGCAGCAGAGTACCTTGCATCGTTAAACGAGAATTAAGCATATGTGCTAGTCATTTCATGTTACCTAACTTAATTATAATATAAACCGAATTGCTTTACACTATTTTATCTTTAGAAAATATATTTAAGGTCTATAATTATGTCACAATACATGTTTAACATTCAAGGTCATTCAATAACATTAAGCTCGATTTGAATACAGTTTTCTATATTTTTTCTTAGCCTTTTTTAATATGTGATATGTGCAATCCACCCACACTACGATGATTGTCGCCATATATCATATATGTTTAAGTAAATAATACAATTATTATATTCATTATAATAAATTGAACAAAAAATAATATTTTTAGACGTTTTAAGGTTTTAGCTGATCAAACTTGATTTTTTTACTATAAACCTAAAAGTGGACAAGTTCTGTGTACGAAACGGGACAGTTATTGGAAGTGACAAAATAATTTAATTATATTTTACTATTATAATTATATATTTTTTTATAAGTTTTTTAAAAGAAATGTAAGCCGAGAAAAGTTTATTAGATTTTTTTTATTTAAACTTCGAGGGTAGTATATTTACCCACTGATTATTTACTCAGACGTGAACCATTTGATTTAAATATATACTTTTGAATTGTACGTTTACTTAAAGGGGAAATTGAATTAAAACGAGAACATTGTTTTGTTAGTTCTCATATTTGCGTCCATTTATATTTATATTCGTACTTATGAAGCGTTCTTTGGAAATTATTTTCTGTTAGTGTAAAATATTTTAATTTTGATCTCTCTCAATATTCATTAAGTCTGCAAAGTATTTTATGTCTTCAAATTCGTTACTATGAAAGCATAAAACGTTTCTTAAACTCGAAAATTATTTCCAAGTTAAAAATTATACTTAAATGCTCTCAACATTAAAATATTTAAAAAACAACTTTGCTAAAACAAAATTTTACTTGATTATCCCTCTTGATTTGAGGTTCCTTTATTCATTTTGTATGAAGTATCATATCTGCTTTGAATCTAATGAAGCTTTTTCGATACGTTTTATCTTTCTATAATCTTAATTAACCTCTTTCATACTAAAATTTAAGTTCCTATCTACCTTTATGGTAATGATCCCACCTCCGTCCAAGAAAAAGTTTTAAACCTAAGATAAGATTTGTAAACTTAGTCAGCATTATTTTATTAAAGCGTTTAATTCACCTATTTAAATAAAAACCCTGTATTTCGGCAAACTTACGCGTGGATATAAATTTTATTATAAATTGTGAAAGAGATATTATTTAATCTATTTATCCCATGGCCTATGTGGTAAAACACCCGTATTCCTATACGGAGGGTTGTGGATTCGATCGCCATTGAAAACCAATTTATTTCAAATTATATTCCAGTCTGCTTTTCACTAAAGGTCTCTTTTACATATTTTTGGTTGGTTGGAAGAAATCGCCACATAGCAATAAATCTTCTAGATCATACTGTATACAACCGAACTGTTACATACATGTTAAAATTTTCGTTCTATAAAAATTTGTATGACTAATATTTTCAATTATCACCCTAACTCAATCGATTCATTTTATTCCACGATTTGAAAAATTTGTTAAAATGAATTCAATTTGTTTATTTTTGTTACGAACATCTTTTTTTTTGGGTTTTATAATTACGGGGCCAACACATATACTATATACCACCTTTTCAGAAAATTTGCTCTAACGGAGTTTATTATAAATAATGAAGTGGTTTTTGTTTCCAATTTTCAGAAAATGTTAATACTAATTATGATTACAATATTCAACTTCCGTGGATTAGTTGGTTGGATGTTTGACTTCAACCCGGGAGTTGCAGGCTCAATTTTTTATGTTAACAAAAAAATGTACTCAGACACGGACGTGATTTTACGTATAAGTGTAGAAATGAATATGCGGTTAAATTCTCGAAACATTGTTCTAGATTTTTTTTTAAATAGTTTAAATGTGTTTTGCATAAATGATTCACCCGTTTCAAGAAATACTCGTATAGTCTCTGAAATTTCCATTCTAGCTTACTAAGCCCCCATTTTGGTTGCGGTGGATTTTCCCACCCATACAGACACTCACTATCCGCTCCTATCACATCGCTTTACGTACCGACACGAGAACGAGCACATGGAAGGTTTGGTGCTCCTATTGAAACAAATGAATCTTGATTGATTGCCAGAATTTATGTTGTATTGTTCGACCCAATATCTTGATATATTACGCTGGAAAGCTAATCCCGCCCGCTTTCTGATGCCCAAATTATATACAGCTCAACTGTATAGACCTTTTCAGAAACACCGCAATGCCTTAATGTTCGCTTGTATCATTTGTTCAAATAAACGTTGAAATGTAATTTTAGAGAAGATACAGCTTAAACTCTGTCGTCATCATCATCACCCACACGCCATGTTTATTGATGTAGCCGGTATCCGCCTCATTTCACCCTAGTATTCATTTTTTCCTTCTGCCACGTGCATATACTTCGTCATACATTTTCCTTCTGCCACGTGCATATACAATACTTCGTCATACATTTTCTCCAATTATAAAGAAAGTTCACTCTTTTTCTGGTTAGTTTGGTTGAGCATTTGCTCAGATCTCCCCAAAGTTTTCGTACCTTTTGCTCAGATCTCCTCAAAGCTCTCGTACCTTTTGCTCAGATCTCCCCAAAGTGCTCGTACCTTTTGTACTAATAGTATAGACTTTTTCGTGGTGCATTATTTCTACGAGTTCGTGACGGAACTATTTCAATGTTTTTTTTCATCTTAAATACTACATTATCTTTCATTCTTTAATTATATCCTCATTCTTTATTCTAGCATACGTTGTTTTTTACACACATTATAACGCATTTATGTTATTAATTTCTACCGCATATATCTTGCTTTCATCACTTTTTTGCCACATCGAAGTTTCGTCTGCATATATCCTGTTAGGACTAAGATTCCATTACGAGCAGCCTACTTTGCTTGTTTTGCCACATCGAAGTTTCGTCTGCATATATCCTGTTAGGACTAAGATTCCATTACGAGCAGCCTACTTTGCTTGTTTTGCCACATCGAAGTTTCGTCTGCATATATCCTGTTAGGACTAAGATTCCATTACGAGCAGCCTACTTTGCTTGTTTTGCCACATCGAAGTTTCGTCTGCATATATCCTGTTAGGACTAAGATTCCATTACGAGCAGCCTACTTTGCTTGTTTTGAAATACTCTTTTCTCTATTGCCTTCTGCTACGCTTCTTTTAAAGTCCCGCTTCACTTAACCATTCGATGTGAATATGCTTTCAGGATACAAAATGTCCTCAACTTGCTCTACTGTTTCGTTTTCTAGTGAAAACCAAAGTTTAAATATTTAATGTAAATAACTTAGTTATAACAATCCTCTCATTAAAATATTTTTTATGTTAGTAGACCACACCCACTTCAAATTAAGAAAAACACCAGTTTAACCCAAATATTTATTTCGTTACAAACATCATCATTCCAAAATGTATGGTGGGAAGAAGAGTAATTAGTGGAATAACAAAATTATTTCTTGTTAAATATTTTACTAACGTATTCCACAAAGTAAATGCTGAAACCTGTGATGAATTAAAATTATATGATAATCTGACGAAATCTTATATAATTATCAAATATTTTGAAATGTAATAAATCACACATCAGAATAAACCGTACAACGTTATTTCAGACATGAAGAATAATATAATACTTTTTTTAAAAAGTCCATTATAAATAAAGGATTTTTATTTACTTTTTTTTAAAACTGCTTTTATCATCGTTATTTGTTACAATCAACCAGATTTGAAAGAGTCTTAAGTGAAAACCAGACTGTTAACAACCTTGTAGAAAAAAATTGCGTACCTACTGGAATCAAACCCACAGTCCCCGATACTAAATGGTCTTACCAACTAGGCCCTTGAGGTTGTCATTAGTGAAGTATTTGATTAATTTGCGGAACAGGTTTTTTATTTTATTATTTAAATACAATTCTCTTCTTTTGGTCAACTCAGAAATAGTTTCAATAAGAAATCAGCTCGAGTGTGGCACGATTTTCAAACGATTACTTCCGACATTCCAAGCTTTGACTATAAATCTTTCATTTTTCTACAAAAATAGTTTTTAAATAAAAGAAGTTTTACAGGAATCTACAGAACATCCTCTTTTTTTCGTGGTCTGCGATATGGATTACTTTTGGGAGCACCAAAATACCTCAAATGATTTATTGTCATTTTATTTATGTTCCTAGATAACAGATATCGAAAAATAGGCTTCTATCTTTTCAAATTGATTTATCTTTCACTTAGAAACTTTTGTTGAATTGGACTATTCTCTCCGACCTTCATTTACCTTTTACTACTTATCTGCAAACTTTTAATCATTTTCTAGATATTTAAAAAAAACTGTGGTGTAAAATAATTCATTTTCATCTTGATGAAGACGGAGATTCACTTTTTTGTAACGGTAATTTGAAGACCCTACAAGGACCAGTATGTTTTCCTCAATAGCAATTTGTAATTTTCACGGCTCCTTTATGTCCTTTATTTATAAAAGGGTTCTTAAATAACTCATTTTTAAAGAGTTTCTGCTTTACAGTAGTAGTTTGAAACATTTCAGTGAAAACTATTGCAACTGTTTTTGTCTTACAGACTGCAAGAAAGTTTATTAATCCCGCTTTCAGGAGTAAATGTCATTGCTGAATGGAATGGAAGTGCGCTAATTGAAATTTATTACACAGAAATATTCATTCGTTTATACATGACTTTCTCGTATGAGCTGGCTTCTTACTTTCAAAACTTGAAACTTATATCTAGATGAAACATAACATCAGGCTGCAAGAATGATTTTTTTTGCAGGTTAGCATATAAAAGCTTTAAAATTATTACTTTTTTATTTACCTTCAGGAATCGAAGTGGAAACTTTAAGTAAGACAAATAAAAATAATCAATTTTTAAATTTTATTTCATGTTTAAAATCCCATCTACTTTTCAAGTATATAGTTTCTAAATTTGGTATCCATTATTTCAGTTTACGTATTTTTATTTATAAATATGAATTGTTTCGGATTAAATTTGTCATGTTGGATTATTTCGCATTTTTAAAATAAATATAAGGTTAGTTTTCCTTAGCTTACTATAGCTTTGATATTATTTGTTAACAAAAACTATGATTAAACCATTATTAATAACTCACCGGTGGGAAAGGCGTTAAATTGAGGGAAAGCTGATTGGATTTCTCTCCCCTCTCGTCACCCATTACTTTCTGTCCCTTAATAATCACCAACCTTTTCCTGTTCCCAGGCTGTCAAATTTTCCACAAATCTTCAAAATTAATGTTTGTTGACAGCCCAGGGAATATACTTCACCCTAATGATTCACTGGGCCGCGGTGAGCTTTTTTTCATAAGTGAGTTTGGGACTTGAGTAAATTAAGTTTTTCGACCGACCTTAAACTTAAACGGACGGGTATTTCATTCATTATACTTAATTTTAGAGATTTTATGTACCATCTTTATCAAACTTCATCATTTTTTTATACGTGTTGTTTCTTTGTACGTATTAATTTTTTTTTGTCAAAAATTAAATAGACGTTTTATCGCGTACCTTTTTTCTGCCTTTATTGCCAAGTTAACACTCGCATAATCACGTAATTTAACTAAATTATGTATCTCGTTAGCTTAGTATTTTTAATTCTTAATTTCAATGTGTAATCCTTTCATTTTTAAATTTATTTGTTCTTTTTTATTTATGGAATTAGTTTATCTACGAGTACTACTAATGTCCATTAAAAGTCTAAAAAATTCGACTTGAAGAAGTATTTGGTTAACTTTAATTTCAACATCACATCGCCTTGAAAATGAAGACTAACACCTCAAAAAGTCAGTTATTTTTTTTTTTGTTTTTTCTATGTATTGACTTTTAAACTAGAAATGAGTGCATATAACAATATGTATAATTATAATACCGAAATAACTATTTAAGTCAAAACCGTGTACTATATGATTGGATATTATGCAGACATAAATGTGGATCTGAGAATTTCTAAACGCAGGTTTGATTCAGTAACAATATATAAATTGGGCTTGGCTTAAACTTGAGTTAGGTGAAGGAGTGATCTGACCTTTGCCGTAGATCTTAAATAACATATGGTGTCGTTGATTGTGAAAGTATGTTAGTTGTGCGAGAACCAGGATAGGGTGTTAAGTTATGTGAGTCTAACGGTTCAACTGAGTCTAAAAACTGATTGATAGATTTGAATTAAACCCAAGTGTGACGTTAAATCATTTATCCAAGTTCACATTCCATTCCAAATTTGCGTTGAATTTAGTTATGAGTTTTCAAAATTTGTTCAAATTGCAGGGTCAAGTCGTTAGTTTCAATTGATTATTTTTTTAATTTTATATATTGAGTTAAATATTATTTGAAAATGTTTACTGTAAATTAAACGCCTTTCTGGTAGGTTGGTAGAAAATGTAAATGGCAATCAATTCTTCTATGTTTACTTAAAACTCTAAGACTCTAATTCATAAGCCAGCCTAAATACTAAGTATCAATTTCTTCACTTCAAATTTCATGATTTGTATTCAGTTCATTCACTTCAAACTTTAACGGATACTAACTACCTCGCCACTTTATTTAAGGAAGCTTCAACAAATATGTGCGAAAATTGACTATGAATACTATTTTGTTCAGTAAACATTTTTAAGATTAAATATTAAGTATGAATGTTGGACTATGGATTCGGGCCTAAGTTTTATCCTAATGGATCTTCCTCATAATCTTAATAAATGACAGTCTGATTAATGGTACATAGAAATTGTTGATTTGTTCTTTTCATTAAATTTATTTGGTGACGCTTTCTTTATTCCATGTTTTGAGTTGTTTACTTGACGCTGAAATCCGTGATTACAGACCGATAAATTTGATTTATTTGATTTCGTGTATTTTTTTAGTAAGCCCGTTTCAATTTTTTTTGAATCGCAATTTTTCCTGGAATGGCAAAAAAGTTTTCTTTAATCTCCTTTTCTGTTTGAAAGTTTGTTGAATATTTATAAATAAGAAATTCTTTTGATATAAGAATAAATTTGCAAAACAAATGGCATGGGAGTCTTGGTTAATTTATGCCATTTCTTAACGTTGCCCAAGAGATTTTAATTTTTGATATCTTTTGTGATTTATTTGTGTCTCCCCACACTACAAAATATTTATATCTTACTGGATAACATTTATTTGTGTCTCCCCACACTACAAAATATTTATATCTTGCTGGATAACATTTATTTGTGTCTCCCCACACTACAAAATATTTATATCTTGCTAGATAACATTTTGATTGTTTTCATGTAGTACATTCATACAACTTCTTTTCGTGTCATATCAAACCCCTCCGACGTTGAATATCTCTTGGACAAAAGTCCTCTGTCCAGCGCCTTATGGAACAGCTCTTACATTTCCTATTGTCTGGTCCCTAGTCGACCGTTGTTGAATAAAAACGTGTATTAACATAACATTGAAAGAAAAAGCATGGAATCAGCCTATTGATTATATTATTCGTGGAAATAAATTAACCTGTGTTAAAAGGCCAGTATATGAAAACCGTACCATTTTATCGGAATCCGTAAAAGAACACTGACAGAATACGGAATAAAGTGATATGGGATGAATGTGAACTTATGGCTGATGTGTTAAGTAAGATGAAGAATAGCACGCTGAGATGCTTTGGACATGTGGAACGAATAAACGAAGAAATACTAACAAAACAGATATATAGTGCAGATGTGAGGGGAAGACGTGGAAGAGAAAGCCCAACGAAAATATGCTTGGATCAAATAAGTGATATCCTGAAAGAAGGAAACGCAGAAAGTGAGAGAAGCTCTATGAGAAGTGTGTGTATTTGGAAGTAACGAAGGATGTGTGTCGAGACAGGAAAATCTGGTGATCTGTCCTCTCTGCCTATCCCGACAGGGAGATGGCGTGATGATATGTATGTATGTAAAATAACATTTATTTGAAAAAAATGTTTCGCGTGAAACCCAAAATATATTATGATTTACTTTTTATTTTAAGAATATTGCGAATGAAATTTTTGTCGTTTTTATTCCCAAATTTTCCGAATTTTTTTTTCCTCATTCAAACTGCTCCGAATTTCACAAATCTAATCTCGATTTTCTCGAAAACTTTTACTATGCTAATTGAAGTAAAAAGTGAAACATTCATTCATTCGCTTTGCCGGGCAATATTAATATTTCAATATTCTGCTGTTCGGTTTTCCGAACAGGTTTTTAGTACTAAAGTTTTTACGTAATGGCAATTTAATTCCAACCCTCCGCGGGTGAATTAGACAGTTTTGAAATACTTTATATGCTGAAAAACTTGCTAAGAAAATATTTCTCACCATAAATATTACGTTTAAAAAATGTGTTGATATTGACTGAAGTCTTCGTAGAGTAGATTCAGTGGCTGGAGAATATCAGAGGTAAGATGTTTTGTGGACTTTTCAAGCCCAGCTTATAAAAAAGAAGAAAGGCTTGTGTGAAGATATTGTATTGTGGAACACTTTCGTTTTATGCACCTGCTTATTTTTATGTGGTAAACTCTTCCAACCAGGCAGAAAAATGTAAAAGATGGCTAAGTTCAAACCAGACTGGGATATTTAAAAAAAAGTTGGAATCCAACGGGAATCGTACTTGCAGTTCATGGATTGGAACACAAGCGTTTTATTAATTAGGTCACGGAGGTCATACTAAGATCAAATATAAATTGAAGTGAACTGCTTAAAGGTGTAAGAGTGAACCAAGGACCGAAATGAGTCTAAATTTGTTCTGGTACTTCAATAAATGAGTTGTATAAAGCTGTTTTGACGTATAATATCCAGTCAACGGTGTTTTCCCTTAAAATTATAATAAACAGCATATCAACGCCAATAAATAAATAAAGTTCGAAGTATGTTTGAAAAATAAACTTATTCCGAGTTTTCAATCATGAATTTAAATTTACCATTCATCAAATTTCAGGCACTATATCGGATATTTGCACACATGTCTAGTTTATTTCGACATAATAATGAAAGGAGATGATGAGAAGTCCAAAGAAGTCAGTAAAGAAAACCCCAAAGCTGTTTGGAAAAACCACTATCTGGAATAATCGCTATTTATAGTAAATAAGTTACCTTATAAGGAATGGATATTTGCAATTAATATTTCTACCCATTTATTTTCTACTTAATAAAAATCAAAGCACTTTTGTTAATAATAATTTTTGTCATGAAAAGAGTTACGATTTTTCATTATTGCTTTTATTTAAGTGAGCCTATAAAGTCGAAGATACTCGATAGTATTTACTGATCACATATGTGGATAAATTTATTAAAAACTGTGAAATCACAAATAATTCGAAATGTATTGATCAAATGACTCGCATTCATTAAAATAATATTTCTGCAGCATGAAGCTTCAAGTAACATATAAATTGATTTTTCTACTTTGGGTTTCTCTGAGAACAAAGCCAGTTACATTATTTTGTTTACAATTTAGCTCAAAGCTACACCCCACAAAGTACTTGTTTTACCTTGTTTCTAAGGAAAATTCCACGCCTCTCAACTTGATATAAACCTTCTTGCACAGTTAAAAACTTTCAAGTTTTCTCACATTCATTCCAAACATTGTAAAATTCCAAGAAGTATCTTCCGAAAAAAATATATTACAGCGATGTCAGACTAAAAAATACTTTACGGTTGTTCGGTTGTTTTTATGTTTCTCGAATATTTTGTACGTACTATAGAAAAATAACTACGAGTAGTTATAATAGATTCTCAAATCAAAAGAAACTGATATTAGTTGTTTTTCCCTTGTTTACTCACCAGGATTATTGTTTCCATTTAGTTGGTCCTTAGTCAACTTTACAAAATACAAGGAATATTTTTGTTATAGTCTAACAGTTGGCATTCACACCAAGTAAGTGGGCGCCCCATATTCGATTCACTTCCGGACTGGTTTTACTCTTAGATAGTTTAACATCTTAATTATTATTTTTTTGGTAACTTATATGCTGCTTATCAAAAACGACTTAGCCTATCGTATTCATATAAATTAATTATTTTTTACAGTTAACGAGGGGTATGTTATCCGATAGTCTTCCGGAAGATACATCTTTAATTATGAGAACTAATATCGGCATTGTTTTATTCTAAGATCTATTACTACCAAGATAATACTAAATATCTTATGTAAAAATAAATAAAACACTTATTTTATATTTTTGTGTTCACCACTTGTTTATTTTGAGTTTACTACAGGTTTCGAAGACCTCCGTCTTCATCGTCATTGAAAGATAAACTAAATTGCTCACAATATATTTATTCTGCAAGAGTAAATAGTTTAAGAGGAATGAGGTAGGGGGAGAGTTGTGATTCAATAGTAAATGGAGCGGGGAAAAAAATAATCTTACGGGCAGACCAGGGTCTGGATATCCAAGGGGATGGATTTTAAAGGGGAAACATATTTAACAGAGGGCTATTATTAAAATTGGTTCGATTGCTTATAATATCTAGACTTAATTTTATACTTTTTCTAATCTCGAGAACTTCCAAATTGTCAAGCTGCAATCCCGTCGGCTTATGTGTAGAATCCGCAAACCACGATTGATATCAAAGGAATGGTTATTTTCAATTAGGTGATTAGCGAACTCGGAAAAATTATTGTTATTTAGGTATCTTAAATGTTCCTTAACTCGTTTTTCGAAATTTCTTTTGGTTTTGCCAATATAAAAAAATTAACAATCATTGCGTTCTAATTTGTAAACTCTGGATTGAGTTAGTTTACTTTCCGTGTCTCTATTGTTCATCATTTTACTTTTATTTTATTGTCCGTATAAAAGACTGGTTGAATATCTTTGGGTATTATTTTGGACACCGTTTGGGACAAATCATTATTAATATAAATTATTCGGTCCCATTGTTTCTGCTCTATTTTATTAATTTGCGGATACGAATTTCTTTTTACACAAAACATGGCACCACATAGTGAAACTAAAGTTTTTTCGAAGATTCAAGAACTAAACATCTTATTTACTTTTTGGCATTCTATAATAACAATGATTTTTTAGTCTTAAATGTATTGCATGAAACAAAATTAAAATAAATTCGATGTTCGATGAAGCCATATGAACATCCATTACACGTGTTCATTTCATGCTAACCTCAAGGGTATGCATGAAATGAACACGTGTTTATTGTGTTGTCTGTGGTTAGTAAGTCATAATCAATATCTCAGTTAATTATTAACAAGCCAGCACATGTATTGTGTATGCTCGTACCATCACAACGTTTCCTGTATTTATATCATATATCAGTATGTATTTAATTTTTAACTTAAGTTTTCCTTCGTTACTTAAAAGCTTATAAAAAAGTATTATGACTCCTTTCAGAAACTAGCTTAACTTTCTTATTTTCCCAACCTTAGTTCATGTTTTTTAGCTTTTATGCATTTTTTATTATCTTGCATATTTTCTTTTTTTTTTGTTCATGATTTCAGTTTTGTTGTTTTTTTAGATCAGTGGTGTAATTTTTTCCCCTTTCACTCTTCATAAAAAAAATCGTATGCTTTGTAGGTAATTTCAAAATAAACCCTTAAACTTTGTCCGTTCAGCAAATGATTAAAATAGACTAAATAATACTTATATTATTTATAGTTAAGGCATTAATATTGTGGAGGCTTAAAGACATTGTATTTTGTTATATCAAACACTGTTTATTCCACTTTATGTAACGGTATAACCCTACCGGTTTCAAAGCTTTCACCTCATCGTCAGGGGAGCACAAACAAGACTTGTTTGCGCTCCCCTGGTGATGAGGTTAAAGCCTTGAAACCGGTAGAGTTATACCGTTACATACTCGTAAAGTGGAATAAACAGTGTTTGATAAAAAAAATTACAATAAATAATATTTGTATTTGGAGTTTACTTATTACAAATATATGTTTTCAATTATCATTTAAAACTTTGAATAGTTTATTTGCTTTTTTGTTATGATTTGAAATAAAAATTCAAATGAAGTTATATATTCATTGATATCAAAGCATTAACTTGTTCTGAAGGAAACTCATGTTAACTAAGAAACCAGTGATCATAATTCTCACACTAGGAAAGAAATTATTGAAAATAAAATTATTTATTGTAACATCGATTCATTTAACAACACAATGATCAGAATGCTGAACCAGTTCCAGCGCATTAGCAGTTCTTCCGTGCAACGCATTAATCTACAAGTCTGAAGGGGACTGGATCCACACCGATCCTGCACCGGCCGGGTAGAGTTTCTGGGACTCGTTGCATTCATCTCATAGTCCGCGCTTTTCTCTCATAGCCTCACACCACTGCACCGCGCATCGTCGCATTTCCCGCTGAAATATTTTATATTACTTTGCCAGGAACTTGAACGGTGTGTTCTATGTACCCTCAAGTAACGACGTTGCCAAGTTTTATCTTTCAAAATAAAGCGGTGGCAAATTGGTTTTCGGGAGGGGGAAGGTTTGTTAAAGGCACTTTATATTTCAACACTGATATACCCTATAGTTAAAAAGGTTTACCCATTAAAAGGAACTATATAAAGTATGAAAGTTTTTGGCTCTTTATTAGAAAACTCAACAAGTTTAATTAAAGATTTTTTTATCCACTTTTCACGGATTTCCCCTGTTACACAAAGAGGATCTGCTTCTAGCGTTAGCTTATTCGTTAGGAATAATATCAGCCAGGATTCTTCTCATACTGCTAGGCGGTACCGAGAATATATCAACATTGTCATTCAGTTGGTTCAATATCTCTATATCACGCGTGACTGAGTGTTTAGCCATGATATTCGTCCTGTAAGTTGGTATGTAGAACAGAGGGTGATGCCTTGCACGGCTATATTTATATATAAGCTTAGTGCTTCTAGAATAGTACATATAAGCTTAGTGCTTCTAGAATCGCGGGACAGTTAAAGCAACCTTGAAAAACCTTAGTAGGAATATCGCAATGAATTCTTGCCTTCTTGTTAAGAGCCTTCTATAGTTACACACCGTGATAAGTTTGACATGGCGAACATATTTTTGGTAATCGCCCTTTGTTCTATACCATAGATATCTGAGGATGTTTTTTTGTATTTGTTCTATATTGTTTTTATATTTGAGCTGATGAGGAGCCCAAACTATAGATGCATATTCTAATTTGGTTCTAATTTGATAATTATATAAGTCTCGAAGGATATCGGTACTGTTAAATTCTCTTGATATTCTCATAATAAAACTGAGTAGTTTGTAACAGTCCGATATCAACGCGAGACATGGTTAACGAACGTGAGTCCGACATCAAAGGTTACGCCCAAAACTTTGAATTCAGAAACTCTGTTTAATGCCACTCCCTGTATAGTATACTGATGGTGGATTGGTGAAAACGATCGACTATAAGATACACAGACACAGTTATTAATGTTGAACAGGAGATGATTTTGCTCACTCCAGGAAACTAGGGAGTCTAGGTCCTGTTGTAACTGTGCACAGTCGTGAGGTGAATTTATCTTTTTGAAAATTTTGAAGTCGTCAGCGAACAATAAAAATGTCGAGTGATTTATGGAATTTTGAATATTGTCTATTAATATGAGGAATAGCAGGGGACCTAAATTAGATCCTTGTGGTATACCAGATCTTGTGATGAATTCCACAGAAGACTTGTTCCGGATTGGTATGTATTTAGATATTTTATTTAGGTATGATGCAAATAATCCAATTAGATTATCGCTAAAGCCAAGTGTATGCATTTTCTTAAGTAATATATCGTGTATTATACATATATACATCAAGTAGATATGTTTTGATGTACTCATATTACTCACATCAAGAGCATGAAAATATATTACAACATTTTTTAAACATGTTCATGTATTTTTATTATCACTTTATTTTTCTTTATCACAATTATATTTTCAAAATACACAACACTTCGTTATTGAAGTGGGAATATTATGAAGACATGAGAATGAAGCATTGCTCTTCTTTTTAATCGCGTGCTCAATGCTTAGCGTTGTGGTCCTCTTCTTTGTCTGGAACTTGGTGAATAACCTAAAAAAATAATTTAAATCATGCTAATATATGGAATCAATGTTGATAAATTAACTATAAAATATATGTTGTAACATCTACGTTTTAGTCGAAAGTAGTATGCTACCCAAGTATGTAAATTTATTATTTCGTATAGTACCGAATTGGCCATTCGGACATATTGAAGAGCGACACGTTCTCCTCGACCTCAGTAATCAAATCTTTAGGTTTAGAAGCACTGGAGTAGACATGATGTTGACAATACTACGTCACGTGAAAATCCAACAACACCCACACACGTACTCGGGTCTTGCGAGTATTGTTACCAGATGAACTCTGTTATCAGACTGGGACCCTTTTTATTTTCGATTTTTTATATTCGAACCCGAATTCCTTGGGTGGAATAAAATCAAACATCTTATCAACTAGAGGTCGTAGGTCTCATAGAGGTCGTCAGCATATACGTTAAAAATAATTAACGGCGAGTCTTTCCAGTTACTCTTCAGAAGAAAACATCATTTGTAGCATGTTAATAAGAACACTGTGTTAACCGACCGTTTTGACTTAATTTTTATATTGAATTATAATCGCGTAACATTTTTTGAAGAAATATTCGTATTTTTTTATAACAATATTTCGTTGTTTACTTGTACGAGTATTACAGTAACAAACCTTAATGTTACTTTTTCATTTGCTGAGTACATTTTTTTTGCTTTGACCTGATTTTGGTTTTAATATTTCATGACCAGCTTACCTGAACACGAAACTGTATAATCTGGCAACAAGGGCAATTGCATATGGACGAGGCGCAGGGGCAGGACGTTCCACATAGGTGAGCTTTCAGTAAGCCCGTGAAACAAGTGCCGCGTTGTTTTAATGCATTTCAACATATTTGCTCACTCCGTTCACATACCTGAATTTCGTGTAGTTGAATTCTTTTTCAATAGGATGAGGTTAATTTAATTCAGATTGGTGTTTTGAAAATATCGGAATATAACTAGGGTTTTTTGTTTGAAAAATGATCAACTTACTTATTTATATTTTAAAATTGATATTGTTGAATTGTATCTTAAAAAGATGCAGTTTAATTACGATTCTCGACTAAATCTGAATGGAACTAATAATATATTTTTCATTTGGAGAATAATCAACATGCTTATTTATATTTATAAATCAGTATAATCAAACAAAATAACAATAATTTAAATTAACGGACTAATTATTTAAATTATCGAAAAACATATATTGATGTATTTAACATTTAAAAGATGATTAATCTGGTCATTTGTATTTAGAAATCGCATAATTGTAATATTGTTTTCAGTGAAATTTTCCTCTACAAAACAAGAGTGATTAAATAATATGTTTTATTTGATAATTACAAAGACAAAGAGAACCGGTTTTATTTCATTTAATCTCGTTTTTTAACAAAACAGAATGATTCAGCATATCTAATCTCGTTTTTTATTTAAATTAAACTGAATGAATAATTATTTTTTGTATTTTATAGCACTTTTGATTAGAGTACAACCTGGTAGGTTTATTGTCATATGACAATCTCTTCTAACCAGTCAGAAAGATGTTAACGAGGCCTGAAGTGAAAAACAGGCTTAACCCGTTTTTAGTATGTATCACCGGGAATCGAACCTGCAACCCCCGGGTTAAGAGTCAGATATCTTACCAACTTCTCGAAGGTCGTCTTTATTGAATTTGTTTTTGTATAAACGCGGTGAATAATCTCCCAAATAATAATTTTGTATTCGTGAATTAAACAAAATTTTGTTTAATTTTTATTAAAATTGCTTACAAAAAGACGATCAATTAATTTAAAATAGCTTTGTCATGGTCTTTGTGAATCTTTAGGTTCTATAAAAATCTGTTTTGCCATTTCATTGAACTTAACGTGTGTAAAAGAAATATATTTCTGATTTCACGCAAATTTGAATATGTCTGATTCAACAAAAAAAATTACATAATACCAACCATTCTTGTTCTTCAATATCTCAAAAACTAAATTAACACATTTGACTAAATATATATCATTAATGCATGAGCTATAATTTAGAATCTTCAAATATTTTGTACTTGAAAAATGAAATTACACAATAGTGCGTTGGTGCCCAGTTTGACCTATAGAAGTGAAAGTTAGACTTGACAGGTGAACGATAAATGTAAAATGAATTATGTGGTGATGCAAGCTTCAATAAAAATTTGTGAGTCGATACTTGAAATAAGATTGAATAAATGTGTCAGAAAAGAATGCGCGATAAACGAGAAATACGTGGCTGAATCAAGCTGATAAAAGGTAAATTGCGAACAACAAATAATATAAGATTATGCATATCAATATACATAAATGTAAGCCGAAAGTTGTTGGCTTGCATTGAAAAGTATGAAAATCATTTCTATCTATCTCACAGGGGACAAAGTGTGATGATACGTATGTTATGTATGTTTATTTGAATGAGATTTGCGTTATTTTTATGAAAACGAAATTTTTCATCTGAAAAGAAACATTCTGGAAATGAATATTCAGATTTGAAATTCCTATCAAAAGACGGTTTATTTAAATTTCCAATAGACGCTTGCCGCATAATTTCCTTCCACCGCCCAATATATTGTTATTGGCGCACGCCTATCTCACTTATATCATAATCTGTTTTTGTATTTTGCGTAATAAATTTAACAGAACCAGTATATCCCATAAAATCTGAGAAGAATGTAGAATTCTAACATCATCGCCCTTTTCATCAACTAAGGCACTAAATAGCTTCACAGGAATTGAGCACAATAGATGAACTCATAACTCGCCTATGAAACTTCACAATACATTAGCTGAGGATCGATAGATGGAGTTTGCTCCCTACGACCTCGTTCTCCTAAACTAGGTTATAAATCTTTTTTTTATTTATTATAATATGAATAGTTTATGTCAATATATGTGTTTGGTTGGATATATGCATAACTTCTGTTTGTATTTTATTTGATTAAATTCGTGGAAAAATTTTAAATACTAAAATCTTTGTTAGAACATGTATGATATAGTATACATTTATCAATTTTATTTTGTTTTTTTTTTAAATATTTAGTTATAAAGTATTTTGTTTTCCCATTAATAACATTAATTCCTGCGACACGTGTTTCCATTACACCTACTATTTCAGGGCTGTCTTCTGTCTTTAGTAAAATATTTTTTTTATAAATTTAATGGTTATGTGATTTAAGCAAGGTTCAATTAGATGTATAAAAACTGAAAGACAAATACTAGTAATACCGTCATCCATACACGCATTTTTTTGCTAATTATGTCAACAATTTTATCAATTTTTTTATATAGAATGAGTTTTTTTTTAATTTAATCCTTTACTTATATTTATTTAATAATAATGAGATGCACTCTTATCATTTTTACAAGATGACTGTTTCACATACACAGCGCTCTGATCGCTACATTGCATCCTCGGAGTAGAATTCCTTAAGTGCATTTTATCTCTCCGAGCGTGAGTTGTCTCTGCTGTTTATTGTTTATTGAAGAGCGTTTTCACAACAAAACTCAACTCTCCTTTTATGCAATACTTAATTTTGTATGATTTTCAAGTGACATTTGTAGAAACACATTTTTTTTTAAATTTAAGGTTTTATTTTTTTATTTGTGTTAACAAAAAATATGAATGGTTCGTTTTAATATTAAAATAGCTTCTAACATGATAAAAATACATGACCTCGGGTGGGGGGGGGGGGTAATAACATTTTTGCTCTCGTAAAAAATTCAACCGGTAGTCTTGTCGACTACTGAATTCGATGTTTTATTTACTCTCACAAAACGATATGCTCACGTTAAGCTAGCCTTATGAAATTATCAATTTTAATTCCAATATATGGAATGCTATAAGTTAATATTAAATAAAATTAAATAATATTTTTATAATGCAATATAATGGGTAAAATATTAGATTGGTTGTACCAATCGCTTTACGCATATTGTACCCATCTCAAATCACTATTCTCATCTGAAATACTGATATAATAATATTTAAGTGTATGCTTTCAATAAATAAATGTGTTTCTGGAAGAAAAGTTTTATGCACTTATTTTGTCAAAATTTTATTTATGAAAATTTTATAAAGTTAACTTTTAATTCACTACTATACCAGAATTTAGTTCAATTCATGTTTTGTTTTGCTGTTTTTCCTGTTTTTATCTTTCGTCAGACCTATTTATTATGTTGTTAATTAAAAATGTGATATCTTGAAATACACACTAACAAAACCATTTCACGAGTCGAAGGTAACTTGATCGAAGATTGAAACCTGGAGTAGTCAATATATTTGATTATTATTGTTTTATAATTTCATGGCGTTCGTTTTACTAAAACTATAAATGTATCAGTTTTCTATTTAAAATTTCATGTCTGTAAAATCACTCCATATTTGCTGCTATTTAACACAATATTGCACTTGTTAAAATGTGCGTCATTTTTCAACCGAAGTAGACCAGTTTTGAATTCAAATACAAGTGATTATACATCTACTTATTTTCTAATATTAAAATTACTCGGGTGAAACAATGATTCTTTTTAAAAGACAACTATTCAATTTCAATATCATGCAATTCGTTTACTTGTACATTAAGGAAGAAGATGTATTTCTTGGTCCTAATGCATCTAAATCTTTTAAGACGAAATTTTAATTTATTTTTAATGCAGTATACGTCGAATCTTACCGATTATTAAAAAAGTTACAACTTAATTACGTATTATATTTCTGAAGCGAAAGTCGAAATAAAATCGACAAACTTTCTGGCATGTACAAGTTCGGAAACATCTTTGATTTACGAGATACACGGTGTAACAACTTATTCATTTTAAGACATTTTCCAGAGATGAATTCTGATTAACGAAATCATTTTTCAACAATTTGTTTCCTACCCGCTCGGATTCCGGGCAATAAGCGCCCGTTACAAAAGAAATTAATTTGTTTCTCGTTTCGTAGCGAACAACGGATTTCCTAGGCGTTTAAAATTCCGGCAGAGTAGTTTTTTAATCTTGTCCCTCGCGTTGGTGTTTCCCGGTGGAAGGAACAGAGCCGAGAGTCTCCTCCCCGGCAAGAGCGCCCTTAAACAGCTACGCCACTGAATACTAAACTAATCTACTTGGCAAATTCTTTTAATGGAATACATTTTTTGCGAATAGATTGCGAACTCATTTTGTGGAATCAAATTATTTTACCCTTTTTCCCATTCCATTATTCGAAATATTTTATTTTTTGTTTTAACTTGGACCTCGAAATATAACACTTATGGTTTTTATTTTTTTATATATCGTGATATTTTTTTAAGTAATCAAAAACTTCGTCAATATGTTAATGTTTTCAACGAACAACGAATTAACATTATCTATTTCTCCTGAACGTTTTAACTGTACTGAGGAAACATTTTAAACTGATATTATTATTTATTTGTTTGGTCAAACACTGTTTATTCCACTTTATGTAACGGTATAACCCTGTCGGTTTCGGTTTTCTTGTTTGTTTTCCCCTGATGATGAGGTGAAAACATTGAAACCGGTAGGGGTATACCGTTATATAAAGTGGAATGCACCATGTTTGGTCAAACAAATAACGTATTTAAACATCCATAATGTTAACGCCTGAACTATAAATAATATATTATAATGTTATTTCACACTGAAAATTATTTCGAACTGGAATTTATTAAACCTGGAAAATAATTTTACTAAATATTCTTTATTATTCATACATTTAATAAATGTTTGAATAATAAAGAAAAATTAACACTACGTTATAAGTTGAACGATATTTCAAAAGTATTGAAGATTCTTAATTTGGTTTACTATTGGTTTGAGTGTAATTCATTTAGATTTTTCAATATACATATAAAAGTATGTCATTTATTTCCTTGATACATTTTTCTCTCAGAAATCATAATTTCGTTTAATGTAACCAAATACTCGTACGTGTATTCTACATTTGTATTGAGTGAAGCGAAAGCGGTGAACGCTTCTAGAATGGATGGTATTGTTGAAATGGATGGCATCGCCACCTGATGGCATTGTTAGCAACATTTTCCGTATTCTGTTTCTCGTGAATTCTCGTGGCTTATGCCGAGAGTGTGAATAGGAAGAACTTTACCCAACTCTCACAACGAAAGTTTGTCATGTCTTCAACAACAACTGACCTATAAGTGTGAGTTATTAAACACTGAAAACGACAAACCCATTCCTTCGTCTTTTTTGTGTATTGTATAATGAGACCTTCGTATTTCCTTGTTCCGTCTTACGTTATATATAAACTTCAAGTGCAAAACACACTTTTCTTCATTTATTTTTAGGCAAATTGAAGTGTTGTTGCTTAAATTTCTGTTGTCTGTTTGCCGCTTGGGAAATTTACTTTACAGCAGTGAAAACGTGTTTTGTATGATTAAAAATAATTTATTACCCTAATTGATAAATGTTTTTGTCAGTGATTTGAAAATTTGTAAGTTAACTTGCAAACTTTTTACATCAAATCTCACTGACAATTGCTACAAATATTATTTATTTATTTTTATAGATCGTATAAAAATAATAAAAAAGAAAAAGGGACCAGACATTTTGAATCCAGGCATTTTATTGGGTTTTATTTGCCAATTTTATCGATTTCGACTTGTGAGTTTAAGAATGTCCCTACTTGTTAAATGCAATGAAACTATTGAAGCTTTGTGATAGAAGACAATAGCCAATATGTAATAGTACTACTATACAAAATAATTCACTCAGTGATTGATGCACCTCATTTATTCGCAAGCAATTTCTTCTATAGCTCAATCTCTTCTTTACCGAAAATTGCTACACTAATTATAAAATTAACTCCTCTATAATTCATATGCAGACTTGGAAATAAGTTTTGCAACAATTTAGATATTTTTAATATAACTATAGGTATATGGTATTCGCCAGAATATCACAACAATGTTTATAAATAGCTACTAACGTTGTGCTCTCCTTTATTAATATAAATAATCTAGTATAAACGAAACATTAAGGACAATACTTTGCCTCTTGAGTTGAGTAACCCTGCATCAACATGTGTAAGGTTTCGATTCTGCAAAATAACTTGCATCTCGTTCTACAAGTGACCCCATGTGTTTTCTATATCTCAAGATCCATATCCATAAAATTCTTATCCATATTTTGTGATGTACATACATATATTGAATTTAAATACACATACACGTATGAATATTTAATCATTTTAAACAATGACTTTGTAATTACTCGTTTTATTATTACTACTGCTTTTTGTATCTCCTGTACATGTTAATTTGAGGTTAAGTTTTGTATTTTTTGTCAATTATTTTAAGTACTTGTATAACTTGTCATATGTTCACTTGATTATAAAAGACATTGCTGTGTCGTAAATGAAATGAAATAAATTAATAAAAATATTTACATATACATTTCATAAAACACCTTACAGGAGTACTCGTGTAAGGAAGACTTGAAAATATAAATGTGGGACGTAAATTTATAACTGAAAATTTATTCTAAGACCCTTGGTCAAATGAATTCCCCTAACAATTTTAAACATCACCGGTTTATAAGAACAAATATCCCACTAAACACGTACTGAACGAAATTATTTTGTTTATCCGGCAATTACCAATACACCCCCATTAACATTATGTGAAGTTAAAATTTATTCGGGCGTTTAATAGGTTTTCAATGCATAAAAGTTTTTAATTTAAAAAATTATCGACGCTGTCCGTTCTCATTTGGAACTCGAATAATTGCTTTATTGTATATACTCGTGGCTACCTTGTATTCTCGTTAATATTTATTTTCAAATATAAGGTATGGTTGTACATCGTTAGGTTCGTTTCCAAATATATTAACTCTTGACCCATTATTTTTATTTGACACTTTAATTCAAAGTAAACTTTTAAAAGTTTTTTTTAAATGACATACTTACGAAAAATATAATATGTAGGTATATTTTGCAGGAACCATTATTGATATTTAGCCCAAATTATTCAAAAATGCTTTTTCCTTTACTTAATTTTTTTTTTAAGTTTGCGATTTTAATAAAACAAAATATTTTATGAGCAAAATAGTATATCATATAAGTTTTTTCTAAATTTTTTTTAGTCTGACACGTTTTCATTTCCTATCAAAATAATATTTTTTTCAACAAATTATTTCTCCGTTTTCAACGTATTTTTTTCTATTTTCTTATCACATATTTGATGACTCCTTTCTTCTTTCTTCGCTTTGTTCAAGTCATTCTCTAATCGTGGCCAACGCCTTAATTAATCCTAAATCAGCACTTTTGTTATTTTCGGCGCCTCAGTTCTAAAGCGTAGAGACTAAGGAAAGCTGTAAAAATATAATTAATCCAATTAATACTATGACCCTGGCATACTGTTCTTTAGAAATATTTTTCCTTGAAACGTCAATTTAAATAACACAGTAACGATTCTTTGAAGTTCAGTTTTCATAACTAACATATATATTATTTTGTTACTTTTATACTCGTATGTTCGGAATACAATTTCTGCCGATTCTTAAGAAGTGTACTACGTTATGTTAAATACGACCACCATTATAATGTTGGCTTATCTTACCTGTGGCCATATGATCTTATTATTTTATGATCGTTTATGGTATGTTGAATTCGGTTCGGTAACTCGCAATATGAATGCAATGAAAATAAAAATATGCTACAACACAGTATCTCACCATGTATGTCTTCCCATTATCAACATATTTTGTTTTTTTTTCATAAAACTGTCTAATTTAGTATTTATTTTATTAAACATGTATAGTATGAGCAATGTATTAAGTTTATCAATAGCATACGAGTAATCGAAAATTATTTTACGTAATAATATAAATATATATATATATATATATATTATATATATAATATATATATATATATATATATATATAAATATATAT
>OX463841.1:30847785-30938645 GCA_949825065.1 Odontocerum albicorne | reverse complement strand
TGCGTTAATGGTTCATATCTGAGCCACCTTAGATTTGCAGACGATATTATTACCTTCGCTACACGTCCTGAGGAACTGCAGAGCCAAATACTGGAATTAGCGGAGGCAAGCAAATTAGCAGGTTTAAAAATGAATATTGATAAAACAAAATATATGTTAAACCGCTTTGCTGATGCCACAACTATCCAGGTGGACGGTATACAGCTAGAACAAGTCCAACAATTATCTACTTAGGACAAAGTATTACATTTGAAGACTGTACTTTAAATGAAATAAATAGAAGATCAAAACTAGCTTGGAGTTCCTTTGGACGACTAAACTACATCTTCAAGAGCAAGCTCCCAATCTGCCTCAAATGGAAGGTATTTAACCAATGCATCTTGCCAGTACTAACATATGGATGCGAGACTTGACTTTATCGGTACGAATGTTACAAAAGCTCCAAACAACACAACGCAGCATGGAGAGGTGCATGCTAGGTTATACCAGAAGAGACCGAAAACGTAATGAGTGGATACGAGCCCAAACAAAGGTTGAAGATGTTATAGAGGTTGCAAAAAGACTCAAGTGGAAGTGGGCTGGACATATCGCCCGAGCAACAGACCATCGTTGGACGTATGAAGTAATCAGTGGTACCCAATAGGTTAAAAAGGCCTATAAGAAGACCTAAGGCGCGCTGGGTGAACGAAATACGTAAGCATGCAGGTATTGTGTGGCAGCAATGTGCAAAGGACAGGATTTTGTGGAGACAACTTGGAGAGGCCTACATCCTGCAGTGGATAGATACTGGCTGATGGTGATGATATATATATATATATATATATATATATATATATATATATATATATATATATATATATATATATATATATATATATATATATATATATATATATATATATATATATATATATATATATATATATATATATATATATATATATATATATATATATATATATATTTTTTCCTTGCGGGGAAGGCAGAGAGGACTGATCTCCGTACTTTTCTATTTAAACACACAACTATCCTCTTCTCCACATTTATTAATTTTGTTATGCACAAATTTCTATTATTCATACTTCTCAATTTAGCTTTTTAAAATCTGAACCACTTGATCCAGCCACGTTTTTCTCGTTCTTAGTTTTATGTGCACACCTTGCACTTCTGATTTATATACTCGCTTATTCATGATTTCCTTTGTTCTTCAAATTCACTTCAAAGTTCATGTTTTTATCTTAAAGATTGAAGCACATTACTGTGTTCAAATAACATGGAAATTAATTATAACTTTCCTTACTTTATTTAAATACACAGATCGACTATCACAATTTAATCAGAAATGTGTAACCTGCCCTAAAATTTTCAGTGAACTTATGCAAAATATCCTTATTTTCTTGAACTGAATAGGTGTCAAGTTTACATATTTTTCTAATCGTAAATTGATCTGGAGATATCACGCAATATGGAACTACGAGTACAACAAAATCTCTCAGAGTTTCGAACGGAGCCTTTGGCGAAATTGTCATTCCTGCTCTAAACAAAAATGTCGTTATGAGTACTGGGGGTTCCCCCTCCGACATGTTCCCACATAACAGCATGTAAGTGTGCGTTATTTGCGTGATGTTTTTTCCCCCGGCAATAATAAAAAGATCGCTTAATAATAGCTCTATTTTTTGGGATCGTGCTTTTGGCCCATAAAATTTTATGAAGCATATTTTATCTCCATATTTTGTGGATTGGTATAATTTTTAGCAACCGTGCCACGTATTTTAACACTACCGTTTTAATAAAAAAACATTTAATATACAAAATTTCACCTTGTTTCTTTTTTGCGAAAGAATGCCTAATAATAATACATGTTCGTCACAGATTTTTTTCAATGCACAAAATTTGTTTTCAATAGGGACATTTTATTTTCATCCGGGAGAAGCAACAGCACTCACACATGTCTAGCATGCGTCAATACAATACCAGACGCACACGTTTTGTATCAGACTAGTAACTAGACCGCAGAAATCGCCTGGTTGGTAACAATGGTTTTAAGCTTTGTGTATAATTTGTTAAAACGTCTTGTTATTGTTGCATATGCTTACCATATACCATACACTATTCAGACTGGTATAAAATTTAATGCATACCAAAACACATGAAGAAATTGCCATGTATCAATAAACCCGTCAGATTGGTACTACAAACAGCGGAAGTGTAATACAATTATATTGGACAATACATTAATCAGTTTTTTTTTTGATAATTGGTTTTGTTGAATGAAATTTGTGATCATTTTTGTACATTGTTCGTTTATTTAACCAAATTTCTTCGATCCATTTCAATAGGTTTTTTTCGTTTTTAACCCATGATAAAATTACGTATTAAAAAAATTCTTATAAAATATTTTGTACCTTTTTTGTGTCGTTTTTAAATGTGCGTTTTATTTATTTTATTATTGATCGTTGAAATCGGCTAGTATTTGAGAATCCCTTTTAGAGAGATATTTTATACAAAGCTATCGTTTCCAATCGCTCTGAATAATCTCGCACTCGACCGCCGCAAAGCCCTCAGGATAATTTTAACGTCCTTGGCGAAGTTTAAACATTGGCAGATGATAAAACAGAACTACGAAACTGTTGAGATGAAGGGGCAACATTCAAGATAAGTACTCCTAGTTTCGTTTTAATTTATCTTATGATTTCGAAACGCTATAGTTCCTTGATTATGGTTCTAGGCACAATTTACAAAACATTTATTCAATTTTTTCTTTCTGCGTTATAATCTCAATGTTGAGGAACGTGGCCATACGGGAACTGATGTATATCGTGCACATTCTTCTCCAGTCCTCTCGGCATCCCACTGTCCCACTGCCCTTAGCGCAGAGCTTGTGGCAAATGCACTCTTCACCTGGTCGCTCCGGTGCATAGTTCTGCTTCTGCGACCCACGTGGCCAATGACTATGAATTTTTTTTCATATTCTCATTGCGCGAAATATGACCGAAGAACTGAGGAATGCGTCAAGTTCATAATTTTGATAGATTTTCAGAGATATAAATTTCTTCTTATAAAGAGATATTTGTTTGTCGTTCTGTGCATAATCAACAATCATCTCTATCACTACATCTCTATCACTACATCTCTATCACTACATCTCTTATCACTACATCTAAAAAATGTTGACCTTTCTCTGTTATATTTATCTAAACTACTGAGGCATATGCCTCGATTTTTCTTAAGTTAAAAACATCGAATTATTTATTTCAGGGGTTTTATTATTCAAGAATCTGGGTTAATTATTTTTGTAAGACATAAAATTCATCGTATAATTGTTTTCTTTTAAAGTATCAATTATGCTAAGTTATAGTTTTTCACTTTTTAACTAAAATTTATTTCACATTCTTCCTTATTTGTATCTTGATTGCGTTTGCTCTGCTTTGGACAACTTTCAGCACGTGTGGCTTAAGTAATATTAGGATATGATTCTGAATGATCATGTTACTTTTGCTGGATTACAAACATTGATCATATGTAAATATTGTTACGTTATTTATAGTGCTGTTTTCAAATTTACACTGTTAAGTTGAAAATGTATGCCTATCTCCAATGTTCGTGCATATTTAACTTATTCAAGTTATTATACACGAACATTGAGAACAAAAGAGATTGTATTATTTTAATAAATCACAAAGTCATAAATATATCGTTAGAAGCATGTACTCTTTTTTTTATCGCACTTTTTTAGAAGTATAAAATCTGGAAATTATTCATTAAAAAACAAAAAATTGTACTTAAAAGTGTTTTTTTTATTATTTGTAGACAATTTTAAGCCCAGTTTAAATCAAATATGTTTTTATTAAATATCCTTAACATGTATCAGAAATTGTATCATATTTGTGTGTACTCGTATACATACAATCCTAGAAACTTATTTCCAATACTAACATAGTGTATACACATATTGCTTTTCAGAGAACCAATTTCCCTGACCCTTATTTTCGCATTGAATTTTTTTGTTTCGATTTTATAAAGTCTTATTTATATAACTAATCTAAAATATTTTGTTTCTACGAAAAATGATAAAGGACGTGTTTCTTTTTGTCCATTTAAACCATTCCTTTTTTGTACTATTTATTATACAATAATAATCGGTCTCGTTAAAAATTTAACATTTTCAATGTTATCGCCGATTATTCTTTTTTATGAAGTGTATAAAATGATCAGTATTATTTTTCGAAGGTCTGTAAAGATTTTCTACAATATTTTAACGCAAACTGGACTGTTATATTTTTTCACTTTGGTAAGTAAAATGCGAATGAACATTATTTAATGAATTATTACTTTCTGTCAGTAATCCAATAAGCATTTATCTCTTCAATATATGTTACTTCGGCAACTGAGCAATCCATACCTAGGGTCTTACTTTCTGCACAATGAAGAAAAAAATGCTTTGACCACCTTTACAACAGGCAATCGCCCATCTTGATTATGATTTTTTATTTAATTTAAGATAAAATTCAGGGTTTTTACGATCGAGAGTTTTTTGTGTGAGATATCAACGTTGTTCACTTCTCTAATGTATTCTAGTGACGGAAATCATCTGACCCTCAAGAAAACTATGTGCATTGTAAATGTCCAACGCAGTTACCAGAATATGTAATAAATGCTCTTTGTTTTTTATTATGTGGTAAACCTACAGGAAATTCACATATTCGATTGATGAACAACATAAAGAAATATGGGGAATGCATAGCAAAAATTAGAAGGAATGGAAAATGCGGAGAGAGTCCTTACATCTTTGAGTAAGCTCCCTCAGACTGATTATAATGTAAATTATACATGTCGATTATATCCGTGGCTTAGTTGGTAAGATTCTTCTGACTTAAAAGATGCGGGTTCAGTTTCCGTTGATACCCAGATTTTTTTCAAAAATAATTTAAGTCCGGTTTTGATTTAAGGTCTCTTGAACAACTTTCTAGCTTGTTTTTTTTCCACTTGATAATAAGGTCGCCAAGTTGTACTGCTTACAAGGTTGTAATACAAAACATAGTTTTTACACCTCAGTCATTTTCTCTCTCAGAACTTTTGTGTGAAAAATTTAAATCTCATTTTCAGTATGTTTATTCCATAAATCCGGAAACTTATTTAATTAACCCGCCTTATCGTATTAATGTTGAGTTATTTGCGCTTTGGAAGAAACAAAATTATTTTTTTGATATAACCGCTTTCTTCCATTTTTTTTTGTCAGCAGGCACCAAACTTTTCTTATTGTCTCAACAAAGCTTTTCTCCTTTTAAATAATTTCATTAAAAACGAGAACAATCGTGATTAATGTGCAAAGTTATCTCAATTTTCTTCTCTTGGCTTCTGACAAACTTATGGTATACGAATGAGGTGAAAAATGCGCAGTGATGTTTTTCAATCTTTTCCATATAGTTTTTATATATTTTTGCTTTTTGTTTTACCGCGAATGTAGACACATTTATTATTATAAATACGACGGACAGAAAATTATATAAACGATACAGAAATAAAGAGACAGATAATTTATTTAATAATCTATGCTATGAAGACCTTTATTTAGAACGATTATTTATATAAATGATCCCCAAAGTATGGGTACGTGAACCATTAAGTTTACCGTGAATGTAGGCGTCTCCGCAACTTCTCAGAAAATGTCTCTGTTATTGTATGCTTCCACGTCGTACTTTTTATATTACGTAGACCATCTACCCAGCACGCCTTGGGTCGTTTTCTAGGACTTTCAATTCCTCTCAGGTACCACTGGGTAAGGCTTTGAGTCCAATGATTGTCCTTTGTATTGATATGTGCCCTACCCGATTCCATTGAAATGAAAATTTTATTCACTATCTAAAAGAAGTTTTCGCTCTAAATCAGCGGTATTCAAAGTATTTTAATCACGGAACCCTTTTCACTTTGATAAAAAAAAATACCCTGACAATATTTATTGATTAAAAATAAAATTAAGGAGAAATTAAAAATATTTTTAGAGGGGGCAAATTTTATTCACTCAAACTATTATTTAATGTCAAAGATTATCCTTCAAAATTAAGTGGGATTGTGGACAGCTGAGTCAGGAGTAGCTGATAATTTTCTTTTATGTTTTGTTTTCGTTTGGAACATACGAGATGTCACTGTTGTATCCTCACGTACGAGAAAATTTACTTTAGTTAGTAGATGTATTAATTAGATCTCAAAAACTAATTTTATCGACGGAACCCTACAGGTCCGCGGAACACAGGTCGAGACCCCCTGCCCTAAGGTATATACAAAAAACAGCGTCAATATTATGAAACTTGGAGTATGAAGATGTAGGGGTGCCGGTGCCGGTGTACATATCTCTTTGTAAATTTCATTAAGTGATGTCATTTCAAAAAGGTTTTCGGATCTCTGCTTTCAAAGTATTCTTATTTTCTCCTCTTAGAAAATTTTAATAACATCTTATTTGTTTGTGCTTTAAGAAAGTTCCAAAATCGTTATTTATTTTTCTTAATATTATATATTACAATCGTCGGTTTCCTACTTTTTACATATATTGAACATTTAAGGATAATGAGCGTATAAGTGACGGAAGACTGACTTAACAAATTTGTGATGGAAGTGGGGTTGGACTAAGTGAAGGAAAATTATGAAAGAAGGAAAGTTAAAAAAGAAAATAAACAGAAGGAGCTGTACGAGAGGATGTATTAATGCGAAGGGACAACGCAAGTATATCGTGGTACGAAAATTTGGCGCTCTTTCCTATCTGCCACTAGCTCAATAGAGAAATGGCGTAGTGGTGTTTATGTAGGTATTTAAAAATATACGAATATATTTACTTTTTTGCTAGAGATATGGTTGTTATTTGTTTATACTCGTATTATCAATTTGAAATATCGTGAACTTAAAACTCCCCTCCGCCGTTGAAACTGCTCGAACAAATCGACAAATAGCGAGTCTCTCTCACTGTATTATTTTGTCTCTCTCGTTTGATAAATGTAATCACACATAAGCTTAAACGACGTAGAATATGGCATAAATTTCCCTAGATACCATCTTAAATTAAAGGGAATGCTAAATTTTCCTTTAATTCGTATGTTTTCCTCGCAATCACCTAGTCGCTAATAGCGCTTCCTGGTCTTCTTCCCTCAGCGCTATTTAATTATCTGCAAGACGCCTCGCCTCACTCGCCTTACTCGCTTCACTTGTCTAAGTCACCGGACTTCCTATTCATTTGGCGAATTCGTTGAATTGTGTGGTGAACTATATCTCCTTTTAATACGAAATTTAATTGAAAGTAAAGTATGTCTCCAATTCACTAATATTTTTATCTAAGGTTTTATTTTTTTTCTGTACCCAAGGCTTTAAGCTGTAAATGTGGTTTAAGTAATCACAAAAATATAACCATTAAGATAAGAAGGAAGTAAAAAAGTACATTATCGTTTGTGTTTTTCTACTTATTTATTTCACATATGACAATTTAATTTTTTTAAGAATCTATTTGATTTCTGGGGAGACATAATAATGGATACATCTTAAAAGAAAGTCTTATTGAGTTCTGCAATACATAATATAAGAAAATATTAGCTTATCGAAGGCTGAAAGTTTAATGTTAGTTTTTTGCAAAACGTATTGTTTTATATTGTGTTACACTTTCGTTGTATTCAGAACAATCCTGCCACGTTGGAACTCGTCCAACCAATCAGAGAAGGTGTTAAACATGTCTGATGTAAAAACCAAACTTAAAGTTTTTTTTATCTGGATACCAGCGGAAATCTAACCCGCAACCTCCGGGTTGTAAGACAAATATGTTATCAATTAGGTAACGGAAGTCGTCATGTCATACAGGCACGATAAAGATAATTTCCTAAAATTTAGGATAGCTTGCAAGTTCATAGGCGGCATATTCGTAAGAGATGGTTTAAAATCGTTGCCCTATTTAGGGAAGTTGTGTTTTTAATGCATTCATTTTGGTTTTATTATTTGTTTTCCTGGTATTGTTAGCATTGATTTACTTTGCATCGTTATAAAAATAATGTGTAAAGCGAGTCATAAGGAAATCAATAATATTGTGAAAAATGTATATTAAATATAATTCAGAATTTATTTTAATTATGAATCATAACAAAAGGTTTATTGGGCTAATGTATAGATAACACGAGATATGCATAACAAATATACTTTCTTTGAATATTCTTTTCAATCAAAAAAAATATCTTTTTTGATGCATGAAAATATAACAAAATTTAAAGCAACCCTTACTTTTCATACGAAAAACATTTATCGATAGTTCTAGCTTTAACTTGATAGAGCCCCATATTACAATATTCAACAATAAATTACGCTGTTATTTCACAGATTACATTAATCCCCGCTGTACATTTTTCTACCTCCTACCCTCCTATAAGTATCTGTTCAGGCGGAATGGAACGGGGTCTTTATATCTTCCGAAGAAAGCCTTGAGATAGAAGGTAGAAACACTTGAAAATAGTATAAATTTAATTGATAGAATAACAAAGCAAGTTATTGAAAAATATTTAATTGAATTGTAGTGTTTTTTAATCAAAATGCTTTCAAACTCGTTGTTATCCGTTTTTGTTTTTAAGAAGTACGAAAAATAATTAAGACATTTAACGCATTTTACTGTAATAAAACTTGTTTTCCAAACAAAATTCAAGACTTCACCTTCTTAATATTTCAACAATGCTTAACATCCGTCCATTACTTTGAATCAAAAATCCTAAAGACTACTTTAGGATTTTTGACCTTTTATTCGTCTTTCAAATGGAATTATTTAATTTCATTCAAGAAAGTACGCGGAATGATATTTTTTTATTCATTATTAAATCAGCAACCAAAGATAAGAAGTAGCCTAGTTTATTTAGTTGCTAGTTTTAGAAATACCCTTTTTTTAAATAAACCATAATGGGGTTAGGTTGTTGAAACCACAGACAATATAGTAAAGACTCAACTTCTCGGATTATTTATTTTTCATAGATATTCTGATAGTCGCGTGTAGATATTAACATTTTAACGGCTGTAGTTAAGTACGAGTATGAACATCGGTTCTAAGGATCTTAATTGGAACTTTTTATTGGCCCGCAGCGCTTGTTACGATGTGTTAGTTTAAATAGTCTCTCTTGAAAATTAGCGTCCCTTTTTGGTTTGAATAGAATGCTGAGTCAATTATCTTCTTATCCTATTGAACGTAACATCAAATTCTGGGAAAGCATGGGGACATTCAGTTTTTCCACTTTACAACGATTTTGGATGTCGTCTTTACAACTATTTAATTTTTTTCTTATCGAAGCAGAAATTACTTTTCACAAATTCGTTATATTATACTTTTGTTTAATTAAACATTATTTTGATTTTATTTTACTCCATGTTATCTGGTTAAACCCATTACCAATTGATTATAACCAATTTAAATTATATGAGTACCATAATTATAATGTATGGGTTAACAATGGAAGATTAAAACAATTTAAGAAGCATTTTTTCCAGAGATCGTAAGATAGACAAAGACATTGAAAGACGTGCCGCTACAGGTAATGAAATCAATGGCTTCATTATTACTGTTTTCGAAAATGAACAAATTCCGTGATTTTTTAAATTGATTGCGCAGTGGCGTGATAATACCTACCTTTATGTATGGAAGGGAAACCTGGACATCGAAAGGGAATGATAAGAGCATAACAAATTTGGTAGAAATGCGTGCCTCGCGTAGAATATCTGATATTTCAATGTTTCATTTAGTAAGAATCTATAAAGGATAACTATGTTTTAGAGATAAATGCTAGATGTGAAATTCCGAAGTAAAGTAAATTTTTAGATGATTTGAGAGAATGAGTGAGTTGCAAAATACTTTCAAAACAAGTATATATATCTAAAATCGAGGAAAACCGCGAAAGGAGTGAAAGGAAATACTCGTAGTAGGAAAAAAATCAACTGGGGGAAAGTTAAGAAATGTGTAAAAAAGTATAATTGATAAGATGTGTGAATGTGGATGAGAGTTGTGTGCTTGGATAGAAAGGTGGGGAGATCTGTCCTCTCAGAGGGACAGATCTCAAAAGGCACATGGCGCTATGGTAATTAAATTAAATGTTATTGTTACTGAACCTCAGTTACATTATTTTGTGTTAAGAAACGAAATGATTTACAGAGTTATTTTCTCAAATTGATTAAGACAATATCCTGAAAATTAAGAAAAGCGTTTTTTTGGAATTGTGTTTACGTAAAATTTTTGTGATTTAGTTGGTAAATTAATAAATTCTACGTGTTTGATTATTTTCATTCTTTTTTTTTTAAAGAATATAAAGGACTGAAGTCATAAATATCCTTATACCCTCGAACACTAGGCGGAAAAAGTGCCTGTGTCGTTCGAGGGGAGTAGTACAGCGCGGGGTTCGAACCGACGGCCTTCCGCACGGAAGTCCAGTGCGTTACTGCGCGGCCATGCATCTCTAAAATCCGTTGAAAGTTTTGTACGGGTCATCGTTTCAATTTTAGACATAACATATATAAGCAAACATAATAACGCAAAATTTATTTTCTTTTTAAATATTTAGTTCAAGTTTTAGTTGAACCAAAATTACGCTTCCATTATTTGTGTAAAGAACACGCACTCCTGACGTCACCTGAAGGAAAAAGACATTTAGCAACCTGTCTCTGGTGTCGTGTATCAAGGCTCTTTTATTATTATATACTTGATTACGTCAGACAATATGCCGTACTAGAAATTCTCGGGCTAAAAATATAGGATTCTGCTCCCCGAGATGTCTTTTGTGTTAAACTTAGCTTTAGCCAGTTTGGTGTTGTATCGCAATTAATAACATCTAGCTGGAGGACATAATGTGTCGAGTTGACGCCTTACCAGTAATATGGCGTTTCTTTATCGGGGCCGGCTCAAGAAAATGTGCCAGCCGATCAATAGAATTATATAATGCACGAAATGGCCGCAAACATCACCTCTATCGCCTATTTGTCGACACTTCAAGCTTACAGATAAGGTTGCATGAGTTAAATATTGTACAGTATTACACTTTCGTTGCATGCAGTATAACCTGGTGGGCTTATAATCATGTGGCAATCTCTTCAACCCACCAGATAAATAGGTTAAAGAGGCCTAAATTGATAACCAGACAGGAAACCTTTTTAATAAATTGGGTTTCCAGCGGGATTTAAACCCACAACCTCCGGGCTAGGAGAGAGGCTTCTTACCAACTAGGCCACGGAGCTATTAATTTAAATATTGCTAAGGGATAGTATAACGGAAAAATACTCAAAATTCTTGAATGACGTACTTTTCATCAATTTTATATTTTCCAGTTCCCAGATTCTTAGATCACATCTGAATTTATGTCGCAACGCTTATAACGTTTTTTTAGCTCTTTGTGAGAGAGTTCATAGAGGGATTATGTATTACATTGTAAAATGCCGAAATATCTATCGTCTATTTAATGGTATTATGAGAAATTCTAATACTTGTTGATATTGTGTAGTATACCCTATTTCTTAATTAAATAAATTAGAAGAGCATGGCCGCACAGTAACGCACTTGACTTCCATGCAGAAGGTCATCGGTTTGAATGTGCTACTCGTCGTTGTGCTACTACTCTCGAAGGACACAGATATAAGGATACCTATGATTTCGGTCATATCTATTCTTTCAAAAAGAGGGGAAAAAATATGCCGGTGTGCTCCGATCGTCTCACTTCGGTGTGCCATCAGATACAGTATAGCGGTGTGGTCGGTGAATTTTTCAGTGAGAAAAAAAATCCACGGCACAGCTTAATTGACATTGGAATGGCGAGGGGATCCTCGACTAAGAGGCTCAATAACGAATATTAATAAATCCCGTACTGTATTTTTCTGATTGATATTTTTTTCAATCGTATTGACATTTTTACTATTAAATAACGTGATCATTTTTATCATTATACAGAAGTTTATGGTTGTTTCACTTGTTCCGCAGCGTTTTTATTATTCTAAAAAATAATTTATTTAATTTTAAATTACAGAACTCTTTTTTTGTTCCATTTATTATTTGGAATATTAGCTATTCGGACGAATGGATTCCCAATTCAGTGCGATAGATTGTTGATTTTTACTTGGTTTTAAATCCGTAGAAACAACTCAAGTCGCTTCTTGGCTGCATTCGACATTTAACAACATTAAAATTTGTATATCCTTCCAGTTTTCTACCCCTAGACTATGACAAAACCTAAGAACCCACCTGGGTCAGTCCTGACCTTCATTATTTCAGCTGCTTTTGTCTCGCTAGCGTACCTTGTACGAGCGAGATCTCTATTGTTCCTTCCTACGGTGAAATCTACGTTTATAATTAAAATGCATCGTTTCGAAACGATGTTTTGAACTTGTATTGTTTTTGAGAAAACAATTTAGCGGTAGAAATTAATATATAAGATACATCGGTTTCAGTCGTGTCAATTTCGTTCGTTATCTCAATATTTGATAATTACTAATGTACTGTAAATTCCCTATATAAACGCTCTTTATCGTTGAAAATCATACGCGGAACTTGACGATCATTCTTTATTTTTTATTCTTAAAAAGATGCTTGTTAACATATTTAGTAAGTACTCGTATATTCTTAATTTTTTTCAAATTTTTGTAACCTAATATATTAATATTCGAGCAGATACAAAAGAGGATTTTCAAGCCGTTTTTTTTTTTAAATTATATATCAGTTCTAAGTGATATTTTAGTTTGTGGTGAAAAAACAATAAAAAGTCATTCAAATGTTTTTACAAGTAGTTGTTTTCCTTTTTTTGCTGGAATTTAAAAGTAATTGATAAAAATTGTGATATATTTAAAGATTTTAAATTTAAAATACGAGTATATTGTAAAAACATGCTTAACATCAAGTAATGTAAAAAGTTGTTTTTTTTATGTTGCTTACATCTTAAATCAAGAGTTCCCAAACCTTTTTCGGCCGCAGACCCCTTTACCAAAAACTTTTAAAACCATCGACCCCCTAGTCATTTACTTGACTTACTCAAATTAATAAGTTTGTATAATACTTGATATTAAATATTTCACTAGATATCAAACTTTTCATTTTAATCACTTGTAATTAAGGATTGAAGATAAAAGGACTACGGATTATGGCATTATCTTGCGCAACATTTCATATTGAAATCTGCGCTGACGAAAATTAAAGCAAAAAAATACGAGCGGATTTTTTTTTATTTTTGACATTTATAAAATAAATATGTAAATTCAAAATAAGTACAAATATTGACAAATATTCTTAATTGGGTACCTATTGGAATTAAAGATATTTTGATGTAACAAACAAATAGCAGTAATAAGGGAGTCTATTTTTGCTGTCTTCGACTCTTAAATTTTTTTATTGAAACTATCGACCCCTAGAAAAATCAAATCGACCCTAGGAGGTCGATACTTTGGGAACTTTGGGTCGATCACTTTGGGTCTTAAATAGTCAAACCAACAAATTTAATCATGAGTATAAGAAAACATCGAACAAATGAATTCCGAGTACTTGAAATCTAAATACATCTGATTGATTTATACCTTTTGTTTATTCGGGGTGAGTTCAAATAATTTATAATGAATATTTTTAGATACATAAACTCTGATATGGAAAACACCCACAAAGTACCTCCTAAATTTGAGCGAAATATTTGTTTTTTCCGATGCTTTCAGAACATTGCGTTGACACGTTATGTCACGCCTCTTTGAGCTGAAATAAGATTTATATGCCAGTATATGTACGCAAAATGGTTGCTTGAACAAGTAAATACATTTATATTTTCATTCGTGTGTTATTTTTATCATTTCGCTTCAATTCAATGCTGTTTCCTGTATCCGTACAAATTTCCAATAAAGTGAAAAGAATTTCATCGTTTTCTTTGCAGAAATTTTGAATTGCACAATTAATTCACAATTTGCTACTCAGTATATCACAACCTAGAAAAGGCTTTTGACAGGGTTGATTGGAGACAGCTTTTAAAAGTGTAATATGATAGGGCTGAGCTTCAAAGATAGACGAGCAATATGGAGCTTATATAGAAATGAAACCGCTGTGATATTATATGGAGACAGCAGTGCTGAGGCTAGACTTAGTCAGGGAGGGAGACAAGGATGCTCGATGTCACTGACATTGTTCAATTATTATATGCAACAGGCTATCGACGAGATAAGGGAGGAGATGAGAGATTGGCCCGGCGTGAGGATCCAGGGGAGAAAGATTGACATGGTAAGGTATGCCGACGATATTGCACTGCTTGCGGAAATTGTAAAGGTGAAGAAATATTTTTTGCAACCATGTGACATCCTTTGTCTACTTTTGTCTGGTTGGTTGTGAGCCACCAGTTAATAAGCCCGCCATATTGTTTTACAGTAAATTGTTAAAAAAATATATAAATAAAGTGAAATTATGTTCTATTTTTTAACTAAGTTATCAACAAAGCTAAATATTTTAAAATACGAGTATAGACAAAAGATTTAGCATGTCTTCAGGATTAAATCTAACTTGAAAGGACTTTCTAAGAAGTCATACCGGAAAAAAATCGATTTCAATTCAGCGTATTCAAAAATAACTTTCCTTTGTAATTATCGAGAAAGAGTTAATTTTTTGTACATTTCGACACCTTTAATTCATTTTACATCCAAATTCTTTTTGCTTAGTCCTTTAGTAAAATGTCAGCAACACTTTGCCGAATAGACGATGAAAATAACTGAATGGAGCTCAAAATTAATTAATCAACAACAAAAATCATGATTATTCATCGAAACTATGAAATACAATGAATACATCCACTTCAAATAACGGTAGGTGTCAAACTGAAATCAGGAGAAGAATAGTTATGACAAAGATGGCTTAATCGATACTAGGACTGATCTGGAGAAACATATGTCTCTGGACAAATGTAAATACGTCTTGATAAAATCTTGATTTTCTCAATACTTCTATATCCCTCAGAAACTTTGGTTATAACAACCTGAGAAATATCCCTTTTGAGATGTGGTGCTAGAATATTGCTTTGTGTTTCATGTACTTAACGACGAAGAGACTCAGAGACTATCAAAATCATGCACTCTTCGCATTCTATAATTCGTCGATCAAATTATGCGCAATAAGGGCATCGAAAGATTCATGGCAACAGACAATGTGGAGAATATCAATGGCAGGGGTAGATCACATATGCACTGGCGAGATCATGTGAAGAGTGGCGCGGGCCTGCCATTGCCACAGGATCTGCGGACAGCGGAATACCGGAAAAACTGGATAATAATGTACACACCATAGAGCAGATAACTGTGGGTTACGTTCCATAGCATTGAGGTCGCGACGCATAAGAATTTACGTCCAAAATTTTATTTTTCAATGATTTTAAATAAATATTGTCCCCAAACTGCTGGATTGCCGCTTAACATTATTCTACACAGATTTGTTTTTTTAAGGTTTTCGAACATTCATAATGTTATTTTGTAATTTAAGGGGGTATTCTCATTTCATGGGCCGGAAAATCGACGATTTGTAAGATTTTTTTTCAGTGAACGAATTATTTTGTTTAATTGTTGTTTTTTTTTCATATAATTTCATGATATTTTTTTTGTTATTTAGTCGGAAGTAAAGCCGCCCTTACATGGAGGGGGTCCATTATGCCCGTAATTGTGGCTGTTGTACAAGTCTGAAAATAAAAATAAAATATGTTTTACTCAGCAAGTATGTGGCTATAGTCGGTACTAGAATAATTAAAAAAAATATAAATAAAAAAAAATGGCGGCTTGTTGAAATTAAAAATTCATTTTTTTGTCTTTAGAAGAGTGAAAAAAATCGAAAAAATGAATCGATTGAAATAATTCTAGTACCGGCTATAGAGAGAGGTATAATAAAAATAATAAGTACTTAAGCATTAAGATCGGTTAATTCGTTTTGGAGTAATTATGGATAATAGTTTAAAAAAAGTTATTTTTCAGGAAACGCGTTTAAAGTTTCAAGTGCGATTTTTACACGAATTAAAGTAAATATTTTCAACTAACTGTTAATCAGTAATTCCAGGGCCATATAAACTTGATCAAAAATCCCCATAAACTAAATATCAATTCATCATTCCAAGAAATCCTATTGGACGAGAATTCTTGGAAAATAAGACTGCTGCCATAACAATAGACGACCCGAAAACTGCGAAGCCTAGATCATTTTCGACCAGCGCGCTCGACTGTAAACCCTCATAACTTTTCGAATTTACAAGATTTTTTAAATTTTTTACTGGAAATGATTCAGAAAAGATTATAAAAAATAAAATGAAAAATAAAATTCAAATGAGAAACCCCTCTTAAATAAATCCGCGCTCCATTTTACACATATGTCAATTGCACACCCCCATAATAACTGTCAGAACCAATTCACAACTATTGCACGTCTGAGTTACGTTAACATAAATTCTGGATACGCAAATGTAATAAATTCATGAATTTGAAAACACTAAGCAGACTTTACATTGAAAACGTCGTATGACATCTAGAAGTTTTGTTTCCTTATACGAAGTTTTTTTTTATTTGAAAAATATTTCAAATCATACGTTTCCTAATTTTCTTATACGAAAATCATTTATCATTACTGAAAGTGTTTTTAATACCAGGCCTGATTATTACTTTTTTTTTAATTACCATTTTATGTATTTTTTTATACATAGGTTATGAATTCATGTCGAGGATCGCGTCGTCTTATTTTATTTAAAATATTTTTTTACTCTCAAACCGTGTACATGTTTCATATTAGATTTATTGTTATACTTTTAAGTGAATATTACCGTTAAGAAATATTTCATGCTATTAAAAACTAGCTGTACCCGGCCACGCGTTGCTGTGGCTCAGTCTGGTTAAATAGAAAAGAAAGAAAAGAGAAAGCGCACGTTTCTTATATGTTTAATTTCACAATGCTTGTGGGTAAACAATATTTTTGACGTCTTTCATCCACTATCAGCTTGTCGCGTTCATTCTGTTGAGAACGAGGAGATCTGAATCTGCAGAACGCGATCGCCGTGATCGCAACCGTGCATCCGCAAGTCTGGCTGCACGTCGCTCTGCTGCTTCCTCGGCATTTCGATGAACTAAAGCAGATCGATTGCACTGAAAGAAGAAAGAAAGTTATAACAAAAACATAAATGAGGCAATGAAATTCGTCCTGAGGTCATATCAACCGGCACCTTTCCGTTCCCAATTTCCAGCAATTGATGTGAAAATATCTCAGCTGATCGATCGTTTTGCAGCTGGACACGCATTTGTCAAATAGGAGTATTATTAAGGAGATATTTGTCAAATAGGAGTATTGTTAAGGAAATACAGAGATAATTGGAACTGATTAAATGTTAAGAAAAGAGAGAGATTATTGGAATTAATTAAATGTTAGGGAAAAATAGAGAGATAATTGTAACTAATTAAATGTTAAGGGAAGACAAAGAGATAATTGTAACTAATTAAATGTTAGGGGAAGACAGAGAGATAATTGTAACTAATTAAATGTTAAGGGAAGACAAATAGATAATTGGAAAAATTCAAATAATATCCATTTCTACATACGATTTGATAGATTTTGAAATATAAACATAGAGATAAAATTAAAATCTTTATAAAAAAGATACTTATGATATTCCTACTTATGTATTCCAGCAACTGTCAGCCTGTCGCGTTCATTCTGTTGAGAACGAAGCAGTTCCGAATCTGCAGAACGCGATCGCCGTGATCGCAACCGTGTATCCTCAATTCTGGCTGCACGTAACTCTGCTGCTTCCTCGGCACGTATTTGAGACATTATTTGTATGTTTCGCTCGTTCGCTTACACGACATAACCTGTAAATGAGCAATGTTTAGTATTACATGATCAATTCTAATGCATTTCACGATATAATTTGAATTCAAATGAAAATCAATCGACACATCACAAATCCACCGTAAATTGCATTGAAAAATAAGAAAAACAGTTAAAAAACGAAATGAAAGAATCCAAAACGTCGAAAATGATATGTGATATAACCTCTCAATGAGAAATGTTTAGTTTGCGTGTGTTGCTGCAGAGGGCACTCCCATTATATCGTATGTTTCATATATTTTTTTATATACAACTGTATATAATAAAGTATATATAAACAGGCGCGTATTCGAATGCAACATTTTGTCAAAATTTCAAAGCAATGAAAAATAAGAAAAACAGTTAAAAAACGAAATGAAAGAATCCGAAACGTCGAAAATGCTATGTGATATAACTGTCAATGAGAAATGTTTAGTTTGCGTGTGTTGCTGCAGAGGGCGCTCCCATTATTTCGTCTGTTTTATATACTTTTTTTATATACAACTGTATATAAAACATATATATAAACATGCTTGTATTCGAATGCAACCTTTTGTCAAAATTTCAAAGCAATCGGTGAAGAACTTTCGGAGATTAGAGATTTTTTATTAAAGGAACATTTACATTTTTATTTATATACGAGTATATTACAGATTTTTATCCATATACTAATGTCGAGTAGTTAGCATATTGTAAGTAGAATGTGCAAAAACAAAGTCAATATTTTAGGATTTTTTAAATACATTTCACAAAATCTCATTCCTAGAACACGTACTTAAGTGTTTGTCCTTGATCCATAACAAATAATGTTGTTTTAAATTACTGAAAATAATTAGCAAGACCCCCAATACGGTCCGGTCCGCCTAATTCACCCTCGAATAAGTAATGAAAATGTACTATTCAAAATCCTTGTGAGCCCAAATACATGTATAATATCTACGAGTGTGTTACTCGTATAACATTTAGTTAGGAGCATTCATAGAAAGCTAATTCACATTTCCCATTTAATTTTTCTTTTCAATACTAAATTTCAAGTATGCCAAGACAAAATCACTAATTCAAGGAATTTAATGTTAAATTAAACTTGAAATAATAATATAAAACTGCTAAATGGCAATTTAAAAGAAATGTTTTTATTTTTATGTATTCATGCAACATCAGATGAAAATATATTTTTTAAATTAAAACACTTGACATTTAATTTATTGCTTTGTTTCTTCTGCGTGCTTATGTGCATGCTTATTATATTTTCAAAGGTTTTTCAATGTTTTTTTACGAATTGAGTTGGTCGACGTTTTGAAGGAGCTATAGCTTTAAACATCAGGACGATGACAAAAAAAATGCGTGCTTATGTGAATACTTACTATATTTTACTGCTATATTCGATAACGTGTTTTTGACATCGTCCTGAGTCTGCAACGCTTTCAAGATTTCGGCCATCATTCAAACCAACTCAATATAGCAACAACTTTAAAAAAAATCATTCTAATGGAAAACAGCTCTAAAAATCTTGGAACGAAATTATTGGTACATTTATTAAAATACACACATAAGAAATACATTTTTTAAAATGCATACATGAGGTGTATGGGTGTGAAAGAAGAACAATAGATGTGTCTATGTAGGAAATTCGAGTGCTCCCTCTTTTCTGCTTACCCCAGCAAGGAAACGGTAAGATGGTATTTATGTATATATGTTTATACATACGCGTATATCGATATAATAATACATAGATATTTTATCTATGATTTCTGAAATATATATCAAGATACATTTTTTAAATAGATTTTTTTTAAATTTTAGAATAGAGAAGTGCCTTATCTAATAGCCGCAGCAACTACCTTTTGTAACCTTACACTCAATTTATACATATTTATTTCGTTATATTTTTAATCTGTCAATAATAACGGATGAACGTCCCAGGTAAGAACGTATTTAAGGAGAGTTTTCTCTTTAAACAGCGCTGTATAAATTGTCCTTTTATTATTATTAAAATATTTTTGTACACTTCTTGCAAAATTAACAAAATTGCGCATGTATTATATTATATTAGACAACCGTGTTATGCGGAGCAAGTTTATTGTCATACAGATTTTTTTCACAATCGGACAAAAATATATTAAAAGGCCTTGTGTGAAAATAAGACTAGGAACCATTTTTTAAATCTGAATTCCCGTATCATAGTTGAAAGTCAGACATTACCAACTAGACTACGGAAGTGGGCATGTTTTTCTTTTTCTTCCAGGTCCATACATTTTCTTTTATTTTTTATGAAAACAAAATTTATATAATTTGGTTTTAAAATTTAGTAAAAAAATATCATTCTTTGCTACCAAGTTCCCCATTCCTTCTCTCTTTCGACGCTCCAGATGTTGAACGCTACATTGGCAGTTACACCACTGACAACTAAATCGTAAATACTTACAACACAAGAGTCGAGAAAAATAATCCGAAGCAAGTGGTTGTAGCAAATGCGAGCAATTTTATGTTGCAACTCAGATGCAATAAACATCCAAGCACCGACGGCCCGCGCCTCCGTACACCCGTCCGCTAAGCCGCTTTGTTCTCACAGCTCTTCCCTCGCTCCCCCGAAGAACTTTCCACTAATCCTGGCTATTTTATTGCTCGTTACGCTTACTCCTTTACTTTTTTTTTCTTTTTATAGTTCATACTGTTTTCAGAAATGTGTTTTTTCGTCAATGATATTTTCATTTATTATAACTGTCTTGCCGGTTTTTTTTTTTATTTTTAGCCGAGTTTTATTGTAAAATTATTTTTAAGTCAGCTTATTTTAAATTGAGTGTTAAAAATCTGGTTGAAAAAAATTGTCATGTAAACAAGTTGAATGGTCGTGTAATTTTTATTTTAAATATTTCGCACTTCTGAACCATTATTTGAAACGAATCTAAATGCCATTAAAATAGTGAGAATTTGTTATCACCAATGTCCTATTTGACGTGCCGAATGTAAATTATTGCAGTTCATGTTTTTTTTTCATTACTATTTTTAAATCAGCCTACTCTTTAAAAAAACTTGCAAAAGGAGATGTTTAATTTTAATCAAAGGTTTCGACCTTTACTTCGTGGAACTTCATATTAAAATATATAACAATAGTTTTATTGTTTTTTTACCAATTTAATGGAATAGTTAAGTTATTGGTAAAATAATCTAATATATCACAATTGACATACGTTTTCCATTTATGAAAAATATAACCAATGCTCTCCTTAAGGGGTAAAAATGGATGTGAATAAAATTATTTTATTGGTGAAATATTTTTTTTGAAAATTAACTGTCATGTATTGATATACAGACAGTTAATTTTCAAGAAAACTTTAAAAGTTATCCTAATCTTATGTTAGATAAAGAAATTTGCACTTTGTACAACGACTCGCATTCATTACCTACACACTAATTAAAAAACAAAATATATCGTGCCTTTTGTCATAGAGAGAAGACTCTATTAAAAGGTGCTCGGGAATTCAACCTACTATTATTTCAAGTTGAGTTCAAGCATAGAAAAGGGGCGGCTATATTTTGTCATAGAGAGAAGACTCTATTAAAAGGTGCTCGGGAATTCAACCTACTATTATTTCAAGTTGAGTTCAAGCATAGAAAAGGGGCGGCTATATTTTGTCATAGAGAGAAGACTCTATTAAAAGGTGCTCGGGAATTCAACCTACTATTATTTCAAGTTGAGTTCAAGCATAGAAAAGGGGCGGCTATATTTTGTCATAGAGAGAAGACTCTATTAAAAGGTGCTCGGGAATTCAACCTACTATTATTTCAAGTTGAGTTCAAGCATAGAAAAGGGGCGGCTATATTTTGTCATAGAGAGAAGACTCTATTAAAAGGTGCTCGGGAATTCAACCTACTATTATTTCAAGTTGAGTTCAAGCATAGAAAAGGGGCGGCTATATTTTGTCATAGAGAGAAGACTCTATTAAAAGGTGCTCGGGAATTCAACCTACTATTATTTCAAGTTGAGTTCAAGCATAGAAAAGGGGCGGCTATATTTTGTCATAGAGAGAAGACTCTATTAAAAGGTGCTCGGGAATTCAACCTACTATTATTTCAAGTTGAGTTCAAGCATAGAAAAAGGGCGGCTATATTTTATCGATCATATCCATTAAAGAATCTCATAAATCTTGAAAAAATACACAAAGTATTATTACAACTGGTTACTTTTTTCCAATAAGTTGATTGCTTTGATCAAAGTTTTGAATAAACTTAAAAACCAATGATTATAAAATAATTTACAATTTTTTTTAATATGATTAACTTTATGTATATAAAAAGAATTTTGCCTACTTTAAGCTTTAAAAATGAATGCGACTATCATTTTATTTGTTTTTTTGTAAATATTTAAATACTTTTTATTGTGCTTTGTTATTTTTATAAGTTATGTCAATACAATATTTTGATACAATAGTACCCTTAGTTGGGAAATTTCAATGTTTAAACAATTACAAGGGCAAAACTTGAACCTACTATTATAAAATTTCAGAACTGTATGACTGAGTGATTTTGTATGAGGCTTATAGCTTCAAATATTGTAACGATATCTGCCCAAATATCATATTTTATAAATTTAAAACATAAACGATCTTGAGGTATTTTTTGATCCAAACAACGCAATGCAAGTCATGTACTTTTTGTTGTTTTTGTAAGTCACCACATTTATTTTTCACTGAAGAAATTTCACATATATTTTTTTTTTTAATAAAAATTAACTGTATGAAAAATATATATTATTTATAACTTCACCTATAGGAAGATATTGTACAAAAAGTCGAAAACAAATTTTAATTAATGTTTTCACTGTCCGAAAACTGTTGCTTTCCACAACTCTTAAAAGATCACCTTAAAAACTTGGCTTCGGAGATAAATGCTTTTTAGTAAACTTTTCTTACTTCACCTAAATACTTTAATCTCAGCCGTTACCTCTGGGCCATGTTGATGACTTCAAGTCATAGCTGTTTTATCAAAAGGGTTTTCTCCATCTCCTTAACCGTGAATCGCTTTCCTGTAATGGTGTCAGTATTTTTAATTGAATGAGAGTTCGAGATGGGGCTGTCCCAGGGGGCTCCCTGCCCCGTAAATAATTGCAACGCTTGTGAAAAGATTTGCTCAGGCAGCTCTCCTTGTTGGCCCTTTGTAATGGACTGAGTAATAAATCACGCATTTTTTTCCGCCGGATTGGATTTTCAGCCACTCATTCATTACCCGCTACTATTTCAAAGGAATTACTAATGTTGTGCCGTTTATCCACCAACCGCTGAAATGCTGAATACTACTTTTTACGCTTGTTTTATAACAAAAACCCTTTTTATCTCACCCCCGCCCGGTAAAAATAAGCCAAAAAAAACCCAAGACCTTTTTTACGCTAGTCAAATTAGGTTTACTTGTTTTAACGAACTTTTAAGTGTGTTTGTAGACTTAACTAAGATTTTCCCTTTCTAGATTTATTACGGTCCTGGATTAGAATTACGGAATTAATCTAACGAAGGTTTTTGCTAAACAACACTTAATTTTGTTTAAAGGTACACTAACCTTTTATCACTCATATATTTGACTGATTAACATAAGGTTTAATTTGGTAAAGGATCTTGCAAGTAATGGTTAAACCTCACTTAAATCCTTGTATTATTTATTTACATAACCAATGTGCATAATGAAGTCCGTATGAGGTTCATTATTAATTATCTTACTCATTTCGCGAAATATTTACAATCTTTGGGGGGGACTACTGAGAGCAAGAGAGGGCAGCGTATTTTGGTTCCATGTACCAGCTTTTATGATTGAATACAGAATTGTATTATATTGATAAGTCATTTAGCACCTCTTCTCGAGGTGCAATCTCCTATCAAAGGTTGGCCACCACTGTGGTGATCCTTAACCCTGTAGGGAATTAAGGACTCTGTTGTGATTATACGTCACAAAACTTTATATCTTTATTTGAGGGTCAGTTTATAAATGCTACACAAAAAAATCAGCATGATGAAATCTGAAAACAAACAGGATTATATATATTTTTTCATTTTCATTATAAAAGAATGGTCTTCCACCATAGAGTTTCGTGTGCAAGTCTGTATGGTGAATATTCCTTGAATTTAACTCTTTTTGAAATTATTATGATAGTCTAATAGTAGAATAGTCTTCCACCCAGGAGTATCTTGATCGATTCATAATAGGGATAAAAAGTGTAGTTTATTTTACATGTTTCGGATCAGTTAAAAGAAATGATCATTTGCTAGAATCTCGCTTAGTGCTATTGTACTTATACAACAAAATATTAAAGACCTCCATGGTTTATTTAGACGCCTGACTTCCAGCCCGGAAGTTACGAAATCAATTCCCGTAGGAACCCATTTTTTACAAAAGGATTCCAGCGTGGTTTTCAGTTAAGGTATTTTTAACATACTTGTAGTTTGTTGAAAAAGATCCCTTATGAATATAAGCTCTCTGTACTATGAACAACTAGAGGGTTATACACTACAGTGAAATACACAAAAAAATTTAGGAAAAAAAATGTGTTTTTAAATAAATTATGTTACCAATTTTAATTGAAATCGAAGAAAATGTTTTAACATTAATTTTTCTTATTAACGTATTTTTGTTCATAAGTATATTACAATCCTTTATTTTTGCCAAGACTTGTATTTTTTTATATTACTTTTGTTTTACAATTTCGCACTTAAAAAGTTGTAATCAATTTTGAAAAAAAATCAGTATAATCTGGGATGGGCACAAACAATTGTACTTTCGAAGATTCCACACTATAATAGGTTTTATAAAAGCTCAATAGCATTAAAAACGTCACTCTTTTTCCTGAAATATTATGCAAAATATTTGTTTACGTTAAATCATAACAAATCAGGTGATTTAAAACAGCTCACAAATGAGTTGAAAATACCTCGCAGGATAAATCCAACCCAAAGGTCATGACTAGCTCTTGTCTGATTTGGAGAATTATTTTTCAAACCAGAGGCATGTGTTAGAAACTTTTTGAAACATAAACAATTATATTCATTATAATTTTTACTCAGAAAATCTAGATTAGTGTAAAGAGTTTTTCATGAATATAAAATCAAATATACTCCTATTCCTCAAAAATGTTTTATTCAAATACTGTGAAAAATACTGCGATAATGTTCACATTTATATAATTGTTATCATATATTCATATAAAACGTATTTTGTGTAAGTAATGTACGTTCGTATAAGACCTCCGTGGCCTAATTAATAAGATCGTTAGCTCCATTCGTAGGTTTCGGGTTCACTTCTCTATGGTAACCAAAATATTAAAAACGGTAACCGCTCTAGTAAAAGTTCAATATATCCGAATCGCCAATTCAGATGTATTGAAGGGTACCCCACATGAAAAAAAATGAACGAAAATAAAGCGTTAAAATATATTCAATTATTTTCTACCCATAACCATTTTTTATTTATTAGAAAATTCGAAATACGCAAAAAATCTTCAGATTGGTCTATACGTATATACGCGTATTGTATATTTATATTTAAAAACTATTTTGTCATGTTTTATGACATCATCACCTGACGTAACATTGAAAAATATGTTCTTTTTTTCACATTACAAAAAACGTTTAATTTTATATATTTACCAACATTATATGTTTCTCACCAGGTCCATCTGGCTTAGTTTTAAAAGGAAAGGAAAAATGTGGCAACATTGAATGAGATCTTTCAAAAAGGGATTGTTCCCTCAGTCCAGGAGTAATCTGGTTTAGCTCTCGGCTGGATGACTTTTGGATCTGGAATGTTCAGGCGACCTGTTTCACGCAGATAACACAAGTCAAGAGAAACTATTTCGGACGTGTTCTTGTTTTGCTCAAGAATGAAATGACATTTTTATTTGTACACGTGTGAGTTTCATTTTCGATTTATTTTTTATAAGCTTTTCATGTTTAGCTTTCTCTCTAAACGTCTGCCGCCTCCAAAATAAGCCAAAAAACATTGGCGTCTGATAGACAACTCGTCAAATGAATTCCGATATACCGTTTTCGATTGTTCTCTGAATTTCTGAACATTCTTGTTATTTTCGTTTTACGCATCAGCAATTTGAAATTTTACCGTAGCGTTTTTTGGCACCTTTGGTTTCAGCGGAAGTCGAGTTTTTCTAAAATGAGAATAGATTTTTTTAACAAACACGCTTTTTAAGGAGTTTGATGAATATGTTCCTTGAATAAATATTGTTTTTTAGAATTTATTAAAAAAAATATAGAGTGTAAAAATAACGACATATTTATCGAGACTGAGTAGAGTTGTGATCTCGACATCAGTATATGCAAGCAAAATTTGGACGTGACAAAAAAATAATAAAACTAAGAAAAATGCTATAGTAATGATAGGTTTGTGTAGAATGTGTGGAAAATCAATGTGTGAAAAAGTAAGAAACAAACACATTAGTAAATAATGCGGATTGAAAGAAAAAAACAGTCCTTAAGATGAAGAAAAGAGCATCGTTATGGCACGGCTTCGTAGAAAGAATGAAGAATGAAATATTTACAAAAATAAAATACACGAATAGTAAAAGTACGGGTGTAGGAAAAACTAAAAAATGTGGCATAGCGAATGGCCAAATAAATCTAATCCTGAAAGAGGGAAAACCCTTCATAACAGTATGTATGACGAGGTGCATGGACGTGGCAGAAGCGAAAGATGTGTACCAGAGTAGAATGAAGGTGGGATATGTTCTCTTTGCCTACACCAAAAAGGGCAAGGCGTGATAGTAATGTTGATAAATAATTTATCAACGTACAAAATATATAAACATGATTATATTTTCTTCTATAAATAAATAGACATTTTATTTCATTCATACTCGGAAATAATATTATTCCTTATAAAGTACTACTTATCAAGTGCTTCAATATTAATACCGGATATTTCTAAAATTTGAATTTGTAAGAAAATATCTTCAATGTTCTCTCTCGATCATTACGAAATCTTGCTTACTACTTAAAAACGGCGCTGGTGGTTACGCGAAAATAAAATGAGTCACCTTTCCCATTGGACAGACCGTGTACATATAATATATGATATATAAAACTAGTTCATGTGACGTACTATTATTGAATTTAATAAGGCGCATCAATATTACAATCCGGTGTTTTCTTTATTTTAAACTTGTCAATAAATAGTTGTAGACTACGTGTTTTCTGTATATAAAACGTGCTTTCTGAAGCGGGAAGATAAAACACCTAACGACTGGATGGAGCTTGCAGAAAAGATGGCGCCTGGAGGTTGACTGCCTTAGACCACTGAGTAGGGATGTCTAGATTCAAGGTGGATATGCAGAGATAGAGATTATTTAACGAAAGTAGCATTGTATGTGATGGTGAGAATATACAGGAATCACAACACATGCTAGTTTGTCCAAATATTGAGACTACATACTCTGGACAAAACCTAATTGATGCAAATGATAAGGTGATCTCTATTACATCTTATAGAAAATACGTGGCATCATTGATAATAACATATAGCATGCTGTATCTCGATGAATCACCATGCGTACTTGTGATATACGCTCTGCATTAAGATCACATTATTTCACGATATTCAAAAAAATGTCAAGATTCATGAAGGGTTCATTCGTATTCTTGACTGTCAAAGCCCTAACAATGAATCTCATTATCAGCTTCTTCGGTTTCAGTTTGTGTCTTATTTACCTCGTCTAGGTCAATAAGGTATTCGTTGTATAAAAAAATTAATTGTACTTAAGTCGAGGACTACCTGTATATACTGTATGTATTGACTTATACAAACTTTTCAAAAGTTGGCCACCACTTTCATATATTTCAATTTTTAATAAAAAAAATATTGGTTTCGTATATTGAAAATTTTTAATCCCATCGACATTATGAATTTTAGACTACACATATATCCTGCAATATTTTCTTTTTATTTCGTTGAATGGTATATGTTATGACTTCGTCTCTGAGTGCTGCGGCTGGAAAAATTTACTTTCACCGAATTCTTTTTGATTTATAAATCAAGTATCAAATGAAACGTCATTCGTTCAATAATTTATTACAGATCCTTTATTACATTTCCCGGTGGCGAATTTTTGTGGAATAGGAAGGAGACGACACGCTTTAACTCATTGGAATCTAAATTAATCCGTAATTTTTATATTCGTTGGATATTCGGCACCTTTTATATAGACTTTTTTTTTAATTAATTATACTATTAATATTAATGCAAAAATTGTGTAATATTTTCTTAAGTAAAGTGTTGCGTTCATTGGAAAATGTTTTCGGATAATTCATATGAAATCAACTAAGAAAAAAGTATTTTTTAATGAATATTTTTGTTATCTGAAATAGGGAAAAAATAAACCTGATTTTTCGAGTTTTTGATTTTTTTAAATTACCAAAAATTTTCAAAACCGCTCGCCGCCAAAACTTGAAATTCAATTTGCAGACCTGCTTCAGCTCCACGTATTTTTTTAAATTTCATATTGTACTCGTATAATAAAAAACAAATATTCTATAAATGAGCTAAATTCACGACACTCAAGGTTTACTATATATAGAAGTTAATTTGACATGGAATGCTTTTTCGTAAAGCAAGTCAGGCATGTCATTTAAATAAAAGGTTTGCAGTTTTTTTTTTCATATTTAATTCTAAAGTCATTCGTTTAAAGATACAAATAATCGTACAATACAAATACAAACTCAATTAATAAATATAAGGAATGCATTTGTTTGTATCATATAAAATCCCTTCTTTCTTAGACAGTTGTCATTGTTTAGTTTTTGTTATTTTACTGACTCAGAAAAATCGATTGAGCGTTATGAGAAGGTGTATAAATATGCGGGGAGAGAAAGATTTGTGTCCTGTTCGAAAAATCTGGATCTTGGACATGTTTTAATACCCCTTCACGTATACATTGTGATGGTATGTATAGTATTAATAATAATAAAAGGACAATTTATATTCCGTTAAAAAAGTATACTTCTTAAGGGCACTTTATAATAATATACTCGTATATTTAAATAATACTGTTGCTTTTATTGTATTTACTTACCTTTAGACACGCTTATGTATACTAATTTTATGTAGTTCTTATGAAACAAAAGCTGGTTAGATGGAAACAATAAATTTGTAGCAATAAATTAGCGAAATATTTAAATACTTCGTGTTGTAATAAATAAATAATTTTGTTCAAATAAATATGAAGCCAATGGGTTAAACGTTAAGGGATACGTGGGGTCGGGATGGGCAGGTGTCGGGTGTGTAGCTACTCATACCACGGGCGGCCGTCAGACATCGCCGCTAAAATTTTATACTCTACGTGTCCTGTTACAGAAACATGACAAAAATGGAACTTCTTTTTCCCAATGTCTCTGACTGTTGGATTTATAAGTAAAATTACTCCTCCTTTTCTTATTGTCGTTCAGTTTTTGTTACACTTGCTCATTTTATTGGTCTTTAAAGATATGCTTTGTCACTCACAGTATGAGTATTATATACTTTTGCTTTTACTCATTATATATTTTAACTTTTATTACTAAACCAACTGCTTATTTATTATCATTTATTTTTTTGTATTAAAGTTTATGTGTACAAGAGGGGGGCTGAAAAACGCCAGGCTTCCTTATGGCTTCGCCCAGACCCAGACCTTTTGATATCTTGTTTTTCAAATGTCTTATTTTGTATTGTCTTAACATGTATTTGTAATTTTAGGATTAACCCATAATTATTTACATAATACGAGTTTTACATATTATATACGTTTTTATTTTGTTTATGTCATTTTCAAAATAGATCTTATGAGCTACAATAATCGAGTTATTTATATTGGTTTGGTTTATAGTACTCGTATATAAAAATGAGTAAATCTACTTAATTAAATTAGATTTTCAGCTAAAACTTGTTTAATGTTATTTCGCGTCAATTTACATACATTGCACCCTCATTTGTTTTTTTTAATGGAATTTTAAAATTTTCCTAAACAATGTATATTTTCCAAATTGATAAAATAAATTCCTTAAAAAATGTATTATCGAAAAGTGGTAAAAATAATGTTACCACCATAGAATCGCCGCGATAGGATAACGTTAAATTATTATTTTTTTCAATTTCAGCCAATTTATAAATATATCATAGTTCCTCATCATCTCTTTTTACATCTTAAGATAGTTTCAATTTCTGATGTCCTCATAATTAAGTTAAATAAATCTATGCAGAAGTGCAAACAAGATTAACCAAACAGTAGAATGAATATGTTTTTATGACTTCAGAAAAGTCTTATTTTATGAGGAATATGGAAGAATAGTGAAGCAAAATTGGCAATGGCGTTTAATATCCCATTCGTTTTCTTTTTGACAGTCTCTTTCAGTGGAATAATTTGATTTTTTCATCCGAAATTTTCCCCAACTCCCTATTTTATTTTCATCTCAAAGGGCTGTTATTTTCAAACAATTTTGTTTTATAGCCAAGTAATTTACATATTTTCAATATCTTTTTACAAACATTTATTTGCATCTTTGTCTACCTTTTTCCCTCGATTTCTTGTTCGTTGTAAGCTTAAAATCACCGCAAATTTTTATTATTACACAGGTAGATGAAAAAATACAATTTAGAAGATTCCTTTCGTTTCCACTCGACGTAAACCTTTCCGAGGGGCTTTGTTTGGAAATTATGGTTTCAATTTATTGACCTCATACAAAAGGAGAGCCTTTTCAAAGAAAAGAGGCTCCTGCATTTAAAATCATCAAGCAAAGTTTTCTTCTGACCTTTTACCTCACCCTTTCTGGAGTTTCGATTGATTCATTGTGACCCTTTTAAGTTTTATGATTATTTCATTATCACATTAACCGTAATTGTTAGCTTTTAGTTACTCATATATTTTATTTAAATGTATTTCAATGTAATCAGATTTGCTAAAAATATATATCAAATCTTATTTATATTTTAACATTGAATTCAACGATGAAAACGAGTGTTCTAGAATATTTTTTATGTTCATTTATTTCAATGTATTTTCTATTGGATATTGTATGTTTTCATATCAGTTTAAAATTATTATAAATATTCTTACAAAAAAAATTATTATGTACATAATATGTAACTTTATATTCCCCTTTATTAAACGTAATTTTCGATTTCTATATTATTTTAAATATTTTTTTCATTTTTCTACTTTTACGAAACTATACATACTTAGGAAAGGAATATTTGAAAGCATTCAATTCCCTTTTTTTCTTATTTTTATTTACCCCATCCAAATACTTCATTGTTTTTTTATTTATATCATCGTTGTTGATTTTAATGATCAGAGTGTATTGATTTCCTACTTCCAGTTCCTATCAAAATAATCTTCAAGAAAAGTGTTTGTGTTCCTTAACGGGCTCAGGAAACACTATAAAAGCGATACCCCAATAATAAACACCATATACGCTTTTACCTTCTCTTTATAGTACTATTTCTAAAATATATTTCAAAACATTATTGTCATTTTTATTTTCTTTCCGTGTATAAAATAGCTTTCCAATTGTTTTGTAAATACTATACTATATATACTATACTCAGGTAAAGGGATTCAATTCGAAGGACTGCGAATGATACTTTTTTTTCTTAACAAATATCTCATTTCTAAGTAACACTTTCATTATATACAGTACAATTTATTGTATAACACTTTTATTATATACAGTACAATTTATTTAAAAATTAATATTTTTTAAATTTATTTGAATATACATTAATTTTCAATAACGTTAACGTTTGTTATGTTTTATACTTTAGTTGTATATATTACAACCTAGTGAGATTTTTGTCATGTGGCAATCTATTCCAACCAACCAGGAAGATTTTAAAGAGGGCTTAAGTGAAAACCGGATTGGAACCTTTTATAAAATAATCTGGTAACAGTGGGAATCGAACCTATAATTTCCGGGCTAGAAGACGGGAATTATTATCAACTAGGTCACGGAGATTGCTTCAACACTACAAATATTGACTGCTTAGTTTTAAAGTGCACTTTCTTAATTATCATGAAACAAATGTGAATGAATTGATTTCATAATACCTCAATGAAACCTCCACTTATGCCCTTCGTTTCCTTAATCTTTAATCCTTAACCTATATGAACTCTCATTATTATTCAAAATCTCGATTGAAATTGTTTCCAGTAGGCACTTTTTGTTTCCAAAATCGCCCACTCGTATTAGCACAATAAGAAGGCGGCGGGCGGTACTTTATATCCCATTCAACTGAGAATGAAACATAAATTCGAGGAGGCTGAACGAAAAAAATCTTTTATAGAATTGTTATTCACATTATCTCAATTTCGATCCATAGACTTTTACAGCAATGAGAAAAGATACAATAATATGAAATCGACATATGGCATTCCTTTGTATAAGAATAATAACAATTACATTGAAATAATTCTGATCTTCTTATCTTCTCCATTATTTTAAGTTGCTCACTTTTACCTTTTGCAAACATCTTCTCGTAGTATAAACCTGAGAAGGTATTATCTTTACCTTCTCAGTAAGCTCTCCAACTCACGTAATGTTTTATACTCCCCTGAACCCATTTTTCCCCTGTATTTTTGGGGTGGCAAAATTTAGGGTCATTCAAAACTTGTTCTTTTCCCGAAGTATTTCACTTGAGTTTTCGTTGATTTTTATCTCTTTTTTTTTCTGTAGATAATAATGGCTTTGTCGTATTTTTGACGACAAGAAGATTTAACGTTTATTGCTGAAATGACCTAAAGCTATCCGTCTCGTTTTATTCTTGGAATGACTGATTCTGTACCCAAGTTTAAGATGGAAAAAAAGAGATCACTTGATTATCAAAGACATCTCAAAAATGGTGTTTTTGAATTATGTATGTACTTTTAAATCAGTAAATTATTCTACTTTACTTACTTGTTATATACGAATTGTTCATATTTGCTAATGTTTTCTTAACAAGAAATCTCAAAATCAAATATTTTAGTGGGGGATAACTCATCTATAAAAAATATTAAAACAACACACTGAATTGTTTATTTGATTTATAACTAAAACGAGAATTCATAATGTAAATGTCAACTCTAAATCCAGCGATAAAAAATATATCATGTAAACGTTTAAAGGATTTTTTTTATGAAAAAAAATAACAACCCTTGTGTACAACGTACAATAAAAGTATACGAGGTATAAGCATGAACATTTTCCATACTATAATACACTTGAAACTTTCCATTACAATTGTGATCTAAAATATTGTTTTGTATAAAGTGAGAAAACTTTAAAATTCTTGTTAAAAATACTGAATAATTTATTATCTTGTTTTTCCCTGTGAATTTATTTGTATTAATTACTAATAATTCAATTATTATTTTTTTCTCCAATGTACCAATATTATCAGTTATTTAAATAATTTTATGAGTAAAAAAAACAAGCGAGTGTTTTTTTTTTGTTTTCAAAATCTATCTAAAAACATAATGAATTCGGTTTGAAAAGATCTTCGAAGATCTTCAGTGCGCATTTTTTAAATTATTTTTTACATGCATTTTAAATTGTCAGGGACATCACCGGTACAGTGAGAGAGAAAAATGCCCCTTCTACATTAAACATTGATGGCACAAAAGTATCATTGACACAGGAACCACAAAAGCTTTGTAGTGGCATTAACGAATATTTCGCCAATGTAGGCAATAATCTCTCACGTAACATACTTAATAGGAACAAAACGACTGAACAGTCATTGAATGACGCTATTCTTCATTCTTTAAAAGTACCCGAATATACATTTTATCTAACGCCAACGTCGGAGAAAGAAGTTCTAGCGACTATTAACACACTTAAGGCAAGTAGCGCCCCGGGGCCTGATCAGATTACATCTGCACTGGTAAAACATACTCAAAGATTTATAGCACTACCACTGAAACATGTGATCAATTTGAGTTTTAGAGGTGTAACTTTCCCAACTGCATTAAAACGTTCGCATATTGTCCCAATACACAAGGGAGGCTCGATGGATGACTTAAAAAATTATAGACCCATATCTCTTCTGAGCATTCTTTCAAAAATTATTGAGAAAATAGTGAAGGACCGACTGATGAAATTTTTCAATATGCACAACATTATCTCTCCTAATCAGTTTGGTTTCCAAAGGAATATGGGAACTGAAACTGCTTTGCTTAGTCTAGTAAACAGCGTTACCAACACTTTGGATAATAAGAAGGCATGTTTGGCAGTTTTTTTGGACCTTGCGAAGGCTTTTGATACAGTGTCTCACCGAATATTACTTACCAGATTGATGGAGGTGGGCATATGTGGGCGCTCTTCTAGTTGGTTCTCTTCTTACTTGTCTGATAGAACTCAGAGAGTCAAATTGGGTGATAGTGTATTTGGTGAGCCTCTTTTTGTAAGATTCGGAGTACCTCAAGGTAGTGTTCTGGGACCTATATTGTTCCTGATATATGTCAATCAGTTATGTAATCTTTCTCTCAGGGGTAAGATTATTACTTTTGCGGACGACACGGTTCTTCTATTCGAGGGCCGAACATGGGATGATGTATTCTTAAAGGCTAACGAAGAATTGCGTGTAGTTAAAGAATGGATGGACTCAAATTTATTGACTCTAAATTCCCAAAAAACTAAATACATCACATTTAGCATATCTACAAGAACTCAAGCACCTACAAATAAATACATAACACTACACACTTGCTCACCCATGTCTGACTGTAGTTGTGTTTCCTTGGAAAGGGTTGATAGTATAAAGTACCTTGGAGTTTATGTTGACCAGTTCCTTCGTTGGGAGGTTCATATTAACACTTTGAGCGCAAAAATCAGAAAACTAGGATACATATTCCGTATGATTCGAAATGTGCTCAGTGAAAATATTCTTAAAAGTATATACTTCGCCTTATGTCAGTCAGCACTTTCTTACGGTATATCAGTTTGGGGGGGATGCACCTTAACCCAAAAACACATATTACAGGTTTCCCAAAAATTGATTGTGAAAATAATCAATAAACTTCCTGCTCGGTATCCCACGGCGGAGCTTTTCAGAGAGTATCAGGTCCTGAACATAGCCAATTTACATCTCAAATCCATTCTCTGGCACTACCATCGAGAGGAGGGGAAGATGCAAACTCAGCAGACACACATGACACGCATGGCAACTAATGAAATGTTCACCATCCCTAGAGTAAAAACCTCTTTTGCCCAAAGGCAATATGCTTATTTGGCTCCCATTACATACAATGGCGTGCCGACTTCAATAAAAGTAAAGGTAGGAAAACCATTTAGACAGTCGATCGGAGCGTGGTTGTTATTGCGACAGGATTTTGAGTACTTGGGCTTTCAGGATGAATGACGAGTGGAAAGGATTTATGTGAGCTCGTGAGTGTGGGTCTCTTATTGTTGTTTTAATTTTGGTTGTTTTTGTGTTTGTGTTTCTGTGTGTTTTTCTTTGTTTTTGTTTTTTTTTTTGTTTTTGAGTTTGTTTTGATTTTTGTTCTTATGATTGTGTGCAGTATATTGTGGGATGAATATTTTTGGTCTTTCTGGAGCGATAATGTGTGAGGAGTTGAGTTTCGCAAGATGTTTCCAGTTGTAGTTAAGTGTCACTGTTTGTCAGGTTGATGAGAGCGTGCAACGGGGTTTTTTGTGTTATCAAAAATCGGAAAGAAGTATCGATTTATTTTTTCATGCTAAATATCCTCAGTGAGATACAGGCAAAAGCCTAGTTTACTGGGGATACGACAAATGAAAGGCAACAAACCCAGATCCATTAAAATTATATGTCCAAATCAAATTACCTGTTGTTTTTTTCTCAAATTGTGTATATTTCTTGTCATGTGTAATAAAAAAAAAAAAAAAAAAAAAAAATTACTTAAGTTGCACACCCTACTATTTTCATTTATTTCTATGTTTATTCACATCATCATTTCATCACGCATTTTCTCGACGATTTCATAGAAGACGACGCTCTATCAACTAAATTATTCTTAACGATATCACTTTAGTATTGTTATCTGTTTTATGTACACCTAATAAAAATACATATTTTTATTTAATAACATCAAGAATCTGTTTTTTTTTTGTAGTGACATTTTTTAAGGATTTTATCAACAATAAAGGATTGTTCATATTTTTTACTTGAAACATGAAGCATTTTTAGGGAGAATTATAAATATGATAAATGGCAAATTTTTTTTTTTTTAATCTTTTATTAAGATTAGTATACATAATTCAAATTCAAAAGATACCAATTATTAAAAAAATGTACCTTAATGATTTATTTTTATTTAATATTATCATCGCAAATTAATTAACTAATACGTTATCAGATTTGTTTTCATCTTCCTTTCTCTCGAAATACGAGTATGTCCATATAGAATATCTATAACATTAACTGTGTTCTTATTTTAACGAAAAAATATGCTCTTTATCGATCGAACCTTTTTCTTTACTTAATTATAATATAATTGGGATTTATCATATCGGTCTCTTTTTTAGCTTTTTTGTTAGATTGGTCTCTCAATATTCTTAATTCGTGTATGGAAATAGTTACAAATTATTACTCTTTTAATATTTTAGTCCTGCGTCTGAATGCCTTTTATGGTTTCAGCAAACCAAATATTTTCCATGAATTTGTTCATTGTATTATTTGAATTATGGTTTATTCAATCATTTTTCAATTATTGCCAGTCGCGGGCACTGCTAATGGGAAGATCAAATTGGTTTCCAATTGAGTGTGTGATGAATTAGCGCATTACACGCGTTGAATAATGTTTAGCCACTGTAGCAATATTATCTACGCTTATATTGTACTGAAAATAGTTTTGCACAATATTACATTATGCATCCGATATTAATTTATTCCATGACCTGTTTAATAAATAATGAATAAAATGCGTACATATATTATTAGGCATTTATTTTTTTAGTAGTTGACATAAATTGCGTACTTGTAAAAACATTTTACGAACGACGATAGGTATTCTTCCGAATATTAGGCAGAAAATTGCCTTAGTTATTGAAGGAAATAAATTGCACCGCGTAGGGTTCGAACCACCGACTTTATTTACAGAAGTGCAGCGCATCACCCCGCGACACCTTTTCAAATAAACTTAAAAGTTTTCCTCCATGAATACTAGATTTTTAAGTGGTTGTGATTGAACTTTTAACATTCCTTAGATATTTACTACGATGACACCTCAGCTGGTTGTATTCTGCCATAGAATACGAGGGTTGCTACTTAAGTTTTGAGACAGACAAGTAAAAACAAATATTTATCATCGAAAATGGCTTTATTGTTTTTGAAAATACTCTCCATGAAGATCAATACACTTTTGCATGCGTTTGAACCAATTTTCGAAGCACTTTTTCCACTCCGAATGAGGTAACTTCAAAACATGCGTTTTAAACGCATCAACCGCTTCTTCAGGCGTCGAAAAACGTTGATCTCGCAATTTATTTTTGATGTTCGGGAATAAAAAGAAGTCATTGGGTGCCAAATCGGGGCTGTACGGCGGATGACCCATCAATTCGATGTTTTGAGTGCTCAAAATGTCACTTGTTTGAACCGATGTGTGAGAGCTCGCATTGTCGTGGTGGAGATTATCCGTCTTCGGCGGCTAGTTTTCCTCATTTCTCCGAACACTTCTGGCAAACAAATGGTGGTATACCATTCAGACTTGACCATACGACGTTCCACTAAAGGCCCTGTTGCGACATGACCATTTATACCAAAGAAACAAGCCACCATTTGTTTCGAAGTGCTTCGTGCGCGAACCACTTTTGTTGATTCATAGATCCATGATTCGTCGTCTTTCACGATCTTATAGACGTATTTTGAAGCACCGCGATCGATTTTTTTCAACATTTCTTTGGACCAATCGACACGAGCCTTTTTTGAGCGATTGTCAAATTATGCGGTATCCAACGCGAACAAATCTTTTTGACGGCCAAATGTTCATGCAATATTGAATTATGCGAGTGGAACTAATTCCCAAACATGCCTCAATCTCACGATAAGTCACATCTTGCAATATCAGTTTACGCATAGTATCGATGTTTTCTGGCACAACAACCGATTTTGGACGACCTTCACGAAATTCGTCCTGGAGCGAACTACGACCACGATTGAATTCGGAAAACCAGCGAAACACAGTGGCCCGCGATGGTGCTTCATCACCAAAAGTCGAGTCGAGTTGATCTGCACAATGTTGTTGAATTAGTCCACGTCGAAAATCATAAAAAATCATCGCACGAAAATGTTCACGATTTAATTCCATTTTTGGTCGAGATGAATTTTTCAAGTCACTGTAAACAACACAAATAGCACTCGTATGACAAAACTTTCTGAGCACGTATACCATTAAAAACGTCGAACTTTACGATGCTGATGTCAGATTTGACGTATCTGCTATACACAGGTGTTGCTATATCTCAAAACTTAAGTAGCAACCCTCGTATATGAATTCTCTCCCACTCATATTGTTTTAAGAAAGAAACTGATATTTTAAATTTATTTTTAATATCATAACACAAAATTTTATTGCTGTAGCGCTTTTTATGTAAACTTTGCTGAATGAAATAGTATTTCAAACACTACGATATCTTCCAATCAATTTCATAAACTCTATTCCTAGATATTGCTTCAGTTGCATGCATTACATACTCGTACATACATATTCCGCAGTTTTGCAAATAAGCCAACCAAACAATTAGGACGAAGCGGGTGTATCGCTCGAGAATAACAGGAATGGAGAGGATGTTAAGCTAAACAGAGAAGCGCAGGTGTTCTCTGGTACCATTTATATGTTGAACCTCCGAAACATTTGCGCGCAATTTTAAACCAAGCGCGTATCGATCATGTCTAATTGCCGTGAAATTATCTGAAACTGAATTATATTGTTACCGATATTAGGCAATAAAAGTCGATTAATTATTTCTCAATACTTTTTCAAATGAGTTTCTTTTTCAGCGATTGAATCCCAATTCACCTGGTGTGTCACCAGTGCATTATTCGATTTTTAATTTGAAAAAATGTTATCAATTTTTAAAATATGCCTTTTATACTTCAGTATCAATAAATTTTATTAAAATTATCATTTAATGGTTCGTTAATTTAAATAGGCTTTATAAAAAAATAAGTTTATTGTGCTACAGTGAAATTTTACGTAAATATTTCAAAAACTATGTTAGAGCTACTAAATAAAGAACTACAAGGATTATCTCTTAAGTCTTAAAAATATGTTTTTTTTTACTTTGATATGTCAAGTTAATTCATTTTCGCCTCCACATCGTCATCCTTACAGGCCACTCACCCTTCTGTTTTTTTACCGGTAACCACTAACAAATATAATTGAAATATTTTAAGTAAATAAATAAATGTTGGTTTATTGATAACAACATAGTATGTACATAATATATTTAAATACAATCTTAAAACACATAAATGGCAGAAAATACATTTAAGAGAGAAGTAATCAAAAGGTCTGGGCTCATCTCATAACATCTCCCCGGCCAGGAAACGCCCCACCAATATAGGGCGAGCCCAGCCGAGAGGACACCAGATGTCTTCAGCCCACACCATTGCACATGTAGAATAGGAAAAAAAAAGTAAATCCACAAATACCACCTCAGATGAACTCAAACAAATAAATATAGGATCCTTAACAGCGACATAATGTGTACATATATTATATAAATTAATTCAGAAATCGCACATACTCGTATATCTCTGTAGAAAGTACATTTAAGAGAGAAGACATTAAAAGGTCCGGGCTCATTCTACAACATTCCCCCGGCCGAGATATACCCCACTAATGTAGGGCGAACCCGACCGCAAGGACGTTGGGGGCTTTCAGCCCACATTCTTGTACATATAGACTAAGGAAACAAAAAAAACTTATATGGCAGTAAACAAAATAAAAAGTAAACCCACATATACCCCCTTGTCAACAAGAACGAAAAAGAGATAAAAGCCTCGAGGAGTCCAAATTTTATAAAAATAAAATGACAAATGGAAAATGATGTTCACACATACAGACCACAACACAACACATAGAAATAAATAAGCAGTAATATAAAAATGAATGAGGAGGTAACGCACAAACATGCACATACAACCCCCGAGAAAAAAAGCAAATAAAAGTCCAAATCATAAAAAATCGCACTAACCATTTAGAAGGTAACATTTTAGAGCATCTCTAAAGATACAACTATTCACCCGCTTTTTCAAGGTCAGAGGCAACTCATTCCAACATTTGCTGACTGAGTATGAGAAGGATCCCTCGAATAGATTATGGTTTGGAATCAATAAAAGAGTTTCTCTGCTTCTAGTTCCGTAGCCATGAAAATCTTGAGCACAATTCAGTTTTTCGAAGAGGTATAGTGGCATTTTTGTACTGGTAATTTTATGCATGAGTACACTTAAATGAAGAAACCGTCTTTGTTTCATATCAATAATTTGAAAAGCTCTCAAAAAAGGGGAAATGCGTCCTCTGGAGGGAATGTTGAAACAATACCTACAGCAAACATTTTGTAATATTTGTTATTTCGTTTAGTTCTTCATCAACTGACGATGAGTCTTTGAAACCGGCGGTGAACTCAATAATTAAAAAACATATGTGAATACATAGAAAAATAATATTTTATTTATTTTAATTTTAAAAAAATTGAAATAATTATTTATTAATACATCTTAATTATTGCCATTCTTTTCAATTCTGCGTATCTCAATGTAAACATTAAATCCTTTCTCATTTAATGCATAAAAACTTCTTGCTAGGATATTCCTGCTTGCACTTGATTATGATGTAACATAATTTATTTCCCATATATGATAGCATACATGATCATTGCTCTTAATCTTGGACGCATAAATTAAAGCGTTTGAAACACTCTTATTTTGATAAGCTATCTACTCGTAGTTAAATTTGTTAAAGAAGTCCAAGATATTGGAAAAAAATAAATATTTTTTTGAAAACTTACTAGATTTTGACTTGTTTTAGTTTAATTGGTAATGTATCTCTTATACATTGTGAAACAATACTTCAAACAATGACTATAACATTTATTTTAGCAATTAAAATTACGAGTACATTAATTTAAAGTAAATGATATAAGATTTTTGTAAAAAAAAAAAAACAGCACATAAAAGTTTATACACACCACTGTTGCTAAGTATTCCCTTTCCAAAGCCTTGAAACCGGTAGGGTTATACCGTTACAAAAAAGTTAAATTACTGTGCTTGATAAAAATAAATTACAATGTCTTTAAACCTCCACAACGTTAATGCCTTAACTATAAACACAACAATAACGTTCTTAAACTTGGGTGATGTGAAAACATTTTTGTGTGGGTATTTATAAATGTATACAATTCGTCAATTATTATTGATTTCATTTCATTTAATATACGTAATTATTATTGATTTCAACCGAATTATGTTTTCAAATATTTTTCTTTGATTTCTGCAATAAAAAAATAAAGCTCACACAATTTGCATTTAATTTGCATTTAATCTCGATATCTTTATAAACAATTATATTTAATTACTCTAATTGGGTCCTTCTCCCTCCATATTACTGTATTTGTCAAAAATTATTACTTCCATTGACGATATCTTCCTCAATTTACCAAGCACTGCGGGCTGCCGATTATTATTTAGATAAATTATTGAGGATGATAAATTCAAAGAAAATTTTCCCTACAAATACTACAGGGAAAATATACCATATATGGATTATAAAAATATTTTCTCACAACATTTTTTATATAATTTTTTTTTCAAATTCAGTTAGTATTTTCTATTTACCTTTGTAAACAAGAGTATGAAAGATAGATGCTGTTCATACCTATATTTTCTAGCTACTGTTGGTCAACCTGTGGACCCTAGAACCAATAAATGGGTGCTAAACCACTTTAAATAAAACCGTCTCCATTTTCGAAATACAGAATCGTTGGTTTTAAAATCTTTATTTCAACATTGTTTACAAGTATTTGACCTTCTGGATCCATTACACCCTAGACCCAATCATATATCCCCCGACGTCCTCTAATTAAATAAGTTCTGAATTGTCACTTATCACCGTTTTCAATACACCGTCTAAAAAGCCCAGTTTATAAACAGTTCTCCGTTATTTATATTGTTTTGAGATATCGTTTCTGGAGGCTTGGATGCATACAAAAGTATTATAAATATCAAATACTCGTATATATCATAAACCATCGTGATATGCACAATTGACGATCAAACATACATAGTTTCAATTTTATCTATACAGATTTAATATACGTAATTATAAATTTGATCTGCACAAAGTAGATTGCCTCGTACACTACGTCTCGTTAGGGATGCTTGATTTATGTAGCTTCCGTAATATGGAATCAAAATTCAGTGATACAACCCCAATTCTGTTGCCCGCCTGCCATAACTCGCGTGGCCCCCTGTTACATTTCATTTCCGTCCTCAACCTCGTACGTTCATTGTTTTGAATCAATTATACTATATTTTCCTATGTCGTATTTCTGTAAACGTTTACACGAATAAAATAAATCAAGAAACAATTAAAATTATGAAATGAATAGTTTCAAGATGGAAGTTTTTATGTTAATTTGTTTTTGAAGAACATTTGTTTATTTATTTTGAAATGTATCAACTAATGTTTTCTTTATAGGTTCTTAGTTTTTTCAGTGCTTATATTTCTTTTGAAATGTTTACATACAATCTATATTTCTTTTATTATCAGAAAAAATACATGTTTTTTATTATTTTTTTATTATAGAAAACTCACTTTCACTTTTGTGCAAAATGTCTAAAATCACATAACTTTTGAACTGATATTCATAGTGATGTGCCAGCACTTGTTCTACTATTTCAAATTATTTTGATTAATAAAAGTATAACCTGGTTATTAAAATCACATAACTTTTGAACTGATATTCATAGTGATGTGCCAGCACTTGTTCTACTATTTCAAATTATTTTGATTAATAAAAGTATAACCTGGTTATTAAAATCACATAACTTTTGAACTGATATTCATAGTGATGTGCCAGCACTTGTTCTACTATTTCAAATTATTTTGATTAATAAAAGTATAACCTGGTTATTAAAATCACATAACTTTTGAACTGATATTCATAGTGATGTGCCAGCACTTGTTCTACTATTTCAAATTATTTTGATTAATAAAAGTATAACCTGGTTATTAAAATCACATAACTTTTGAACTGATATTCATAGTGATGTGCCAGCACTTGTTCTACTATTTCAAATTATGTTGATTAATAAAAGTATAACCTGGTTACATTCACAAATTCTGGTACTAAAAACATTCGTTCTTCCAAGCGGCAGAGTTCATTTGCATAATTATATAAACTACGCAGATAAAATTTCTCTTTCGCAAACCAAATTGTACAAGAAAAATATTATTAAGCACCATTTTTGCGAAACTTAATTTTTTACCGGTATTACTACAATACAATGTATAATAGTGTGTTTAAAGTGTAACATTGTTTATGGTATAAGCATTCGGTCCGGTCCGGTATTACGGGTATCCTTGTGTATTTAGATTTACAGAAGGAAGGTATTATACTCTTACTTAATCCATGAAGCGATTCACTTCGTGCACCTGCTTATAAAATCTGATAAACATTTGTCTCATCTCATAAATTACAATTCATGTAAAAAAAGTAAAACAAAAGCTTCAACAAAAAAGTTGGAACGTTCAGTATTTGACCCATTAAAATGGTGGGAGGGGGTGTTTTAATTTAAATACGCATTTAGCTACCTCTAATAACAAAAAATTATGTTTAAAATTTTGAAAAACATGAACCTCAATAATTTACGTAGTCCGTATTTAACATAATACAGGTTGTTCAGAATACGAAACGAGAGCAATCTACTGAAACGGATTAAACGGTATCTTCCCATAAAGCTGTCGGTCTACAAATTACATCTGCCGGGAGGGCCGAGCCGCTCCCGATACAAAACGAATACATTCAAAAGTAACGCTTAACATTCCTGTGCATGCTCTCAAAGGCTTAAACGTAGCAACCGCGGTTTAAGAATGGTCTTTGCAGCATTTAGCCTTCAGAACCTTCGTAATTCCTTGCTTAATCACGGCAGAATTGACCCTAAGGCATTTGCCGAACCGTATCATTATACTTCTTATTTAGTATATACCCTCTCCATACTTATTTCACTCTTGGTATCATTCAACATTTAAAGGATAAAGCTGATTTTCTTTTATAATTTCTTTTCTCTTTTTACTATGTGTTTAAGCGAAAAGACAGAATTTTCATTTAAATTTATCGCTTAAGAAATTTCGTTTTTCTCTAATGTCTATACTTCTTGCCTTAAAATGTCAAACTTTCCCATTCATCACTTGACCCGTGAACTGAAGTAGAAAGACTTTGACAGTAGTATCTAGACCCTCATGGCCCGTCCTAAAAGAAATACCTAACTTCACGCCACATTACCACCGTTTGGACCCTGGAATAGAACCACCTTTAATAGGACTTCACTGAAGCTCATTGGAATTTCATAGCGTCCAAGTCGAATAAAATACAATAATTGTGGACTACAGTGATGTTTTTTTTCTTTCATCATAAAACGTTTGGTATCGCGCTCCAGCGTTGGTTTTTAATTTAAACTTTTAATTACGGGCTTGCCCTGTGGCAGAATAAAATTACGCTTTTTCACGTGATTTCATTATGTCCAGTAATATTTTAAAGTTTGCACAAGTATGTACACATTTCCGATGAACTTTTTATTTAGATTGTCTTGACTGCTGTTATGAATTTTTCGACAGGGTTATCTTTATACTATTTGACATTGTGTTTGAATATATAAACATTCATCTCAATAACAAACGATTACTATAAGTAAAATCAATATGGGAATCTTGACATGGTTTGGCCATATTGAGAGAATGAATTGCGAAACACATACGAATAAATATGTTTATAATCATCACCAAATCTTCGAAAATTATCGTTTACAGTAGTGTGCTAGTGCCAGCCTAAATGTATGGAAGCGAAGCCAGGGCATTGAAAGTGAGTAATGAAAGTGGCATAAATGTATTAAAAATGCGTTCCTCGTGAATATCTGGTATAACAATTTGTGATAACGTGTATTCAATGATCGGATAAATTACTGTGCTAGAGATGGATGTTATAAGTTAAATTAAAACAGGAATCCTCGGATGTTTGACCACATTGAGAAACTGATTTGCCAAGGACTTACGAAACAAATGGAGAGTTAGAAAGCGGTAAATCGAGGAAAGATTGGAAAAAAAGGTCGCCTGAATATGGACGAGCGAAAACTGTGCAAATTGATAGAAAGGCGTGGAGATATGTCCTCTCTACCTACCCGTAAAGGGATATGTCGTAATTATGTGATACGTTTATACTAAATATTTAATTATTATACTGTCAGAGTGACAAAAATATATTGAATTAATAAATAAAGTGATGTTTTATAGAATACGTCTTCTATAAAAATATTAAATTTATCGGTTTGGCAATACAAAGGTTAACTTGATAACTAAAAATGTATAATGACATAGAGGCATTGAAGAGGATTCTTATGGTTATGCTATTTGAGAGATGTTACATTAAAATATAGGCGCCCTTGGAGTGATCTTGGCTCAATAAATGACACTAGAAAAATAAATAAATATAACTGTTATCCTTTTTGCTTGTCACTTTTTAGCAAAAGTCTAAAGAAGATGTTGAGTTAGCTTCAATGATGGCCGACGTTTTGAAGGATATTTGGTAAAGTTTTTTAATACCACCTTGAGGACGAAGGCTGCAACGCCTTCAGAACATCATTGAAGTAAACTCAATACTACATTATAAACTAGTGAAAAAAATCAGTCGCGAAAATTTTCATACATCAGTATAAATGTTTGATACTTAAGACATCATCTTATTTAGGTATTTCAGATTCCGCTCGTCAAACACAATAATTAAAATAATCCAAATATAATATTTGGACTTTCAAGTAGCAGATTCCACACTACCTCGTAACTTAATTTGAATACCATTTCGGCATTGCTTATCATTACTTGGTTATTTTATTAACTTGAAGTCTTATAACAATGCAAATTATACAATATTTTATATTTAAATTTAAATTACAAATTGGGATGTTTCTTGGGTGAGTCAGATTAATACGGTTATTTTGTGTTTCAGCGTCGCGTATTCGATATGAGATCACGAGCGGGAACGTAGGGGGCGCCTTTGCAGTGAAGAATATGACGGGCGCCATCTACGTCGCCGGGGCGCTCGACTACGAGACCAGGAAGAGGGTAAGTGTACCATTATTTACATTATTTCCTTCCCGCCTTATCTCTCGATCGATCGCTGTAATTTAAAGTCAGTTTAAATCTAACCTACCTTGTTTAGACTCTTTGGCGAGACTCGGATACTTATTTATAAAGGAAATTTGTTGCTGTGTTCCACTTTCTCATAGTAAACTATTCTTTAAACCTTTCCTTTTATAGGATGGTTTTCTTTAAATGTCCTGATATTTTTTAACATTCAATAACTGGCATAGTACTTACTCTCTTCACGTTTATTTTATCAATGACGACTTCCGTCACCTAGTCGATAAGACATCCAGCCCGTAGGTAGCGGGTTCGATTCCCGCATGTAACCTGATTTTATAAAAAAGGTTCCAGTCTAGGTATCACTGAAAGCCTTTTTTAAATCTTTCTGGTTGTTTGAAAGAAATGGCCACATGGCAATAAACCCGCCAAGTTTTACTGTACACAGCGAGAATGTAATACAATAAAATGGCACCTGACGTAAATCAAGTGTCCTGAATTGAGTTCGTCCAAACTGTGTTCATAGATTACAAAGATTTTACTATACGTTTCAAGTAATTTTCTCGATTTGAAGACCACGACATTATTTATTTATAAAAGGCAGAGAATTATTTTAAAAAATATATTTTAATCCGGTTTTCGCTTAAGACCTTTTTGGCGTATTTTGTAATTGGTTGAAAGATTGGCACATGATAATGATTCCGCCAAGCTGTACTGTATCCAACGAAAGTGTTATACAATACTACTGTATTAGAACTGTTCCAAACTGTTGACACGATCCAAAAAGCACAAATTATATGTACATTTTTGAAGAGGATAGGATAATACTTATTTATCAATAGTCCATGCCAATCTCACAGAAATAGAATTTTCGTAAGCATTCAACCAATGGAATTAGAATTGTCAAAATACAAATTTTATGGAATATAGCATCATGCTAACCTCCGTGATTTTTTTTGCCAGAACGCCTGTGTTCCCATCTAGGGGTTGCGGGTTCGATCATCATTGGCACCTATATTTTTAAATATGGTTATAGTCTGGTTCTCACTTAAGACTCGTTGAATACCTTTGTGGTTGGTTGGAAGGGATTCTCACATGCAAATAAATCTGCCAATTGGTTTTGTGTACAAAGTGTAATACATTAATACAATATAATCATGTCTAACGGGCTTTAATATATAATCTATGGTGGCACATAATTCTTAATTATGAAATAGAAATTTCTTAGAAAAAGTTTAAATAATGATTTGTTTGGTAGATATTTTAAAAATAATATTCGAATGAAGTAGCCAAGCATGTTTCGAACCGGCAACTGTTATTTAGCATAGAAATATATATAGCCTGTTACTTTCTGGCCGTGAGCCCCATAAATACGAATATTTATGTTGTTCAAATTATTTAGAATATTCAATATACTCGTAATCACAGCTGAATTCATCGCTTTTATTCACTCATTAGAAACTCTTTCTTTTTCATTCTATCGTTATGCACGAGTATGTACCTCGGTGAAACGTGCCTACAATAATGAATTACTTTCTATAAACTTTGATAACAAATTATAATATATGTGATTAATGAACAGGTTCCTTTAAAATAAATTTACAAAATTACCATAATTATGTATTTCAAGTTTGTTCTGTTTTCCATAAATAAATAAATTGTTTATACTCGTATTATACTTGTATTATTCATCACCTCCTGTTCTAGACACGTTTTCACTTTAACCAAGGTTCTTTTGTGTTTATCGACATTCTTCCGATTCATTTAACAACACGTGGTGATCAAATTAAGTACCAACTTATCAGTATTAAATTCGATTCGTCGTTAATAAAAGGTATGTAAAGTGCTTTGAAATCGATCGATAGTCATTGCCAAATCACTGTTACGAGTATTTTATATAAATTAATACATTTATTGATTGCAAATGACGATCTTCGTGCGCTATATGAAGACGCTGGACTTTTATGATGGTACCCGAAAATAAATAAAAAAGGGTCCCAGTCTGGTAAAATGGTACTCACGTTCGCGAGACATATGTAAATGCTGTTGCATCTTCACCTTCGGTAGTAAAATTAAATTAATGGTGCCGAAGATAATATTATCTCCTGGCCACGCTCTTCAATATGTCCAACGCCTGTGCTGGTGCCCACCTTGACGTATAGAAGTGAAACTCGGACTTGACAGAAGGATAAATTAAGATGAATACTGTAGAGATGCGTGCACTAAGGACAGTTTACAGTATCAATGTTTTAAAGAAGGCGTGGCGTAATGGAGAAATCAGAAATGAATGCATGAAAAAAATATATTATATGTTTTAAGGAAGATGAAGAAAGGAGCTTTAAGATGGTTTGTAAATGTGGAGAGAATAAATGACAAAATAATAACTAAGCGAGTGTACAAGTCAAAAGTGAGACGTGTGATCGGAAAGGTAGACTGAGGAAAACGTGACTGGATCAAATGGAGCAGATTTTGAGCGATGGTAAAGTGAAAAATATTAATCATAGAAGGTTTGGGTAACGACATGTACGAATTTGGAGGAAGCGAAATATTTGTGTTTGAATGTAAAAGTTTGGAAATCTGTTCTCTTTGCCTACCCCACAAGGGACATGGCTTAATAATATAGATGTATATTTATGTATGTCTTCAACCCGGATATTTCTAATTTGATTCCCGATGCGCTTTAAAATGTATTTTTGTCAGGTTTAGTTCATCCATATTGTTAATTTTCCTTTTCGCTGTTTAAATTGTTAACGACCTCCGTGGTCTAGTTTATAAGACGCCTGTCTTCCGACCCGGGGATGTGCGCTCAATTCGCGTTGGAACCCAAATTTAAAAAAAACAATTGCAATCTGGTTTTCACTGAAGGTCTCTTTAATATTAGGTCCTTACATATGAAATTGGCGTTTTGCCGTACTGGCAACGTTGATCTCAAATATCTTCTCTTTGGTTAGGAATTCCAAATTAAAATTTATACAGCTGTTTACTCAAGTATTTGTGTTTCAAAAATTATAATTCATTTGTTTTTTCCTCAATTGTTTTTTTTCTTTGCGTCACTCAGTTTACAAAATGGAAAACTTGAAATATCGCGTTATTTACGAGTACGAGTTCCACCGTGGCACCAGTGCTGCAGAAACGGCTCGAAGGATTAATGATGTGTATGGCGACGGTGCCGCAAAAGAAAACACAGTGCGTTTTTGGTTCCAACGTTTTCGTTCTGGAAATTTCGACCTGCAGAACAAGCCCCGTGGACGGCCGGAGACCAAAGTTGATAATGAAGAATTGAAGGCTATTGTGGAAGCGGATCCATCGCAAACCACGTCCGAGTTAGCTGCAGGCTGCGGTGTTAGTGATAAAACTGTTTTAATCCACTTGAAGCAAATTGGGAAGGTGAAAAAGCTTGAAAGGTGGGTACCTCACGAATTGAGTGAAGCAAATCAACAAACGCGCGTTGACTGCTGCGTTGCATTACTCAACCGGCACAATAATGAAGGGATTTTGAATCGAATCATTACCTGTGATGAAAAGTGGATCCTGTATGATAATCGGAAGCGCTCATCGCAATGGCTGAACCCTGCCGAACCAGCCAAACCATGCCCCAAGCGAAAATTGACTCCAAAAAAGTTACTTGTGAGCGTTTGGTGGACTAGTGCTGGTGTCGTTCACTACAGCTTTCTTAAATCTGGCCAGACGATTACGGCAGATGTCTATTGTCAGCAACTGCAAACCATGATGGAAAAGCTAGCTGCTAAACAACCGAGGCTGGTTAATCGTTCTAGGCCACTGCTGCTTCATGATAACGCTAGACCACACACTGCACAACAGACGGCTACCAAATTAGAAGAGCTTCAATTGGAATGTCTAAGACATCCACCGTACTCTCCGGACCTTGCCCCGACAGATTACTATTTTTTTCGAAATTTGGATAACTTCTTGCAAGGGAAAAAATTCAACTCCGATGGGGCAGTCCAAACCGACTTCAAAGATTTTATTAATTCCCGTCCGAATGGTTTTTTTAGTAAAGGGATCGATGAACTACCTATGAGATGGCAAAAGTGCATAGATAGCAATGGTACATACTTTGATTAAATAAATATATTATATTAAAAAAAATTCAACTTTATGTTCCTCCCAAACAAAACGCCAATTTCATATGTAAGGACCTAATATATTTCTAGTGGTTGCCACATCGCAATAAGCCCGCCAGGTTTTACTGTATATATATAAATATATATATATATATATATATATATATATATATATATATATATATATATATATATATATATATATATATATATATATATATATATATATATATATATATATATATATATATATATATATATATATATATATATATATATATATATATATATATATATATATATATATATATATATATATATATATATATATATATATATATATATATATATATATATATATATATATATATATATATGTGTGTGTGTGTGTGTGTAATACGAGTTCATCATAACGCAGATAATAAACTGTGACAACCGTAGTAAAATACTTCATAACGAAAGAGAGATGGACATATTTTTCGTATTTTAGCGAAAATCGACGAATTGAAATTTAAATGTTATTTTGTTTCTAATTACAGCAAAATGTCCATAAATTATAAACTTACACTTGAATCAGAAATCTTACAATTATTATTGAAAGATATTTTTACATCCGCACTTCATATTTTCAGTACAAATGATTTGACAAACTATTCAGTGGAAATTTCTATTCAACCTCCGTCATTTGAGCCATTAATTTTAAAACATCGTTTCATTTTTTTGTTGTTCCTTTGGACCGGGGAATGATTTTACCACAGTCATTAATCAATTCTTGTTATTCTTACTTGAAACGTTAACTTGGAAAGCAGACATTAACCGAAAGACAAACTGCACAATCACCTACCTGACTCCTATTTTCATCGCGTAACACCCATTCTTTGGAGATAAGTGGCTGGGTTAATGTTATCCTTTTCCTTTCCTTTTTATTCATCAAATTAAGTTATAGAGACATTTTTATATTATATCTTTTCGTTTTATCTAAGTAGACATTCTTACCCTTTCAGCTCTCACGGTGAGCAAGTAATCGTTATGTATCGTTTATTTTTGCGTTAGTTTCACGTTACTCATATGTTTTTTATGGCATTTTATTTTATTTTTGGTTGAAAATTTTTGTTTCTTAATTCAATTCTTTTGTATAATATAAAGGTTCACTATTGACTTCAGAACACATTTCCTTCATAAAAATATAAGTAATAATTTATTCTTCTGAAATCTACTTGTTTTGTAAAAGATGATGTAAATGTATGGGAGAAAAAGAATTTGGTGATTTAAATCAATTTTGAAGCTTCTTTAATGTTTTCCGGTTTTACGATATCGAGACGTACATACGAGTATTCTCGATGAATAATTCAGTTTTATTCGTTGCTCTTGCTGAAATGACAAAGTATTTTATAAATTTTCAATGAAGGAAATTTATCCTGTGTACAGGGTTAACGGATTTTATAGTCAACAATGATATTGAGAACGTAAGGACTTGTTGAGTTTTATGATCTCACATAAAATATAAAAGGGTACTGGTATTCAAGGTCGATAGTAAATCAGGTTTTTGATGATTTTTTGTCACCATACATTCTCTTTCTCGTTTTCGTATAAAAATGCCAATAATAATAAAGTTCTAATATAGCTCTAGTGTACTTTATTTTTCGTCGAAAAAATATATAGGTTGTTTTCAAACCTTTACAGGTTTTCGTCATGATTAATATTTTTATTAAATTCCAAATATTTCTTATATTTGATATGCATATTATTCGTAATTTGGAATCAAAATAATATCATCGTCCTCATTATTATCATACAATGTCCATGAAAAGATAGACAGAGAGAACATATCTTAGCATTATTTTATCATACTCGTAGTATCCATATTTCGCTTCTGCCACGTCCTTGTCGTGTATTATTTCCTGTTTTTAAGACTTTGCGCACTTGATATAATATTTTTGTAATGACACCATTTGGAACCTGGAGTACAGGTACAAGATGTTTATATTATTTAAAGTTTTAATACGTATCCTGATTAAATATTTGAAGTATTACGAATTAGTGTAAATACTATTTTTAACATAATTACTGTATGGAATGCGCAAGGCAGCCAGCCACCATACATAAGCTGGTGTACAGTGTGGATGCTAAATACTCCCATTTTATTAGATATTTTTAACTTACTTCATTGATTTCGAGTCTTGCTTAAGAAATCACAACATTAAATTATGTTTTATGTCATTTTAACTTTTGTCGATTTTTTTAATTTACATTAAAAAATAGTAAATATCCTAATTAAAAGAACCTCAAGTTGATTTGTGACATAAAACAAGGTGATAAAATGAGAAACATTTATTTCTTTTAAAAAAATGTCGTATGTTTTTTTATCGGAAAGAAATGATTTAGATTCCACTTGCAATAGTCAAATAATATTATCATTGTCAAACCTCCGAATATTTAAGCATTTTCTCCATAAAATCAAGTTATATTTGATTTAATTCATTTTTGAATCAATGGAACAATTTGCCACATCCAATATATCAACATTTTATCGGGGTTTTGATAAATTACTCTTTTTGACGTGTCCGGGTGTCCCTCTAAAACACTGTTTATCTGTCTGGCTACTATCGCATTTATTTGTTATTTCGAGCGTTATATTCAATCATTAATATGCTTGTATTAGTGTTTATGGTTCTTTTAAAATAGATGTAAATTTATTGCGTTCGTAAGGTTTTGATGCATATTTTTTGTTCTTCATAAATATTATATAATAATGCCGTTTCAATAAAGGTTAATGTTTAAGAAATTCACGTTAAACGTACTTGTTTGATATGAATATTATCTGAACTCTCAGGGTTTTGAAGGAAATGATTTTTCGAATTTCTTCCTTTTTAAATATTATACCAATTACTACTACAATACCACATTAAACATGTATACTCGAATTCAATTTAATTCTAATGTATTATAAGTATTTATTGATTTACTTTAAATTTGTTGTAAGTATCAAACACAGCCAAGTTTCTTCTTTTTGTTTCAGTTAATTTATTTCACCTAATTTCTAAGCCAATAAAGTTTTGCATTCCTTTAATGACATGTAAATTGCCACTTGGAAATTTCACAAAAGTTTCAGTCTTTCTTAAAAATTGTACCTACCCCCCCCCCGCCTCAAAATTGTACATATCCTACGCCTCAAAATTATGTCTATCCTACGCCTCAAAATTGTACCTATCCCACGCCTCAAAATTGTACCTATCCCTCGCCTCAAAATTGTACCTATCTCACGCCTCAAAATTTACATTATTTTTTAAGTTTTAATGCAAATGTGAATATATAACAACCTCAGAAAAATCTAGTATTTCTGTTCGATTAAGTTTCCTTTATATTTGTTGTCAGTTACTATAGGGTGCATTTTTTCGCATACGTGTGTATGTTTTTCAATTCACCTCACTTTTAGAAAAAATATAAAAAATCTCGATTATTTTGCTAAAGTTCACATACGTGTATTATTATAGATATAATAAAAATACAATTAGGTATTATAAATGGATGATTTTCTTTCTTAATTGGTGTCCAACGTGACAAATTGGCAGACCTTTTTCCAAAAAGACTAGGACGTAAAAGTGGTTATATTCACCCCTGATTCCATGCATGGCCACATTTTCCCCCATTAACAGTGGCACAGATATATTAATCAACTCGGCGGTTTGCTGAAAGGTGAGGTTAGTCATAAAAGAGGCCCTTGTTCGCCATACCACGGTCATTAAGCACCAATTACCTGAACGGTCCGTGGCTTTGGTTCTATGCTCTGAGCTCTATATCACAAGTTTTTGATCCTAAGTCCTTCTTCCTACAGGTAGGTGCCTGCTAAAAAGACATTAATCGCGGGGAGAAATTGACTTTTAAACAAGTTTTATTTTATGGAGGATTTTAAATATTTTTTTTTAATATTGTTGAAAAAAACTGTGTCTAAAAACGCACTATTTTCAGCCAAAGACCCTTTTGACTTTCTTGGAAATGCAAAATATTTTGCGTTTAATATTTATAAATTATGAAAATTTAGGTATATAATATATACAATAAGTCGTATGCTGTTTTCATACCCTTTAAGGAATTTCAATAAAAAATTCAATAAGCTCTAACAAAATATAAGGTAATACAAAACATTGAACAAAATGATTTTTTATAAATTAAAATAGAAAATATAATTTATTCTGCAATTTTTTATTCTCTCCTTTTTTACACGTAGCTCCTCGGATATCATTATTCACGCGCCGCCTATGCTTGTCCTTTTATATTCGGAGTCGATAGAGATACCGTTATCCTCATTTAATTTGCCTATATTTCTATATGGTGTATTCAGTTATCATTGCTTTAATTAGATTATCTAATCTTTCATAACTCGAATGTTAACAAATGGCTTTTGTGTCAAAAATTTATTTGAATCATCTCCAATCAACAGTTTTTTTGTTGTATTATATTATATTTCGTTATGTATAGTATAACGCTTTCGTTATGTATAGTATAACCTGGAGATTTATCGCCATGTGCATTTTTTTTCAAAAACTAAATAGATATTAAAGAAGCATTAAGGGCAAACCAGACTGGAATCGTATTTGATATAAAAATTGAGCACCTGTGGAAACCGAACCTGCAGCCTTCACATCGTAAGACAGGCATTTTACCAACTAGGACACGGGGTTCATCATTGTAATAAATAAATAAATAAATAAATTGTTTGCATAGAAAAAAAAACGCCGTAGCTTTTTGAATACATTCTATCTACGAGTATATATGGTCGAAAAATCTCAACGACCCTTTCTTCATCTTCAACCATATACACTACATAAATTAATTTATTGTTGAGGATATAATTTTTTTTTATTATACTTATGCCTTTTGATAACCATTGTTCACATCGCTTAATACCTGGAATTAAAATCTTTTTTAACATTCAAATTGATGAAAAATTACTATGTTTTTTATTTTCAAAACTTATTTACGAGTAAGTACTATATATTAATACATAATGCTTTTGAAAAGTCTTTCGAAAAAAAAATATATATAAAACTTATGTTTCACTTAAGTTTATCCATCAAACTACATTATTTTATTATTTGAAGAGAAAGATTTATTAATTATACCTTAAAACTTCTTGAAAGGTTAAAAGCAAAATGTTCCAGCGTTAATATAAAACATGAAATTTACAACTCATTATTTGCGGCTTGGAGCCGTTGTACAATTTGTATTTTAATAGTTTTTATTACTTTGTAATTTCGTAAAATGTATTGAATAGCTCATGGAACAAGATGATAAGTCAGTGATATTATATAATACAATAAAATTGATACTTACAGTTATTACATTGTATTCTATTATTCTTCATCTTTAAAGGTCTTCTCGTCTTCTGCGGTTAACGGTCATCCAGACTATCCGGACCTTTGGAGCAACGGCTCTTAACAAAGCTACGGTATTATAGTGAAATCATATCCATCAGTTCTTCAACCAGTCGATGTGTCTTCTTCTTGCATTTCTTCTGCCTTGAATTTTCCCCTGCAATGCCAATTGAAGGATGACACATTTTTCTTCTCGGATTATAAATCCAAAATTCTCTAACCTTCTTTATTTGACGGTGGATAAAACGTATCTATCTGTATTCATCCGTTTCAAGATCTCATCATTACGGACTATGTCAATCCATGAGACTCTTAGCATTATTCGATAGCGCCACATTTCAAAAGCTTCTTGTTTTTTGTGGTGGTTTGAGTAAGTTTCTATGCTTCAACACTAGAAAAGTGCGGAGCATACGTAACAACGCAAATTTCGCATACTTTAGTCGATATTAAAATATTTGTTGCCGAGGAGATCCTATATTTAGAGGGGGCAGCTTCGTGACATGTCCACTCTTACATATGGTAGATCTCTTGAGACCAGCTCCATAGATAATTCAGCTTGCATCCCGGATATTTATATTACAGGACTCGTTTAGCAATATCTTTATTTATATCAAGAGGTGGTACCCTTGTCTGCACTTTGGTTTTGTTGAAAATCATAAATATATACTTATTATTATTTTTTTGGAATTATTAAATTAATAACCATTTTTACATCAAGTTTTTATTTTCTGTGTTCTCGGTTTCAGTTTGAAGCTCGATCTTTAGTTATTGTAAGTTAGTTTCTAGTCCAAAATGTCAGAAGTGTAAGATGTTTTGATTCATATTCGATACAATATTATTAGACATTGGTTAATTCACAACTATTGTAATTCTACACAATTATTATCGGAGTGATCAATAAGAATTGTTAACCTTGTTTGTTTTCTAATAATGACCGTTAACAATAATGTATTCTTCCCGTGCGTGTCAATACTCATGTTATACCTCTTCGCCGAAATATTATATCCGAAATAAAACATTCTGTTTTTAAAAAGTTTGAATGTGTTGAATTGCATTGTATTGCTATTTAATAATATATTCAAGTAAAAATGTTAAGATTTTGTCCATAAATGGTTTACCGTATTGTTGTTACATAACATACGAGTATTTCATGTCTAGATACCCAACCCAAATATTAATGTTTTAAATTTAAATTTTAATGCAATGCAAAAAATTAATATTTTTTTATAAAGCTTATTTATTAGAAGTTTTAATTATAGTTGCATTACTAAAAAGTGCCATATATTATTATAGTTGAAAACTGAATTATCTCGAGAGTGTGTAATGTTGAGTCTTGTTTTAAAGATACCATGTTTACGAGTGTATCCCTGAGTTTTAATACTCTCCTATAGATGATACCTAATATGTTTGTTTCGCCAATTTATTTTCATTTTCTATATCGACTATCCGGAGAAGGTAACAGCCCACGTAATATATTAGGCAAGCTGTACGAAATATTTCACAACCAATAACACAGCATATATCAATATTGTTTACTCCAAATAAGAATAAACAAATAATAATAAATATTAAACAATCAAAAAGTGTATGTTTCAACTTTTTCTGTTTGTATGAAGAATTTCAATAATGACGATTTTAAGATATGTGTTGAAATAAATAGTTTAACATTTCCTAAAATCCAATGGCATTAGTAAAATATCGAAGAAAAAAATATCCGTGTTTCAAGATATGTTTTAAAATAAATAGTTTAACATTTCCTAAAATCCATTAAACATCAAAGAGGAGGAAAAATAAATTGAGATAGGGTTAATATATTACTATCGGACATGCCACAAAAGGGGCTATTCTTTTATGTGACGACATGAATGTGTAACTAACGATAAATAATAGCTCGAATCATAACTTTTACGAAATTAAACAAGCTGATCTCACATTGATAATACGCGCAGGGATAATAAATATCACGAGCGATTAAACAGTATACCAATATAAAACAGCCACATATATTCTAAACACTGTCTTTCAAAATATATATTTTTTTGAAATATGGCACAATTTATTATTTTATGACTTAAGAATTTTCTCGAAAGAAACGATAAAAAGGTTTAACCCATAAATTTCTCCATATGTTTAAATTGTACTAAAATTTATGTTAGAGATGAATGTTATAAGTAGAATTAAGAAATCAATCTTGAAATAGTTTGGTCACATTAAGAGAATGAGTTGCGAAAGTCTTACGAAACAAATATATAATTCTGATATGAATGGATAGCGAGAAAGAGATAGACTGAGGAAAAAATTGAAGGATATTGTAGGACAAATTTTAACCAAGAAAAGGGTAAGAAGTGTAAGAAACAATAAAGTATTTATGACAAGATATTTTGATTTAGACGAACCTGTGTACATTAAAAGAAAAGCTTGAAGGTCTGTCCTCTATACCTACTCCAAAAGAAATATGACGTGGTGGTCAGTAATATAGAAAAAAAAATTTAATATCTGACATATTAAATAAACACATTCAATCAATCAAATATTTAAGCAGCAAACAATGTTTGAATTTCTTATTTTTTTTTAAATATTAGCAAAACAGTGGACCCTTGCGAAAACGAAACTGGAAAGTCTATATATTTTTTAAATTTATTTGATTAGAAGTTATTAAAATTAAAATCATATCGCATTTAAACTCACCTCATTAGAAATCTTCGAATTTATGCCAGTGGAACAACTTAAGATAAAACGTCTAAAAAGTCGTACTGAGAAATACGCCGAGAATCCAACTCAGAATTCCAGAATACAAGCATGTTTTTATAAGACCACCGACTTTTTGGCCGTGTTATTCCAAGTTTTTTTTTACTCAAATAACTTTTGAGCAATAAATATATTTAAAAAAGTCAATGAAGTACTAAAACATATACACTCGAACTTACCAGTATCGAAATTTACTAAGATGGTTCGCAACTGTACTTCAGTGCTAACTTTGATGTATAGCAGTGAAACTTGGATGCGGAAAAAAAACTAAAATCAGCCGAAAAAGAGTCGAAGTGATTTAGGGGTACATGTGAACTTAAGGCTCATATAATAAATAAGATGAAGAGGAGCACTCTGAAATGGTTTGGGCATGTAGATTGAATGAATAAATAAGGTCTAACAAAACAATATACAGTGTAAATATGAGTAGATGGCGTGGTGAAGGCAGACTAAAGAAAGTATGGTTGGATCATGTGAATGACATATTGAAAGAAATAAATGTAAAAAGTCAGAGAAATCGTTCCTTGTATGAGAAAGTGTAAGGATTAAGTGAGGCAAGAGACGTGTGTCGCAATAGAAAAGTCTGACGCTTTGTCCTCTCACCATACCCCGACGAATTGCTTTTCATTAAAATATTTTGGTTAATCTTATGATTTATATTTTTTAAATGCAAAGTTGTGATAGATATTTCTCGCACAATTAATATTTCGACAAATCTAAATGACTTGTAATTTGTTTTATCAAACACTGTTTATTCCACTTTTTATAATGGTACAAGACCTTGTTTGTGCTCCCCTGATGATGAGATGAATGCCTTGAAACCGGTAGGGTTATATCGTTACAAAAAATGGAATAAACAGTGTTTGATAAAAACAAATTACAATGTATTTTAACATCCACGCAGTTAATGCCTTAACCATTAATATATCTAAATAAATTGTTGTTTTTTTACGTATATGCACGTGTATGTGTAAACATATTGTATATTTTATTGTTATCTTTCATTAAATATGTTCAAAGGAATATGATAATTAATTTTAATGAAATATGTCATTATTATTTGGTATAAAACCAAGAAATACGCTCTCAATGAATTTCGTAGAGTATTTTTTTTAATAATATTTACTTATCAAGAATTCCAATGGATAACGTTGTTTTCTGGCAAGCGAAACCTTGCTCATTAGAAATTTAAATGGGGTCCCTTTACCGAAGGAAGTTTTGGTTCGAAATTTAGTTTGGATGCATAACGATGTTTTCTTATATCAACTTCTCGTAATTGATAAGGAAATATGAATTTTTCATGCAACGTATCTTGCCCAAAGGGTTATTATTAGTTTTATTTAAGACATGTATACAAAATGAATGAACTCCTAAGTACGATGTATTCAAAATAAATATTTAAGTAGGATATCTGATATAACATGTATAATATTGTTTAACAAATAGTTTTCATTTACTTTTTGGGTTCATTTTTATTAACTGTTTATTTTCAACTAAATTACATTCGTGCTCAATATGTAGTCTCGATAAATAAAAAGGATTTTTGTTTTTTTTATTTATGAATCTAATTTTCAAGTTATCAAGATTTAATCTTCTAAATTCTCGTATCTTCAGAATTAAGGATATTGAAAAGCTCAATAACAATATTTTTGTTTTCTCACTATCTGCTCTCTTTTCTCTTAGATTCTATTTTTTAAGGTTATTCTCAGTTATACGGTTGTATAATATGTCATTCATTTCCCTTATTTGCTCGCAGAGACGTAAACGTGTGTCAAGTTTGCCACTATAGTAAAACCAATATCTCTTGACAGCGTGCGTATATTTCTCTTGGATAGATACTGAAATACATAAATATATTTGATATAATATTGTATACTTTATATTTGATGCTATTTTTGTTTGATACCTGTTGTTAATTATTTTGAAATGCAATTTTTATACACAGTAATAATAATTGTTATTTATGTATATTTAATAAAAAATTTAAACACACGCATAAAATTCATCTTAGTATATAAAATAATCATTGGCCTTTAAGTAATTAAGAGTATTTTTTTCAAATGTGAGTAGGTGTCGTAGAGAAATACCAAGGAAATTATGGTTGAATCAAGTGAAAACAGTTTGAAAGAAAGAAATGTAAAAAGTTAGAAAATCGTAGGAGTTTTATGAGAAAGTCTACAGATGTAGAGGAAGCGAAATATACGTGTCGCGATAGAAAAGTCTTGCGATCAGTCCTTTCTTCCTACCCTTACAAGAAAAAACGTGATGATATGTATGTACTCGTGTAAAGACTGTTTTTTTTTATTTAATTTAACGAACAGCAAATTCATAATTCGTTATTTCTGTGCCGGATGAAATCAAACCTAACCGATGAACATTTACAATGATTAGCGCCCTATTTTTATCTTTTGAATCCTTTTCTCACCCTTCTTTTAAACAAATTGATTAAATATTAAAATCAACTTGGATTTTAACAAATAGGTCAATATTCTAACTTTACTGAAGGTTCATTAAATAAATTTCGGTCTTTGGTGTTAGTACGCTTGATGAAAAACGGCCCGATCACAAAGTGTAAGTCAATGGCGTTTCTGTCCATTAATGGAGAGGACCCAAATTAGGGGGCATTGACTACCTTACCAGGCGATGCACCCTCTTCCAAAATATAGGCACCCTGCTTCCTTATTACCGCTTCGAGTGGCTGTGTGTTTTATGTTTGTAATAACATTTGCTTATTTTAAATAAAAAGCATTTTAATTTCAGTTATTTGTGGGTTTTCACATTTAAAGCGATTTTGCCTGTTGCCCAATGTATTGGTTAATGTACTGAGGTAAAAGTTTTCAACATGTGCGCCTCGGTACTCTGGGGCGCCGCAGGATATTAGAATATTTTAATAACTTCAGGTAATCTAAGAATATTAAAAACAAAAATTATCGATATGGAACTGGTTGAGTTTTGAATATCAGGAAGGAATTATCCTTTGTTAAGTGCCTAATCTCAGCAAATTCCGGTTCAATTTGCGATGACTTACCTCAGCGAAGCTGGGTTTACGGAAGTAAGAAAAAAAATAATAAAAACATATCACTCAAAATTAAACGTAAAACAGGAAATTAAAGAAGTTTTGTCTAGTTCGATTCCGAGATTTGAGAACTGTATGGTGAATAACAGGCTCATAGGTGAGCCTAAAATATACTCAATAATCGGTATATTTTTATGGCGCTGTAAAACGACAAAGGTTGAAAACAACTACTTAATGATTTTGTATACGAGTATTATTTTACTCGCTCCTTAATTGTACTTAAACTTTCATTCCTTATATCTTTCCAACATGAGTGTAATTTATAGCTTAATTTTTTTTCTTGCGATTTAATTGATAAATTCTTTGTTGCCTAAGCAAAAAAAAATTATTCGCTCATGGTCTAAACATAACTATTTTATTTATGCGCCAACTGTTCAAAAAGCAGCTTCAAAAACAATTTATTAATAGTCATGACGTCTATTTAATTTGTCATTTTCTTTTAAATTCTTTGTCTTTTATTTTATGTTTATACTGCGCAATAAATAATCATTTATTTTTTAATATTTATTGTTTTTCATAATGTGTAAGGATGAAAGAATTTTGAACGGTTTATTTCCTGTTTTATTATTCAAATAAATAAGTCCATGTGATGATTTAATTTTTTTCTACTATTTTATTCACTCGTTTATAACCCAACTTTAATTTTAAAAGTCTATTCTTATCCAATTTACACCACGAAATATAACTATTTTTTCTACTATTTTATTCACTCGTTTATAACCCAACTTTAATTTTAAAAGACTATTCTTATCCAATTTACACCACGAAATATAACTATTCAATTTACCATTTATTATAGTTATGGTATTAAGATCATTCTCCACATTTTCACAGCCATTGTTTTTATAAGACATGATATCCAATAAAGAAAATTATAAATATATTCTGAATGGCTGAAAATGCGTGTTTTAATGTTTATGTATAAGTGATATTTGATTCGAAATATTGAAGGGAGGCAGTTGGGGAGGGGGGGGGGATAAATCGAACACAAAAAGTTTATACGAATATATCATCGAGGCATGTGCTTAATTCCAAACCATGTAATCGACTTTCAAATATCACATTTTTTACTTTTTAGGTAATTTACTTTGGGGATAGTATTTATTGTTTTTTTTTTAATTTATTCAACTCTGTACAGCTATAACTTCCATTACAATTTATGATTCATTTAAAGGTACACGGGTAACATGAAAGTTTCTCCATAAAATATTTTCTGCGTAGCACATTTTTTGACAAATGGATGTAATATGATGTGACATTTGGTTTATTTCCACAAAACGAAAATGAAGCCAAATTGGTATCCGTGTGCATCATTAATCCTTATTTTATCATTCGATGGCATAGAAAAAAAGATAAGACAGTTAGCGAGATTTGTGTGAATGAGTTTTCTTCATATTGTAGTTATATATTTCTTAATTCCATACATACACGTATGTAACATATATGGCATACAGAGGCAGATTCTAGAATCTAGCACACATTATTCCTCTTCCATTATCTTGTTATCGTTATTCTCTTTTTAACTTCAATGTTATTAATACACTAAATCCTTCACATTTTACAAAACAAACATATTCCTATTCACTAGGATTTTACATCCAATGTAAAATCGGAAGAGGATATTATTATACCTGGTCGCGTTATTTTGGATATACGTATGAGATAAATATAAAAATATATCTAAAATGAAATTAAAAGTTCATAGTTGCAAATATTAAATAATATGTTAAATACACAAATCACTGTCAGTAGGGTGTTGCCCAAAAAAGCAAAAAAAATGAAACCACACTTCTATGACATAATTTCTATGACAAAAAAAATAGCGTTTTCCATCATGGAGGCAATAGGACTGCAATAAATTGTAAATGTAATTATTGAAATAATTTTTCTGTTGACAAGTACTCATCCAGCGAGGTTATACAAGTATTCAGCCTCAATAAGTAAATTCGAGTTTTAAAAGTACAAATAAATATTTGTTTGATCTCCTTCACTATTTTCTTGATTTCAAAGGATTGACTGCTGTATATTTAACTAAATAGGTTTGAATGTCGCCACCAAAAGCCGTTTCCTAGAAATTAATATTTAAATATCATAGATTTAGCATAAAATAATCAAAAACGATATTAGAAAGTATTTTGTTCAATCAATATTTATAAGTTCTTAGTATGTTCATTAACATCGAAAGCCATTTTCTTCAATTTGCTCATTAACGCGCAACGCGGTGTTTGCAGATTGTGGAGTGATTTTTTTACTCTTCGGTCTAGATTTGTGTTTAAAATTTTAAATATCCTTTTAAATGTTACCAAATATATTTTACTATATTGAAAGACAAAATTGTAAATATCCAACCATACTCGATATCGAGAGTTTATAGTTACCGTATAGATCAGCCGTGGGCAAATCGCATGACCCGCTTCGTATTTGAATGTAACTCAAAAGCTTGAAACAATTTTTACTTACATAGATATTTTTTGTGTTTTTTATATAATTATATATCTGAATCTTAATCTGCCCTTTTTCTACCCACTGCTGAATGAAAGCACCCCTATGATTACCCGTTGGCGGTTCTCACTTGTTTAACTGATGTAATAATATAGACCCGGTAAGTTTTGTCATGTAAGAGTATTGAACTGATTAAACGCGAAAAATATACTCCAAATTCACATTCTATATCTATTGTATAATATCCTTAACTCTCCCGCCGCCTTCTCTTATGTCACTGAAAAATTTCAGCGTCTTTGCGATCATGGACTTGCTCTGCGCTCAGACAGATGTTGTTTATTGTCGTCCTTTACTGTCCATGCAGTAAGACTCTGGAACCAGTTACAAACCAATGTTAGACTCGCTCCGTTCTTGACATGCTTTAAGAAGCGACTGAAAAAACTCTTAATTTCTAGTCAGTAATATAACGAGTTTCATTCCTGATTTTTCTTTCCTCTCCACCATATTTTCCTTTTCCTTTGATTGATGTCTGATTGGTCGGAAGAGATTGACGCCGGGCAATAAACCCGCCAGATTTTATTCACAATGAAGTGTTAAACCAATAAATAAATATTGGTTACCTCCGTTTTCTGCCTGCCCTACAGCTTTGGAGAGCACCTAGTTATTTTTTTCTCGGCATAGGATGCCTCGATTTTAACCATATGGGTACACTTATATGTATACGTACATGTATGTACATGTACGAGTATTGTATATGATTTTTATCACATACATGATTCGAATTATTATTCGATTACGAAAATATGGAAAAAAATTACACTAATAAAGAAAATCGAAATTCTGCATTAAATCGACTCTGCTTATTCGCGTCGGCTGAGTAATTTTCTCCCTCTTTTCACAATCTAATCCACACCAAATTCAGCATTTTCCCACCATTATTTTAATATCGCCTCGTTGGATATGTAATATTTTTCGCATTAATATCTTCTTTTCGCGTATTGATTTCTTCTGCTCTACTTCCAGTTACAGTCAAACATAAAACCATCCTTGTCACAATAATTAGTTAGCTAACAGATGATCACGAATTCGTTTTTCGAGTCGACAAAGGTCTTAACGTTAATTTATTTTACGAAAAGATTGATTCATTGTTTTGTTTAGGCTGAATTTTTAAGCAAAATTTTACATCAAAGTTAATTGGATTAGAGTTGTCTTTTATCGAGAAGAAGTTCATCAGTAAAGGTTTTAGAACGTCTACACAATTGATCATTTTACTTTAGGAACTCATGGCTATAATTAAATTTAACTTACAATGAATCCTTTTTCTATTTTTAATCTAGTAAAATTATTATCAGTTATTTTACGACCACCGTTAGATTGATTTTCCCTTTATTTTCCAAAATATTCAGTTTCTGCTTCTAAATTCTGGGAGTGTTAACATCGACATTTGTGTATACGAAAGAGTCTTACCCACAAATTACATATATTTTGTTTATTTTAAATACCTCAATCTTACATGTACAGAAAAATCAAAGTCTTGTAGTAACTTGTGTATTTTATAAAAGCGTTGTCATGTTTCTCGAACTATCTCAAAGCAGGTTGAATGTTATTTTCCTCCCTTTATCATTAACCCCTCTGTGAGCTGAAAAACATCTGATGTCCTGGTGGCCAGGCTCGTCCTATGTTGGTAGAGTGTATCTCGGTCGGAGGGATGCTAAGAGATGAGTCCAGACCTTTTGATAACCTATCTTTTAAATGTATTTTCTGCTATTTATCTTGAGGATCGTGCATATATGATATATGCGCTATTTTGGAATATATCTATGTATTACATGTACATACGAGTACTGTATTGCTATCAATAAACCTATATTTATTTATTATTTACAACTTATGGTGAGTTGAATCGTAGTCAATAGCTTTACAAATTCCCTTTTTTATATACGAGTATATTAGGAGTGTAGACGTCAATATGTATTAACTTGACTTGCTTAAGAAAGCTTGATATATATTTACATTTTGACTTTATCAATTGTTCGATTTTGTGTGTAATTTGATGAATAAATAATTTATATTGACCGTTATCATAATTTAAAATTCACTTATTTTCATATTTTATTATTTTTATCATCTGTAATAATATTTTTAGTATGCGCCAGAGAAAGTCGTTGTGGTTCATCCATATTTTAAGTGATTAAGCGAAAATCTCCAAAATACTGACAACGCTAACCGTATCTTGGCTTACATCTCAGGCAAACTAGACGTCATACTTAATATTAATTGAATTTAAAACTTTCCACTTACTGCTGAGTTTCGGCGAAGAAATTGACTTAAGCTTATAACGGGACATATTCGTTCGTTAGTCGGGAACTGTGTCTGCCTCGTTCCTACTGACTTTTGCCCGTCTGCCTGTCCTATTTTCACGCTAAATTTGGTACCGATTCTGCTATGAAACAGTCATTAGTCCTCACTTGGGAGTATTCATTTATTTCTGCTGCATACAATAATCAAGAAAGTTTGCCTTGCAAATATTCCTCTACTGAAAAATGAGAACCATTTGAATTTTTTTTATTCATATTTTTTCTGCGATTTTCTCTTTACAGCATTCCATTTTTACTTGTAATTGGACTATTTACTATTTCAAAAAATATTTGCGGGATAGCGATAATTTATTTTCATTTTGAAGTAACAAAATGACACAAAGGTATTGTAATGAATTCATCATGATGAAGAAAATAAGCATTATAACAAACTTTACAACAAAGTTTTTCGTCAAAAGACGTAACCTTTACCAACATTTTTTTCCAATTTATACTAATCTTTCGTTACTGAGCCTCGTAGTCTAAGATCCGCTCGCCATTTCAACGTTAATTCAATTGGAAAGCGAAACTGTGCCCGTGGATTTGTTTTTAAAGTGGGTGAGCCACTGCACACCAGCAAACTCACCGGCCAAACCGCTGTACTGGACCCGATGACACACCGAAATAAGATGATCGGAACATACCGGAATATTTTTCCTCTTTTTGAAAGAATAGATATGATGAAAGTCATAGATATTCTTATAACTCCGAATACTAGGTGGAAAAAAATGCCTGTGTCATTCGAGGGTAGCGGCAAAACGCGGGGTTCGAACCGACGACCTTCCGCGCGGAAGTCCAGTGCGTTACCGCGCGATCATTTTCACCTCTTGAATTAATTTATACTAATGATTGAGAGATCTAAGAAATATTTTTACTTCATATATATTTTGTTAAATTTTATATCAGGTTTATGGATAAAAATTAAGGCTAGAATTTTTAACACATAAAATATGAATTCTGTCCAGGTATCCTTCAAATTAAAGCAATTTTTTTTTTCTAAACAATTTTAAGTTTATAATATATACGAACATATTCTTTTCTGAATTAAAAGTTATCGACAACCGATAAAATTCCTTCATCAGATTTTACTTGTCCCTACAATACGTTCCCAAAAATATAACAACAGAAGCTTAGTTTTCTGGAACCATGACGCATGACGGGCGACTAACCCAAAACCACATTATTTTCAATATCAACTCGAAGATTCGACGATTGACTTTCCTTCGTGGTTGCGTAAAATTTTCAATCGTCTTGTAGATAAAAGATGCCTGTGCATGTTTTGGTTTATCGTGTGCAAGCTGTTGCATTTCAGCAAAGAAATCAAACCCAGAGTTTTAGATGGCTAGGAAATCAAAGCTCCAAGATGATCGACAGGTTTAACCTTTCGTTATACATAATTATGTGTAGCGCTATTTTTGTGTTGCTTAATAGCGCTATAAAAATTAAGCTACAGAAAAACGTTAATTCAAATGTAAAACGGTCTAAAAGAGAATCTACCTGGAATCGAACACCCGCTTGCTTAGCATGAATGCAAACCGTAAGACCTGAATGCAAATCGTCCTCCGACCAAAGATTCACTGTAATTTGTTTTACAAAGTCTTTCAAAATTACTTTTAGCTCTTTAAAAATATGTATTCATTTTTATTTGTTTCCTAACCTGCTTTCATCGCATTTATTTTACCAATTTGAAATAAAAGAAGGTGAAAATGTTTTCCAATATACAATTTCTGTTGAAAAAATATTTTGTCGGCATTCGCTCTTTTTACCCAAGAAGAGTAGACTCAATTAAATATTTTTTCATGCATTTCTGGGATTGATTTGTATATGTATATTTATACTTTCATAACGGTGTTTTTTCAGGCAATATTTTTTTCAGCCTGAAACACTCAATTTAGTTCGGCAGGTAATTACAAATATATGTTTCTTTTTTATAATTTTGAGTATACTGCCAGTTGTCAAAAAATCGATGTTTAAAATTAGCATCACTTATTTTAAATTTGTTCTTTTTATGTAGATTTTTACGTGTTAAAAACTGTAGGAAAATCAAATGAATTAAATGCTTCATTTCAAAAATTTTCCTGATTTTATTTCTGGTTTCGTTCGAAAAATCATACGCCTTGTATAAGTCTCATTCATAATCAGTCATAAATATATATATATTTTTCCCACATTTGTGGTGTTTGCTTTCTAGTTCTGTCTTATTGACTTTATATTTGTATTGATCGATGAAAACCTGACGCTTCATCACATTCCCAGTGTTTGTTTTGTCCAGTTTATTATAGTCTGGTTTATTCATATTGAATTATTTCTCATATGCTCCTCTATTTCAATGTTTGGTATTTTTTTACTGTCTGAGATCGTGGCGTCTATTTATTTGGCTCCATTTTCAAATATTAGTCGTGTAAAAAAAAGATGTACAGCTCAACCTGGAGAAATACAGTTATTTGTGAAGTTGTATGGAAATAGTTGACAATGCTAGGTATGATTATATTATCATACATTTTAACCTTCTTTCGTTCAGTGTCAAATAATGTGAAAATATTGAACACGAAAGGAATGGAAATCCAGTTTTGACATTGTTTTTATGTTGTAAAATATTTAAATCCCGCTTAAGGCTGCCCCCGGCCTTCCCTGTGACTCCTGCCAGTTTTCACTCCCCCCAGCCTTCGCCTTCCAATCCCTAAGGTCCGGGCCTTTCGCTCCGAGAATTCCGTAATGTTTACTTTGTTTTCAGCAATTCATCATTGTTAATTTTGTTCAATTTTTTTTCGACTTTGAAATCAATCAACAAAATAAGTAACATTTGTACCTTACTGATTTAAATACTTCCGCCCGCTAAGTGTTGGTAGTATTATATGAAAGTTCCTCTTTGTTTGCCAATCTTTTTATTTATACTCTATACATGTTCACAGTTGGCTTGTTTAAATCACAACTAAATGTTAAAAGTGAACAGATGTAAATTATGAATAACCAAGATTTATCATAGATAGCGGTACATTACAATTCATTTTCTATTTTTTACTCTACACCAATCATATTAAAATATTTTTTTTGTACTTAACAAAAAAACAGTACAATATATATAACGCCGTTTAGAGAGCCAACTCGTCCCAAGGGCGCTACTATATAACTCGGGATTTAAACCCACCTTTATTGACAGATTTACAATATTATTAAAAAAACTTATCATTATCTTAAGATATGTTACATTGTCATAATGGATATTATAGCTGGAATTGTAAATTACGTTGATTTTTATAATAGACATATATCGCAAGCACATCGCTCATGATAAAACAAAACGTTGTATCCCACAATAACGATAAAAATTAGTCATTAGAATATTCAGATTCACAATAAGAAAATATGCAAGTTGATAAAATGTTAAAAGAAAAAAATAAAGAAGCACCTTATTATAGTATATATCTGCTTCTAGCAATACCATGTATCGCAAATGTTATAATATCTTATAAAATCAAGACTGAGTGGGATATGCGGTATCATGAGTTATATACTCGTAGCAAATACACATATGTTATGTGTATCTATGACGGTATTTGATCAATTTATCTTATGTCAAATATTTTCTTTTAAAAACAATCTACAGTTTTGTATATGTATTCAACACAACAGCGTCGTTAAATCAATTAATCCCAAATTAACATTTTTGTATAAGACGTTTTTATAACTACTTTAATTCTGAGAATGCTTATTTAGCTAAATGGGTAAAGAGTCATTGGAATAATATTTAATATTTGTATGTGATATTTTATATTTATACCTATATGAATGCAGATCATTGATTGTATTTTTTAAATTTATTTATTTATACATGATAAGGAAGTTTAAAACTACACAACTCTTGATAAAACAACAGGTAATTTAAAGTGGACACACAAATTATATTGATTTGGATTCAATGCCTTCATTGGTCATGCCCCCAGTAAACTAGAATTTTGCCTGTATCTTACTAAGGGGAAATAACATGGAAAAATAAGTTAATTTTTTATTATACAATACCCCGTTGCAAACTCTCATCAACTAGATAAACAGTGGGACTCAATTACATGTTTTTACTCGTATATGTATACGTTCTTTATACTATACATATGTTATTATATTTGCCCTACGGAATGCTATTTTTGACCCTCATTTTGGAATGGTTTCGCAGTATATTGCGGCTGACTGTACGGCTTTAGTCTTATCTACATCATCTCGTTTTTCTATTTTTTGCAGATTTCTGCTAACTCTTATCTCAATATTTCTCGAAGTTTTTACTATAAATCTAACCGTGATTCTTGGTCTACTGTCTTAACTTGAAAAACATTTAATTAAACTTTTTGTCAGAAGATCCATCGTTTTAATGTGTTTAATCCACTAAAATGTTTTAGTTCTTTTAACTGAATTGTTAATTGGCAATTAAGATCTCAATTACTGATATCGATGCCAAAAAACTGTTGTGCTTTAACAAAATTATGGTTTAAAAATTATATACATACCATCGTGGCGTTTTCCTGTAGGCATAAACAGATACCAAAACGACAGGATTTTCTATCGCGACACATACATATTTCGTCTCCTCAACATCCACACACCTCATACAACTCCCGCAATTTTTTTAACCTTTTACATTTCCTTCTTTTAAAATATAATTTACTTAATCCAACCATACTATCCTTGGTATTCCTCGATCAAACCTTATAATAACATTGGCACTATATCATATATTTGTTTTGTCTCTTCATTCATTCGTTCTACATACTCGTACACACAATCTCATAGTGCTCTTCTTCATCTTACTTAACAACCTTAAGTTCACGTTCATCCTTAATTATCATTCCGTATTCTTTAATACATATTCACCCAATAAATTCTCAATTGAGGCATTTCTACAGCATTTCATTATTTGGCTCCAATCAGACTTTTTTTCACGTTTACTGACATATATACAAATTGGTATTTAACTACTGTAGTAGTCTGTCATTTTAGCAGATTTCAATATTATTATGTTCAAGTATAAATGGCTTTGTGCCCTATTGATTTTATTTTCTATTCATACGCGATGTTCAATATCCCTCGTAGCTCTTTCATTATCAGAGAAAACACTATCCGAATATTAGAATGGCTTCATTTGCTACAGTGTTAAAATAATAAGAAAATACATTCAAAAAGAAGAAGAAATGTTTTTTAAAGCAGTCCAGTCCTCCCACAATAAGATGATTTATGCAATATTAAAATTAAGACCATGTAATGAATGTATGTCTTATTATTTCATTTGTGTTACAGTTTTGTATTATTTTTATATGTCTATACGATTTATGAAAACAATACTAATCATACATTCATTAGCACGGTACCCCGAACATATAAATATTCGTAATTCATTCGTGTTAAAAAACGTGGCCGGGAGAACCTTCAGGTTCAGGCACTAACTGACACGCAACTCAAAGTTCGTGATCACTACTGCACATGGAAAGGCAACATCTCCTCGCGTGGAAATGCGTCATCACTACCACACATGGAAAGGCAACATCTCCTCGCGTAAAAATGCGTCATCACTACCGCACATAAAAAGGCAACATCTCCTCGCGTGAAAGTTCGTCATCACTACCGCACATGGAAAGGCAACATCTCGCGTAAAAATGCGTCATCATTACCGCACATGGAAAGGCAACATCTCTTCGCGTGAAAGTGCGTCATCACTACCGCACATGGAAAGGTAACATCTCCTCACGTGAAAATGTGTCATCAATACCGCACATGGAAAGGCAACATCTCCTCGCGTGAAAGTGCGTCATTACTACCGCACATGGAATGACAACATCTCCTCACTTGAAAATGCGTCATCACTACCGCACATGGAAAGGCAACATCTCCTCGCGTGAAAATGCGTCATAATTACCGCACATGGAAAGGCAACATCTCCTCGCGTGAAAGTGCGTCATCACTACCGCACATGGAAAAGCAACATCTCCTCGCGTGAAAGTGCGTCATCACTACCGCGCATGGAAATGCAACATCTCCTCGCGTGAAAATGCGTCATCACTACCGCACATGGAAAGGCAACATCTCCTCGCGTGAAAATGCGTCATAATTACCGCACATGGAAAGGCAACATCTCCTCGCGTGAAAGTGCGTCATCACTACCGTACATGGAAAGGCAACATCTCCTCGGTGAAAGTATTGTTACCATAAAATCTTATTAACCAAATTAGCACCTTTTATATTTGTTAAATACTATATTATTTTGTCGTTGTATACAGTGCGACCTAGTGGACTTAGTGGCATGCTATGGTAATTTATTGCAACCAACTTGAAAGATATTCAAGAGGTCTGAAATGAAAACCAGACTCAAATGTTTCTTTTTAATAAAATCTGGGTTCTTACCTTGGAAGAAGGCATCGTTCCAGCGAGGCCATGGAATTAATCACTAGACCAAGGTTAGATAATACCACGTCAATTAGATAACATCTTAAATCGAACTCGAAACTTCCAGATGGAAGACAAGCGTCCTATTAAATAGGCTTCGGAATAAAATTTAAAAAAAGAACCGAAGATAATATAGCTTTTTTTCAATATCGTTATTTTAGTTGAAATAATTATTTTTATAGATATTTGTGTCGAGTTATAATAATCAAACCATTTAGCACAATTAATTTCTGCTTTATTCATAAATAGCGGATATACTGTTTTCATGTTTGTTCTGAACGTTAAGAATAAGTTATGTCTGTTTTTCGCCAATTCAATATTTATGTCGTTTTACCTTTATAAATTCATGTTAACGTATTGACACACAGAAAGCGCCATTTTCTTCTTTATATGCATACCGACTTTTCCTGATGCGTATAGTATTTTAAATTTTGCGGAAATTTTTTTTTGTGGTCTTTGACATATTTATCATTCAATCTTCAAAATGATTCCTTCGAAGAAATCTTGTACGAGTATTACATTTTTGGTGTATATAATTCTCAATATTTTTAGAAATACTTGATGTTTTCGATTCTTCTGTACGTTAAAACGTGACATATGTGTATGTTTAACTGTGTTAAAACACATAAAACATTTAAAAAAAATTAAGATCTTTATTTGAATAGTGTGCCTGGCAAAATTTGGGTTTCGATATCGTAATATACGTGTATGTACTCTATAAGAAGAAACTTTCGTCTTATAGAGTACAAGCAGGCGAGGTTATTGTTATGTGTCAAATTTATTTTCTTTCGTTTGTTATACCTCAATATATCCGAATTCGTGATTCAGACATAACGCTTTACCGGAAGAAAATATTGTCTTCGTCCCCAGTAATCTACCTTTTAGATTAAGAACCACTGGAGTATGCACGGAACTCGCGGCTCATAATTCACATGTTGGTTACACTACCGCACGTGAAGAAACAACAACACTTACTTACTCGGTACGCTCGAAAATATGGCACTATCTTCTAACCAACGAGAAAGATGTTAAAGAGGCATTAAGTGGAAATCAGACTGGAACTGAACCCGCAATATCAAGGTTAGTAGACGGACAGCTCACCATCTAGGTTACTGAGGTTTTTTTTATAAAAGGAAAGTATATTTGTGAAATGAGGAAAAATAACCTTTATTGAAAGGAAGTTTACGTATTGACTGGATCGGAAGATTGACATTAAATTTAAAAAACTCGGTCTATCTTTCACCTTTCAAAATTTTCTTTAGAATTTTTTAACATGTTGATAAATTGATTGACAGTTTCCAGTTACAACATTTATTCTGTTTTATCTAATTTTAACATGAGTTATGAACCTTCAAAGTTAATAAAGTATACGGATCCAAAATAGATTGAGAAAACAAAAGGTTAACCTGCTCACTATTGTAAAAAATATATAAATATGTATATGTGTATTTGTGTGTGTGTGTGTGTGTATGTGTTCATGTATAATGTGTATGTAAACATGTATGTGTATGTATTCATGCATAATGTGTATGTGAACATGTACACGTACATGTATGTATTAGTAAAGGTATAGGTATGTGTGTGTGTGCGCATAGGTGTGCGCGCGCGTGCGTGCGTGCGTACGTTCATGCGTACGTTCATGTGTGCGTGCGCACGTGTGTGTGTGTGTGTAATATATACATACATACATATTTCACAAAGAAAAAAATGCAATACACACGCAAAAAAATATGAACGCTTTACTGACTGACGACTATGCAAAGGAACTTGGCATTTACTTTTTCATAAGAAAAAATGTGACAGAGACGCAAAAAAGATACGAACGCCCTCCCTACTGACGATGATGCAGTAAGCGACCATGTTCCAAATATGCTTTAAAATAATCCGCAATGATGGTACGATACAGTAAGATGGTATCAGCTCTGGAAGGCCGATTATAACTAATGACAAAATCGAAACTTGGATCGAGAATAATCAACGTTTAACAACACGAGACCTTTGCTGAGATATCGAAAACCACCGTCCACGAGCATTTCGTGCAATTTTGTGTTTGAATGCAACCTAAAATTACGATATTACTTTCCATACGTTTTAAACACTTCTAAGTTTTACTTATAACAAACTCTTGGTTGGTATTACGAAACGAATTCAAAATTATAACTTAGTAAACATGTGTCTGTTTGTTTTATGCCATGTTTTTTTTTAATTCAATGAATCGACATTATAAATTTCAAAGAAAGACAGAGCAAAGATGAAAAGAAATCGTTAAGACTATTTGTTATTAAATGTCCATGCCCCGCACATAAAAATCCTGAGATAACTTCAAGTTAAACAAACTGAATAAATTTTCCGCATTCGGTCAAATCGATTAAACTAAAAAGTTATCTTGTGTAGCGTTGGGCCGAATTATATAAACGCGGCTTAAGCTTTTCATCTTGAATTCGACGACAAATTAATTCATTATCCGATGCTAGAGCTTTAGAGCCCACTTAAATATAAGTAATCCACTAAAGGCTTTGAATTTCTATTTTTCGTAGTTATCATTCTCGCTTTGTTTTTCAAAATTAGAATAGAATTTCGTTAAAAACAAATATGCCAACTATTATTCATTTGCTGTATCTCAAAGTTGATTTGAATTGACGAATTAAATTGTCGACCTCCTTAATTTTTTTCGATTAAGAGCTTCAGGATACGTTTCCAGGTACTTAAAACGATTAGTGCTTCAACTGGTTAACTCACATTCAGGTTTTTGGTCTACTTAGTTGGTTTAAAAGTATTGAAAAAAGCTCGCAGGCTTTTTCATATTATCCATTAAAAGTTAACAAAACATAATAAACACTAGGCTATTGGATGAACGTCAATAAAAAGATAATAATACTCGTACATTTGGTAGAATAATCGACATCTAAGACATACGATTCCATTGGATTCGATAGAAACGCTAATTTGGTGTTTATTTATTCTTGCTAGCAATACTAACTTGACTGTACACCAATACTTATTTTATTTTGCGTAATATTATTAAGGATATACACACATACATAAATATCATCACGCCGTGTCCCTTGCGGGATCCTCCTCCACATTCATCCATATTGTCAAGCACAATCTTTTATTATTCATACTTCTCCATTTACTTTTATTCAAAATGTGACCCACTTGATACAGCCACGTTTTACTCAGTTTGCCTTTTCTACTTGTATTGTATCCCGGTTAGTCATTCTTTCGTTATTTATTCTCTTTACATATCCAAACCATTCTTAAGCTCCTTTCTTCATCTTTCTTAAAAAATCTGTTTTATCTGTGCGTTCATTTCAGATGTCTTCATTCTGCCTACTTTCATACATTACACCTCCACAATTGTTGCTGCACGTATCTCCATAGCATTCATTTTACTTTTATTCTGTCAAGTCCTAGTTTCCTTTCCATACATCAAGGTGGGCACCAACGCTCTATTATATTCACACGAATTCGCATTGTAAATATTAGTTTTCTCACTATTTAAATTAGTTTTCACTATTGATTCGTTCTGCATGCCCAAACCGTCTAAGAATGCTATTTTTCATCAGTCTTAAATTTTCATTCATCATTCTTAATAACTTGGTTAACTTGTAAATTCACTATCCATTTCAGAAAAGAGAAAGGGGTGAAAAAACTTCTTAAAACATGGTATTCGTTTAGATGAAATTGTGAAAGACAAATTTATTTTCAAAAACGTTTTACAGTTAGGTCACACAAAATACCACGGAGGAATTACTTACCCTGTCCTGCTCCAATGTGTAACACTGGACAGATAGATAATAAAGATGCAATGCAAAAATATTAGGCTGATAATGGACGAGATAAAATAGCCTTGGCTTGTTGGCATGCCGCCTATTATCAAATTCGGGGATTTCGGGTTTGATTCACATTGGTGCCCAATTGATTTAAAGAGGGTTCCAGTCTGGTTTTTACTTATCGACTCTTCAACATATTGTTATTTGTTTGAAAGAGAATGTCATACGGCAATTAACCCGTCAGGTCCTACTTTATATAACGAAAGTGTAATACACAGTCACTTCATTTCATATTCTGCCATACATCGTCACCTCATGTTTTATTTTCCGCGCACGCAATCCTACTAAGCGCAGTATATTATTCAGATTACAAAATTGTTTAATTTTTATAATCATCAACTTAACGCCATGTTGTATGAAAGTAGGAAGAGAGAACAGATCTCCACTTAATTCTATCCTGGCACACAAAGAGGATAACCTTGTCATGATACTCTTCTATTGGGCGTTAACATAAGTTGTGTCCGTTTTTTTTTTCAATTTAAAAATGAGCACCAAAAGTAAAACAAAATGGTAAAAGTTATACGTCATTCGAAAGAAAATTTTCTGCTCTACAAGATATTGTGTTTGTTTTTACGTTACATATATTATTTTATTTGATTACAAGCCTTCAAAATGAAATGATAAGTAGACGAAAGTGAGCATTTTCGACACCTGCTTCTGTGTTCAATCGAGGGAATAAAGCTGCCAAAGCTGCTCGAGATATTTGCGAAGTGTATGGTGAAGATGCTATGAATTAAAGGACAGCTCATCTATGGTTTTTGCGTTTCAAATACGGTAATTTCGACCTGAAAGACATGGAGCGTTCCGGACGACCAGTAGACTTCGATGAGGACCGCTTAAACCATATTATAGGAGTACATGAATACCTTTTACCATTTTATTTTACTTTTGGTGCTCATTTTTAAATTGAAAAAAAAATGGACAACTTATGTTAACACCTAATATTATAAAGGCTTTTCAATCTTCCTTCTTTCAAAAATTGATTTGTTCGGTCGTTCCGTGGCTTTCTATGTATTTCCAAACTTCTCGTACGTTCTTTACTACCCAAAAAGATTATTTTTTTTACAAATCTTTTAGCATTCACTCTTTCTACTTGGTCGAACCGTATGAATGTTTCTTTTTTCACGTTAAGCACTGTATCTTCTTTTGATTTGCATTCTTTCTTAATCTCCTCATTGCTTGCACGCGGGTTTAAATGTGATATAGATAACTACTATATATTGTACATACATGCATACCATCACGTCGTCTTCCTGCCGGGGTAGGCAGAGAGAAGTGACCGCCAGACTTTTCTACCGTGGTACACATCTTGTGTCTTTTCCACATCCATACACATTCTCCTACAACTCCTACGATATATTTCCTTCTTTCAAAATATAGTTCACTCAATCCAACCATACTTTCCTTGGTCTTCCTCGAGCACACCTTCCACTCAAAACAATACATGTTCCTTACCTTCCATGATATTCACAAAATTGTTTTGTTCTGATTTGGCATATAAATTCTAGCTTTAATACGGGTACATCCAATAAAAAAGCATAGTTTCATCTATATGAAAAAAGAAAACATAAATTTATTTATTGAGTTTTGAGACTTTTCATAAATCTAAATTACGACATTGAGTTATTTGGAGAAAATAAAACTTTTCCTTATTTGCTCTTAAGCCCAAATGTGCACGTAATGATACAACTTGAGTTATACGAGTATATACTATATATATACTCGTATATATTTTTTTTAGAATTGCCCAACACATTCCTTAAAGGCTTTTGCATGTGCTCTCAATGAGAAAACCTCACTTGAGTCATGGTTATTGCCGAGGGATGTGCGAAAATGCGTTCTTGGGAAGGTCATAATTAAACCCATGAAAAATATTGCGCTCTCCACCGCTTCTCGTGTGGGATTTTTTTAGCAATTAGCTTAATAGGGTAAACTTTTCATAATGAAACTTGAGTACACGCGTATAAAACATTATATGAGAGCTTTAATTTATTATGAAAGGAAAATCAAGATGAAACCTTATAAAGAATTGTGTTATAATATTTATTAGCACATTTCCACCAGTTTGAGAGTAAAATTGAAATATTAAAATGAAAGAGTTTATTTTGTTCGATAAATTTTCAACATACTCGTAATTAAAATATGAAATGAAAACTTATCCATGAAAATAAAACCACTTATTGGGAATTTTAACATGAGTTTTGTAATTATTATACATATACTATACTATATATGGGGTGTGGAGCTGAATAGATAATCTCTCTCAAATGTACTTTTTAACATGAGTTTTGTAATTATTATACATATACTATACTATATATGGGGTGTGGAGCTGAATAGATAATCTCTCTCAAATGTACTTTTTAACATGAGTTTTGTAATTATTATACATATACTATACTATATATGGGGTGTGGAGCTGAATAGATAATCTCTCTCAAATGTACTTTTTAACATGAGTTTTGTAATTATTATACATATACTATACTATATATGGGGTGTGGAGCTGAATAGATAATCTCTCTCAAATGTACTTTTTAACATGAGTTTTGTAATTATTATACATATACTATACTATATATGGGGTGTGGAGCTGAATAGATAATCTCTCTCAAATGTACTTTTTAACATGAGTTTTGTAATTATTATACATATACTATACTATATATGGGGTGTGGAGCTGAATAGATAATCTCTCTCAAATGTACTTTTTAACATGAGTTTTGTAATTATTATACATATACTATACTATATATGGGGTGTGGAGCTGAATAGATAATCTCTCTCAAATGTACTTTTTAACATGAGTTTTTATAATTATTATACATATACTATACTATATATGGGGTGTGGAGCTGAATAGATAATCTCTCTCAAATGTACTTTTTAACATGAGTTTTGTAATTATTATACATATACTATACTATATATGGGGTGTGGAGCTGAATAGATAATCTCTCTCAAATGTACTTTTTAACATGAGTTTTGTAATTATTATACATATACTATACTATACTATATATGGGGTGTGGAGCTGAATAGATAATCTCTCTCAAATGTACTTTTTAACATGAGTTTTGTAATTATTATACATATACTATACTATATATGGGGTGTGGAGCTGAATAGATAATCTCTCTCAAATGTACTTTTTAACATGAGTTTTGTAATTATTATACATATACTATACTATATATGGGGTGTGGAGCTGAATAGATAATCTCTCTCAAATGTACTTTTTAACATGAGTTTTGTAATTATTATACATATACTATACTATATATGGGGTGTGGAGCTGAATAGATAATCTCTCTCAAATGTACTTTTTAACATGAGTTTTGTAATTATTATACATATACTATACTATACTATATATGGGGTGTGGAGCTGAATAGATAATCTCTCTCAAATGTACTTTTTAACATGAGTTTTGTAATTATTATACATATACTATACTATATATGGGGTGTGGAGCTGAATAGATAATCTCTCTCAAATGTACTTTTTAACATGAGTTTTGTAATTATTATACATATACTATACTATATATGGGGTGTGGAGCTGAATAGATAATCTCTCTCAAATGTACTTTTTAACATGAGTTTTGTAATTATTATACATATACTATACTATATATGGGGTGTGGAGCTGAATAGATAATCTCTCTCAAATGTACTTTTTAACATGAGTTTTGTAATTATTATACATATACTATACTATATATGGGGTGTGGAGCTGAATAGATAATCTCTCTCAAATGTACTTTTTAACATGAGTTTTGTAATTATTATACATATACTATACTATATATGGGGTGTGGAGCTGAATAGATAATCTCTCTCAAATGTACTTTTTAACATGAGTTTTGTAATTATTATACATATACTATACTATATATGGGGTGTGGAGCTGAATAGATAATCTCTCTCAAATGTACTTTTTAACATGAGTTTTGTAATTATTATACATATACTATACTATATATGGGGTGTGGAGCTGAATAGATAATCTCTCTCAAATGTACTTTTTAACATGAGTTTTGTAATTATTATACATATACTATACTATACTATATATGGGGTGTGGAGCTGAATAGATAATCTCTCTCAAATGTACTTTTTAACATGAGTTTTGTAATTATTATACATATACTATACTATATATGGGGTGTGGAGCTGAATAGATAATCTCTCTCAAATGTACTTTTTAACATGAGTTTTGTAATTATTATACATATACTATACTATATATGGGGTGTGGAGCTGAATAGATAATCTCTCTCAAATGTACTTTTTAACATGAGTTTTGTAATTATTATACATATACTATACTATATATGGGGTGTGGAGCTGAATAGATAATCTCTCTCAAATGTACTTTTTAACATGAGTTTTGTAATTATTATACATATACTATACTATATATGGGGTGTGGAGCTGAATAGATAATCTCTCTCAAATGTACTTTTTAACATGAGTTTTGTAATTATTATACATATACTATACTATATATGGGGTGTGGAGCTGAATAGATAATCTCTCTCAAATGTACTTTTTAACATGAGTTTTGTAATTATTATACATATACTATACTATATATGGGGTGTGGAGCTGAATAGATAATCTCTCTCAAATGTACTTTTTAACATGAGTTTTGTAATTATTATACATATACTATACTATATATGGGGTGTGGAGCTGAATAGATAATCTCTCTCAAATGTACTTTTTAACATGAGTTTTGTAATTATTATACATATACTATACTATATATGGGGTGTGGAGCTGAATAGATAATCTCTCTCAAATGTACTTTTTAACATGAGTTTTGTAATTATTATACATATACTATACTATATATGGGGTGTGGAGCTGAATAGATAATCTCTCTCAAATGTACTTTTTAACATGAGTTTTGTAATTATTATACATATACTATACTATATATGGGGTGTGGAGCTGAATAGATAATCTCTCTCAAATGTACTTTTTAACATGAGTTTTGTAATTATTATACATATACTATACTATATATGGGGTGTGGAGCTGAATAGATAATCTCTCTCAAATGTACTTTTTAACATGAGTTTTGTAATTATTATACATATACTATACTATATATGGGGTGTGGAGCTGAATAGATAATCTCTCTCAAATGTACTTTTTAACATGAGTTTTGTAATTATTATACATATACTATACTATATATGGGGTGTGGAGCTGAATAGATAATCTCTCTCAAATGTACTTTTTAACATGAGTTTTGTAATTATTATACATATACTATACTATATATGGGGTGTGGAGCTGAATAGATAATCTCTCTCAAATGTACTTTTTTCATTGCTATAACATAACATATATGTGTTATACAGGATATATATATATATATATTATTGTATATTACTATCAATAAACGTATTCAGCGTCAAATAAGCAAATTATTATGGAAGGGAAACTTGGGGCTTGATATCTCCTTGCCCCGACGAAACACTTGGTGCCACAGTTTTTTATCCGTAGTGTCATCTTCCCACAATTCGAAATCAACGTTACTGGTCTTCATGTGTCTTTTACAGGCAGCCTTGTAACGAAGGTGCTATCCACCGTGGAATCTTTTGACTTTGCATATTTTCTCGTAGAGTATACCCTTCGATAACCGACCATCACCTATTTGATGTAAATGTCCAAGCCAGCGCAGACTCTTGATGAAGAAGCGCTACAGCTGATGAAATGCCGGTGCGGTTAAGGGGTTTCTCATTGATAAACATTTCTTTCCAAACTACGTCAATGCGTAACTTAGCGTAACTCGGATATTGTACAGGGTGCGTTTTATGTTCCAGGTCGATGTTTTTTTTTAATAACTTTTAAATTAAACACAATTTTATAATTTATATTTGATTGATTGATTATATGGTCTTTACTATTATGTATGGAATATAATGTCGGTCAAGTGGCCGCCTCTGGCCGTGGCGCAAACGCGAGCTCTTTCAAGCATATTTTTCATAACATTCTCGCAGACTTCTAGTGTTTTTTCAGTAATTTCTTTTCGAATGTTGTCCTTAAGCATCGGGATTGTAGTTGGTTTGTTAGTGGTCACATTTCCCTTCAAGTACCCCCATAGGAAATAATCGGGGGCGAAAGTTAACTGGATTGTAATATCCACTAAAAGAGTGGTCCGCCTAAACAGTGCACACTCTCTAGAATAACTGTTACTTTAATCACAACAATTGTTCAAAATCAAATACGACTTGCCACCAAAATCAAATAGTTCGCTGCACATATACGTATGTATGGCTGGGTCTAAACCGAAATGAACGCGGCTTCAGTGAAATTGGTGCTTAAATAAGGTTGATGTAATTTCAGTACGCTGAACATGGTCATTTCCTATTTTAGCTTAAAACAACAATGCAAATATTTTCCGGAAGGAAATCAAATTAACATACAAGTTTAAAGATAAATTAATGTTTGTATTTACATACCCCTACAATAATAAGAACGGTGCGAAATAGGTGCTATTTTCTTCTTTTTTTTCTTTCATATGGTTCCTTTTAACATATCCGAATTGACACCTCGGACATATTGAAGTACGTGGCCGGAAGACAATACTGCCCCAGTAATCACTGGTTTAGAACCACTGAAGCGGGTATGGAACTAGCAGTTCGTCATGGCATATTTTGGTAACTCGTGAACAGACAACGTTCGCTTACATACTCGGCGCTTCGGAATATTATTATTATCTGACGAAGTCTTTTACCATGCTGTGACCCTATTTTCATTCTATTTTTTTAATTACCATCGAGAATCGAACCCGAAGCTTCCGGGTGAAATTCAAGCGCCTTACAAACTAGGACACGGAGATCGTGAGCATGGAAGCTATATTTGTTAACAAATACTATAATAACCGATCCATAGACGTTTTCTTTTGTTATACATTTTTTGTTTAAATTTTATTCATCCGAATTTGGGTGTTCTCAGCTGCAACATTCATATTATTATTATTTAAATTTAATTAATTGATGCTCTTTATGTTCGTTTTCTTAAGTAGTGTGACGACCTCTGTAGCTTAGTTGGTAAAATGCCTGCCTTCTACCCTGTGGGTTGCAAGTTCGATTCCCAAGCAATACTCGTATTGATTTGAATAGGATCATTAAGAATACAGAATATGTCTTAATAACTCAAACATAATAAGACCTCGCTATCAACATTTTAAATAATACTACTCAAATAAGAATATTCATTTCATATTTTTATTTCTATTAGACACTATGGCTTCATTTACTTTTGTCTGATTGGCTCGAAGAGATTGCCGCCTGGCAATAAGCCTTCCAAATTGTATTTGCAATAAAAGTGTTAAAAAAATAAATCTAAGCTTTCTAAACACAGCGCAAACGGTGGAAACATGTTTTTAATAAGCGTTTTCTTATTTGTTGTGACATACGTGTATGATTATTTGTCAAAAGTACAATATATATTCATAAAAAGGTTATTTAGTGGATATTCAAAGAATATATGTTATGGTTCTACGATTCCTTACCTAAGGCCATATTAGCACACGCTTAAATTCTAAACTGTGATCTTTGTTCCTTTGAATATCCTATTCTTCTCTGACATATCACAAATGTTAAATAATTGTCTAGCGATATATAACTAAATCAAAGGCTAAGCTAGTGCTTCCCAAAGTGGGCGATACCGCCCCATGGGGGGCGCTCGAACATTCCAGGAGGGTAATAGTTGCCTCGGATGTAATTGAGGGGCGTTGAATAAAAATAAGGGGGCGGTGGCAGCATAAAGAAAAAAGAAAAGATAATAATTTTTTTAAAAACCGTTCTTACATGTTTCATATGTTGTGTAACATAGAGTTCAAGTCGTAGTGATTACTGTATTTTCCAAATAAACACAAAAATTGAGCCGGACATAAATAAATCGATAGCAGTGCACTAGGTTAATTATCTCATTAGGATTATTTTTAATGTTATTCGTGATTTTTATTTTAATATTATCCTTCGCTATCTTAATTTTCTGTGTGTAATTTGAATGTTACTATAGTTGAATTTAAAGTAATTTTATAATTTCAAGCTTCAAGATGTCTTATTTATAACATCTTTCTGTACTATGTTGACAGACGTAGGTAGAAATATAGATACATAAAAGCTTCAAGATGTCTTATTTATAACATCTTTCTTTACTATGTTGACAGACGTAGGTAGAAATATAGATACATAAAAGCTTCAAGATGTCTTATTTATAACATCTTTCTTTACTATGTTGACATACGTAGGTAGAAATATAGATACATAAAAGCTTCAAGATGTCTTATTTATAACATCTTTCTTTACTATGTTGACAGACGTAGGTAGAAATATAGATACATAAAAGCTTCAACATGTCTTATTAATAACATCTTTCTTTACTATGTTGACAGACGTAGGTAGAAATATAGATACATAAAAGCTTCAAGATGTCTTATTAATAACATCTTTCTTTACTATGTTGACAGACGTAGGTAGAAATATAGATACATAAAAGCTTCAAGATGTCTTATTTATAACATCTTTCTTTACTATGTTGACAGACATAGGTAGAAATATAGATACATAAAAGAGCACAAAATTATCCCTGCATCTTTCTGTTTGTTCGCTTAAAGAAAATAGATTACCCGGGAGGCGCTAAATATTTTTTTCTGAAAAGGGAGCGGTAGGCCAATTAAATTTGGGAGCCATTGGGCTTGATCACACTTTTGGTTGCAATTTTCTGTAATATTTTACCTTTGTTCTCAATTCAAATTCCCCTTTGTTTGGCTAATCAGACATATTTTTTTTCCTGCCTATTGCAATGAAGTATTGTATTGTGTTGCACTTTCGTTGTATACAGTACAGCCTTGTGGGCTTATTGCCATGTGGCAATCTCTTCAAACTAATCAGATTTTTTTTTCAAGAGGTCTTGAGTGAAAACTATACTGAAATACTATTGTAAAAAATCTGGGTGACAACTGGAATCGAGCCCGCAACCCCCGGGTTTGGAGACATGCGTCTTGCCAACTAGGCCTTGAAGGTCGCCATACACAGAAAAAAAAGTGTTGATAAAAACTTGTAAATCAAAATGGGCCATCATAAAGTGTTTTTAACTTTGATGGATTTGGATTGATTTCAGTTAGTAAACGATGCTGTATAAAAAGCATTTATGTTATGTTATGCTTTGACAATCTATTTGCCACTTATCCTTCAATGTAATTTTTCGTCAATTTTAACATTCCTTCACTATTCTCAAGAATAGTTCAGATATTCTTAGCACCATCTGAATATTTTAAACCATAGATATTTTGAGATTTACCACTTCAGTAATCAAATAGTTTTAATGTTACTGTCTTTCGAATTCTTTCATTATTATTGTGCTCTTCACGCATTCAAACTGGTTTTGTACATAACGTAGAGCATAGCCGGAGGACAACATTGTCCTTGGCCCTATTAATCGAGCCTTAGAACCACTGGAGCTGGTGCGGTACTCGCAATTTGTCATCGTACATGTTGGTAATACTACCACACGTTAATATGCAACAACAGTCACACACATCTACTACATTCGAATATTGTTACAAGACGAACTTAAATACTTTACTAGACTGGATTTTTTTGGGTACCAACAGGGATCGAACCTGAAACCCCCAAGGGAAAGTCCAGTGTCTTACCAAGAAGACCACGGAGGTCGTCATGAATAAATTAATGAAAAAAATGTATAGAATAAAAACTCTGAAAGAGGTTTAGTGTAAGCATGTAAATTTCAACACACAGTTGTTTTATTATATTTTAAATTGAATCTAAAAGTGTTAACCAGACAGTTATTTACAGTACTGTGTATACCTTATTAAGCTCCTAATAATTAACAGAAGGAAGCTTCCACAACTACCCTTTATATCCATCGACTTCCCACTTAATTTAGATTTTCAATAAATAGCAAAATAAAACTCGCAAAATCTCCAGACGTGCCTCAGTTATTACTTGTATAAAGGTTATTAACTGGAATTTTAGAACCTGCGGAATCGCTAATCCTACGTTCGATTCTGTAACATGGGATTATTCATGTTATCTTGCCTGAGAGAATTTGTGCTTGTGCTAAAATGAGAAGTTTTAATTTCCAAAGCTGCTGCTGCCGGCTAATTTTCTATTTAATGAAGAACTTATTTATAAGTCTTTAAATCCACACAGGGGAAACAATAATTTCCTTTTCTTTGGTTTTACGAAATCTTTACCAAGTTCATATTTTATAAAATACCAATGTACACTTTTTACCATTTTATTAGAAAACGGTAATACTCGTACATGCGGTAGAAATGAGAGCGTTTCGAAGAATTGCCCATTTCACTCGTTTTGGCTTATAACACTTGTTTGTGGATTGAATCTTTTTTAAATTTCTACTTTCAAATCAGGCTTCTCATTAAAACATCTGCAAAATGAGAGGTCTTACTTTTATCTAAAAGTTTGGCATTGAATTAGTGGACTTCGTATTAGAATATTGAACAAGAAATTAAATTCGACTTATTAAGTGGAATAATAAAGTTTTTTTTTGTGAATCAGTCTAGTATGAAAATGTTTCCATTCATATTGGTTTTCCATTTACAAATAATAAAATCAATGACACCTTACTTACGGGGCAAAAATTAATGTAATTATAATTATTGGATGACGTTTTAGACGATGATGTTTAATAATAATAAAAGGTAAGTTTATATAGTGCCATTTGACGAGCAGACTCTCCTTAAGGACCCTCTTAATCGGGATACGAACCTCTTATTATAGGTAGATTTAAATTATTAAAAATAAATAAAATAAGTTGAGTGTAATGATATGAAGGTGACGGCTGCAACTATTAGATTTGGTACTTCCCTGCATCTGTATATGTTTATAAAAACATATTTGGTAAGAAACCCGCAAAAAAATTACCAAAGGAAGATGAACTACAAAGAAACCTTTGTTTGTATTTCGATAAACAAGCCTTCAAGTAAAAACCAAGCTGTCACCCTTATTTTTTAAAAATCTGGGTGCCAGCGGGAATATAACCCGCATTACCCGGGCTGGATCACAGGTGTCTTATCATCTGGGTCACGGAAGCCTTTATAAGAAATGTTTTTTTTTTGCTGTTATCTAATATATTACTAAAAATATATAGTTTGAATGATGTACTCGTAAGTTATCAAAATTAATAACGTTATAATGTCGTATTACAGTTTTGTTGTATACAGCACAATCTATCGGGTTTATTGTCATATGGCAATCTCTGCTAGGCAATGGGAAAGGTATAAGAGAGATCGTAAGTGGAAACCAGAATGGAACCCATTTTTTAAATAAATTAGTTCCCAACGGGAATCGAACCCGTAACCCCCGTATCGAAAGGCAAGTTATTACCAACTAGACTATGAAGGAAGTCGTTCTCATGAAACTAACACTTTTATTTTTCATTTAAACAAATATTTTTACTATCGTGCTTGTACCTATATTATAAAACAACAATATCGTTGCCAATATTTTATTTCTAATAATTCTATCAATACAACGTTTCCAACACAGCCTTTTAACATATATGTTAATACCTCAACTGTTACAATACTATACATATGGTAGCAGTGTGCATACTCGTAGCCGTAGCTTTTAACATATATGTTAATACCTCAACTGTTACAATACATATGGTAGCAGTGTGCATACTCGTAGCCGTAGCTTCTTAATAATGCTCTCTCGATAAATTCTATCATTACAACGTTTCCAACACAGCCTTTTAACATATATGTTAATACCTCAACTGTTACAATACATATGGTAGCAGTGTGCATACTCGTAGCCGTAGCTTCTTAATAATGCTCTCTCCATAAATGCGAATTCCACCTCCAATTATTCCGCACGTAAAACCGCGGAGATTTTGTTTTAATCGCTTACGATACCTTATTTTATGTTGTATTACCCATTAAAACCTAATTACCAGATTCTGGATTATTTTGTATGTAATTTTATTTATCTTTTAAACGGTGATTGCATAATTTAAATTTTATCAAACATAAAATATATATTTTTTATTCAATAGCCGTATGAGTTTACATCCTTAAATCAAAATTTTCAATACGCATTTTATATCATTATAAAAAATTATTAACACTAGAAATACTATGCGTATCCAGAAAGTAAGTGTACTGAGGCTCTCACGACCGGATGGATTTTATTTTCGACATGTTGGCTACACTTCCGTGTAGCCTGACCCTTGCCCTCCGCAACGAGACCGGTTCGAGGTCAGTACGTTGGGAAGTGTCGACGCGACAACACGTTTCGTGAAAAATGTCAATCCAATCTCCCGCCAAGTGCGAAATATGCGGCGTCATCCGTTATCTCGTTTGGAAGGGAAAACCTCCGGTTGAGGTTTATAATGAGGGGAAAACTGCATATGGTGATAAAGCTATGAATCGTACGAGTGTGTACAAGTGGTGTCGCGAGTTTAAAAACGGTCACGTCACACCTCTTCACCCTCCGCCAAAAAGTTCAAAACCACAATTTCAGCCAAGAAAATCATGGCATCCGTGTTTTGGGACTGTCAAGGCATAATTTTAATTGAATATATGCCTCAAGGGGAGACCATCAACTCTGCAAGATACTGTGAGACCCTAAAAAAATTGCGGAGGGCGATTCAGAACAAGAGGAGAGGCATGCTGACAAAGGGAGTCTGCCTGCTGCACGACAATGCCAGACCACACAGGGCCAACGCCAAGAAGGAACTGCTCGCCTCGTTTAAATGGGATGTCCTGAACCATCCCGCGCATTCCCCTGACCTAGCACCTTCAGATTACTATCTCTTTACCTCCCTGAAGCTGCACATGGGTGGAAAAAGGTTTTCAACCGACGAGGAGGTAAAGGAGAAGGTGGAGAAGTGGACGGAGGGGTTGGCGGGAAACTACTTCGAGGAAGGCATCAAAAAGTTGATACCCGCTTCACCACCTGCATTGAGAGGAATGGCGACTATGTCGAAAAATAGCTTACATATGTACTACGGTAACCACGTAATTTTTTTGTTTTAATAAAAAAAATTGTAACCTACAAAAATTCAGTACACTTACTTTCTGGATATGCCTCGTACATAAAAAAACGCCAAATAAGAAACAATATTTACAACATTTAACATAACAGCATTTAACATATCTGCGCCCCAGAGCTATCAGACACCATATACATAATATGTAAAACAAAACGTAACAACATTGTTAATATTATTGAAGATTAAAAATATATCAACATGGCGTTTTAAAAGTAAATTTTCATATAATATATTATATTATATGAAAATTTACTTTTAAAACGCCATGTTGATATATTTTTAATCTTCAATAATATTAACAATGTTGTTACGTTTTTTTTTAAATAATTAAAGAAAATAGAAAAAAAAATATTTAAAAAATATATTATTTATTTTTGCCCTATCGTTAGAGAAGACACCATTTCTATTTTGCTAATTTACATAATTAGCAAAATGGACATTGCGTCCTTATGCCGCCGAGGTACAGATATATTGCAAAATATCCACCAAAGGTTTTCTTTAATGAGTTGTCATGTTCTTTTTTCATTTATTACTGTCCAATAATTAAATATTTTAAACAAGCTTGAGGAAAACCATCTTGTGAGGTGAGGTGTGGAATAGTAGGCACCCTAGCTTTATAAATTAGGCACTATATTTTTAATTTTTGTTCTTTAATTTTATTTTTATTTTAAAACAACTACCATAACATATATGGTATGTTATATGTATATAATGAACCTACCAAAAACATTCTAAATAACATTATTTCAATAAAATTCAATTTAACAATTTTCAATGAATTATGTATGCTATGCCAATGTGAGTGAAAGGCGAGGAAGAAGAAGGCCAAGAAATGTATGATTGGATCAAGTGAATGATATTTGAAAGAAATAAATTGTTATTGTAAAAGGTGAACTACAAAAAATATCATTGGTATATTTATAATATATAAAAGTATTATGACGCACGTTGTATGGTGATTATCATATATACAAAAATAATAAGTCTGTACCGGTTGTCCCTGTCTGATTTTGCACTGCCAGTAACTGATCTTTTGAATAAAATTAAGCATGATACTTGGTACCGATGGGCGCTGGATTGGGATATAACTGGTGTAAATAAGGGATCTAGTTATAAATCAATCGATCCCTTTAAAACCATGGTTTAATATTATAAAAATGAATAAGATGGAAGGGTTTGTCATGTGTCGTTTGCGGGCGTACCACTGCGTGGTGGCTAGTCACCTTTACAGAATGTTTGCGGGCGTACCACTGCGTGGTGGCTAGTCACCTTT
>OX463841.1:30632460-30847585 GCA_949825065.1 Odontocerum albicorne | reverse complement strand
ATATATATATATATATATATATATATTATATTGGGTGTTAACATAAACCAAAAATAAAACAAAATGGTAAATGTTACATCATTCGAAAGAAAATTTTCTGTTGTACTCTTGTTACTCTACTATTGTGTTTGCTTTTACGTTACATATATTATTTTATTTGATTACAAACCTTCGAAATGGAATGTCAAGTAGACGAAAGTGAGCATTTCCGACACCTCCTGCTCGCGATATTTGCGAAGTGTACGGTGAAGATGCTATGAATGAAAGGACAGCTCGTCGATGGTTTTTGCGTTTCAAAGACGGGTAATTTCGACCTGAAAGACATGGAACGTTCCGGACGACCAGTGGACTTCGATGAGAACCGCTTAAACCATATTATTCATGAAGATCCCCTTCAAACCACGGTAGAATTGGCTGAGCAGATGAATTGTAGTCACGTGGCTGTATACCCTCATCTTTTGGTGCTTATTTTTAAATTTGAAAAAAAAACGGACACAACTTATGTTAACACCTAATATATTTTTGTTTTTAAATTAATTAATGGACTTATTTACTGATGGCCTGAATCGAATCCTGCTTCAATTAAAATGTTTAGCCAAAATAAGAAGAACTTTTTAAGAATCGGTTTGCTCGAGACTATTCAAATAATCTGTTTTTGAAGGATTGATTCAGATAATCCTCGCTAATTTTGTCAATAAAATTACTCGATCGCAAACTGGTCGGGTAAAAGATATTTATATTTACAGAAATCATTTTAATAATCAACAAAAATATTTCTTTATCACAATAAATGTATGTTTTGAACAGTGTTGTTAAAGCGACTTTGAAAAATTAACGCCGTTGTAGCTACTTTTCAATATAGCACTCAATATAGCCCTTGATAATTTGTGTTTGGAGTATCGGTCCAATTTAAGGACACCTTACTCCTTCATCGAATATTGTGAAACGGACTCGGGTTATTTGTTTGGATATTTTGGGCGGTGGTGAACTTTTCAATATAAAGCAGCGTGCTACTTAAGCCGCTATGTGGAAAATAGTAAAGGCCATATTTTGCAGTTATGCTTAAGACAATGTGCGCTACTTACGTGTATAATGCGTTCGTTACTTAAGAACACTAATTTGAAATTTGCTCGCTTGATCAATGAAACAGAATTATTTAAGTAAAACAATTATGATAATGAAATGTTACTGTATACAGGTGACGGCAACAGACGGAGATAAAGACAGGCCTCAGAACATAGTCTACTTCCTGACAGGACAAGGCATCGATCCCGACAATCCTGCCAACAGTAAATTCGACATTAACAGAACTACGGGGGAAATATTTGTTTTAAAGGTACTCTCATGTTTCTTATTCTAAAGTAAATTCTATAATTTATTCGAAGAGTTATAAAATTTATTTAACTTTACCTCCGACAATAAATATTAAAACGTCGGCAACTTATTTTGAATTTTAGTTTATCTTTTTTTAAACAATTAATACAAAAAACCCTTACTGATTTCTTCGAGAAACGATTCGACAGTTTATACTTGACATAAGGTAAATAATCGAGACGTCATCTTCTTATTTGTACTGTCATGCCTGATTAAAGCGACGACGACTACCAATCAGATCGTTGATTAGATACTGGAATTTCTCTCGGGCTGCATGGAACAACTCTTCAACATTCACATATGTACGAGTATAATATATGTATTTCTAAGGCTAACCACCTCAACGGAGTGGGAGCTTTTGTTTAGGAAAAATATACTTGAAAGAATAAATATTAGTATAAATAGAGGTATTATTTGTTCACAATTTTGGGAATTGCGAAAACATATTTCAATAAAAAAAATCATGTATATTTCAGTGTCTATAATGAAAAATACACGATTTTTATTGAATTTTATTAAATGTTTTCAATTTTTTTATTGAATGTTTTCAATTTAACCTACAATTAATGTCTTTTACACCATGAAAGACATTAATCGTGTGTTGAATTGAAAGCGCATATTGAACTATCACATTATTAATCAACTTAAGTAAACCATTTATTATTCGGCCACATTTCATCATTTTATAATCATTATGCATAATTTGTTAGTTTTATTTTTTAAATTATCCTTTTTTTAACGTTTTTATTTCTAATCCTTAGACTTTACAGATACGTACATTTTTTTACGTGAATTTTCCCAAATGTAGCCACAATACCTATACGGAACATTCAAATTTACAGTACATCAGTAATAAAAGATAAAATTACCCAAACATCCATAGCAAAAAAATAATATCAAATTCCACGTGAATACTAATAATGCAATACATATATTTAGTTCGTGTTTTTCGTGCGCTTTATTACACGACATCAAATTTAAAACGAACATTTTGATTTCAGCCCTTGGATAGAGATCAGCCAAATGGAAGGCCACAATGGAGGTTCACCGTATTTGCTCAAGATGAAGGTGGGGAAGGACTCGTCGGTTACGCTGATGTCCAAGTCAACCTCAAGGATATCAACGACAATGCACCAATATTCCCTCAAGGCGTTTACTTCGGAAATGTAACTGAAAACGGCACCGCAGGGATGGTGGTCATGACTATGACAGCGGTTGATTACGATGACCCGTCAGAGGGAACAAACGCGAGATTAGTATATTCAATCGAGAAAAATGTCATTGAGGAAGAAACTGGATCACCAATATTCGAAATAGAATCTGACACCGGGGTTATAAAAACTGCAGTCTGCTGTTTGGATCGTGAAAGAACTCCCGACTATTCTATACAAGTAGTCGCAATGGACGGAGGGGGGCTGAAGGGGACAGGGACGGCATCTATACGCGTGAAAGATATCAATGACATGCCCCCACAATTCACTAAAGACGAATGGTTTACGGAAGTTGACGAAACGGACGGAACCAACTTGCCTGAAATGCCAATATTAACTGTAACTGTCCACGACGAGGATGAAACTAATAAATTCCAATATAAGGTTATCGAAAATAGTGGTTATGGTGCAGACAAATTTACTATGGTACGTAATAATGATGGAACAGGATCTTTGAAAATAGTGCAACCACTGGATTACGAAGACCAACTTCAAAGTAATGGTTTCAGATTTAGAATACAAGTTAATGATAAAGGAGAGGATAATGACAATGACAAATACCATGTTGCTTATTCCTGGGTTGTGGTCAAACTTCGTGATATTAATGACAATAAACCTCAATTTGAAAGACCTAATATAGAAGTATCCGTATATGAAAATGCTGAAGTTGGGAAAAGCTTAGAAACCTTCAAAGCGACTGATCCAGATCAGGGTGGTAAAAGTAAGGTGTCATATGCTATTGATAGATCATCAGATAGAAAAAGACAGTTTTCTATCAATCAAGAAGGAACTGTAAGCATACAACGCTCCTTAGATCGAGAAGAAACGCCTAGGCATCAAGTTAAAATATTAGCCATTGATGATGGTGTACCTCCTAAGACTGCTACTGCCACTCTGACTGTGATAGTTCAAGACATTAATGATAATGCTCCTACATTCCTCAAAGACTATAGACCGGTCCTCCCTGAACATGTTCCTCCAAGAAAAGTTGTGGAAATTTTAGCTACAGATGATGATGACAGGTCTAAAAGCAATGGACCTCCATTCCAATTCCGCTTGGACCCAGGAGCGGATGATATTATTAGAGCATCTTTCAAAGTAGAACAAGATCAAAAAGGTGCAAATGGAGACGGTATGGCTATTGTTGCATCACTTAGATCATTTGACCGAGAACAACAAAAAGAGTATTTGATCCCCATTATTATCAAAGACCATGGTAACCCAGCTATGACTGGTACAAGTACTCTTACTGTAATAATTGGTGATGTAAATGATAATAAAATGCAGCCAGGTTCCAAAGAAATATTTGTGTATAATTATCAAGGGCAAGCACCAGATACTGAAATTGGAAGAGTATATGTTTATGATTTAGATGATTGGGATCTTCCTGATAAAAAGTTCTATTGGGAAGGTCCTGAACATCCAAGGTTCAAATTGAATGAAGAAACTGGTATGATACAAATGAAACAAGGCACCAAAGATGGCAAATATCATTTAAGGTTTAAAGTTTATGATCGTAAGCATACTCAAACAGATGTGCCGGCAAATGTTACAGTTACTGTACGAGAAATACCACATGATGCAGTTGTTAACTCTGGATCTATAAGAATAGCTGGTATTACAGATGAAGATTTCATCCGTGTATGGAATTATAAAACACAAAGCTTGACACGAAGTAAAGCTGATCGTTTTAGAGATAAGTTGGCTGATCTATTAAATACTGAGAAAGAAAATGTTGATGTATTCAGTGTACAGTTAAGAAGAAAACATCCTCCTGTCACAGATATCAGATTTGCTGCACATGGATCACCATATTATAAGCCTGTACGACTTAATGGAATCGTTCTTATGCACAGAGAAGAAATTGAACGAGATGTTGGAATAAATATAACAATGGTGGGAATTGACGAGTGTCTTTATGAAAACCAAATGTGTGAAGGATCATGTACAAATGTTTTGGACATAAGTAATCTTCCCTACATGGTAAATGCCAATAAAACTGCACTAGTTGGTGTTCGAGTTGATGTACTTGCAGAATGTACATGTGGAGCAAGAAACTTCACTAAAATGGAATCATGTCGCACAAATCAATGTTATAATGGTGGACGTTGTGTTGAAGGCAAATATGGTCTATCTTGTTCATGTCCAGCAGGTTACAGTGGACCTAGATGTCAACAAACTTCTCGTAGCTTCCGAGGAAATGGATGGGCGTGGTATCCCGCACTTGAAATGTGTGACAATTCTCATCTTAGTTTTGAATTTATTACAAGAAAATCAGATGGCATATTATTGTACAATGGTCCCATCGTTCCACCAGAAGCAGATGAAATCATGGTTTCAGATTTCATATCTGTAGAATTAGAAAGAGGTTATCCTAGGTTGTTAATAGATTTTGGTTCTGGCACACTAGAATTAAGAGTGAAAACAAAGAAAAGCTTGGATGATGGAGAATGGCACAGGTTAGATATATTCTGGGATACTGAAAATGTCAGAATGATTGTGGACTATTGTAAATCAGCTGATATTCAAGAACCTGAAGATGGAACACCTCCAGAATTTGATGATTCCAGCTGTCAAGCTCGAGGGACAATTCCACCATTTAATGAATATCTTAATGTTAATGCTCCATTACAGTTAGGTGGACTTTATGTTGAGCAATTCGATCCCACTCATTATCATTGGCAATACATGCCAGTCGGAAAAGGATTCGATGGCTGTCTGAAAAATTTGGTTCACAACAGTAAATTGTATGACTTAGCTCATCCTGGACTTTCTAGGCATTCTGTTGCTGGGTGTCCACAAACAGAAGAAGTTTGCAATCAAGGTGAAAATACAGCACGTTGTTGGGAACATGGTACATGTGTGGGCAGCTTCTCTGAAGCTAGATGTCAATGTAGACCAGGATGGACAGGCCCTGCTTGTGCAACTCCTACTATACCTACAACGTTCAGACCTCAAAGCTATGTAAAGTTTGCACTTAGTTTTGAACCTGATAGATTTAGCACACAAATACAGCTCAGATTCCGAACTCGAGAACCACATGGTGAACTATTCCGTGTAAGTGATCAACATAATAGGGAGTATGGAATTTTGGAAGTAAAGGATGCACGCCTTCATTTCCGCTATAATCTAAATTCCTTAAGAACTGAAGAACGTGATGTATGGTTGAGTGCAGTTGGTGTAGACGATGGCCAATGGCATGTTGCTAAAGTAAGCCGACACGGAAGTGCTGCAACATTGGAATTGGATGGAGGAGAAGGTCGTCGATTTAATGAAACATTCAGTTTTGAAGGCCACCAATGGCTGTTAGTAGATAAACAAGAAGGTGTATATGCTGGAGGCAAAGCTGAATATACTGGAGTTAGAACATTTGAAGTTTATGCAGATTTTCAGAAAGGCTGTCTTGATGATATTAGATTAGAAGGCAAACACCTACCACTGCCACCTGCAATGAATGGAACTCAATGGGGTCAAGCAACAATGGCAAGGAATTTGGAACGTGGTTGTGCTTCTAACAGCCCATGTATCAATGTTATCTGTCCCGAACCATTTGAATGTGTTGACCTGTGGAATGAATATGAATGCACGTAAGTAAACTTTTTATTCTGTATGTAAGATATATTGTGATAAAATCAAGTTCAACAAGGCAAATATATTTTGCAATGCTATACATTATAAATCTGTAGAAAAAAAATCTTACAAAAGAAGTCAATTACAAAGGGTATCTAATATTAAGATCCTTTGATATAATTTATAATGTAGTTGAATTCCTTCTCCATCTGGCCATATACGTTTCCAAACATGGAACATGTAGGAATAAAAACAATATTATCAAATCAATAGAGAAGGTTTAGTTTAATAAATTATTAAATCCATTGAAGAAAGAACAAAATCCATTTAAAAAATAAACTTGTCATTAACAAATAATTTCAGTGAATTTTCGTTTCATTTTAGAAGTTTTTTTATATTCATACCAATTTATCTATACTTTTTATGATATATTTCTTTTCAAATTAAAAATCTATTGAGTTCATTTTTTTTTCATTTTGTCATAAATAATCGTTGACTGAAAAGCACATTTTTTATATGTTGATGCTTGCAATGATCAATATCTATCACTTTTTAATTATTCTTTTTTCATTTACAGCTACTGATTTTTTTTTTTAAATTGAAATTACTATTTTCACTAATAGAGCAATTCTTTTATACACTCGAAGTGGTTTTCGCTAGGTTTTAACCTAATGAATAAATTAGATTTTTTTTTATTCTCTTTTATGATGTAAATTAAATGACTCAAATGTGATGTTTTTAATTGCGAGTTCTGATATGTTTTTTATTTAATCATTTTATGTTTCTGCACTGAGTTATAAATTGTAGATATATACTTTGAATATTATTATATATATACTTTTTATTTTACCAACTAAAACATAAATGTATTTTACTAATAAAATATGTATTTATAAATATGCTGTTAACAAATGAACAAACTGCTGTAGTTGCGGAGAGGGTCGTATAATGGCACCAGATGGCAAAGGATGCACAGATAAGAATGAATGTTTGGAACTTCCTTGCCTCAACGGAGGCACGTGTATCAACCAAGATCCTCGTTTACGGTACCGCTGCATCTGTCCCGACGGGTTCTGGGGAGAAAATTGCGAACTCGTCCAGGAAGGACAGACTCTCAAGCTCAGCATGGGAGCGCTGGCCGCTATCCTTGTCTGCCTGCTGATTATCCTCAGTGAGACATATGACATAAACTTGGTTCTTAATCACCTGCTTAGATTGCTCGATGCCCATCACACATAGATGTTTATCATATTTAGCTCGTGTCTTATTTAACTGCACTGTTAATTTTTCCATGATTGTTTCAAGTATGATATGCAAGTTATCATTTGAGAAATGTTTTCTGAAAAACTTGTTATTGTTTTTCATTCATCAACTGTTAAGTACTTTAAAGAAAAAACCTCTTAAATGATATCATGAATGAAATCAAATGCATTGATTTCTTCATCACTGGCCGTTTAATTTGATACCTACATTCAATGTAGTTATATGAAGATGGCAATTGTTTTATTTAGATTTTTTCAAATTATATAATTAATATATAAATTTTTGTATTATTTTTTATATATTTTTTTTAACTCTTGTATTTATCTAATATATTTGCATGATGAACTAACTCCTTTGTTATCCAAATAATCTGCATGTTTATTAAATATATATGTAATGTATCGTGTACAATACATCGCTCAGTGCAGGATCAGAACCTCAATGTGGTAAGTACATCAGTACATTGATCATTATATTTAAACAGATGCCCTGCTGGGCTTAAAAGCGCTGGATCCACATGTGTCAACGAAGATGAGTGTGAATGGAGACCGTGCCAAAATGGAGGGAAATGTGTGGACTTGAACATTCCAATGCGCTACGAATGTATTTGTCCTATAGGATACACTGGTCACAATTGTGAATTAGAACTGCTTGCATCGGGAATCATTACACCTTCGAGAGACTTCATCATCGCCATTATAGCTTGTCTATTTTTGTTATTGGGTAAGATTACCTACATTTTACACATACACATCTTTTGGATAATTGATTAAAAAAAGAATAAAAGTATTGAAAAAAAATAAAGCATTTCTATTCATTCAACAAAGTACATTTTATAGAATGTTGTAGTACGTAATACTTTATAAATCTTGTGCAACCATTCAATTATCTTTAGTCAAGTTAAAATATTCTATTACTATTTATTTTTCTACACACTGCACACATTCAACATATTCATTCTTTTAAAACTCCATATGATATTCTTAAAATTACTTAAGGCTTGCTTATGCAGTTAATTATAGTAATTGTGTATGTACATCTTATTCCTAAAAACTACTAAAGAAATTATAATAAATAAATTCAAATTATAAGTTTGAGTAGAACTGAACACATTGATCAGTTTTGAATAGTTATAACATATATGTTGCAGGACAAACCCGATTTCAGGATAAAATAGTTCGGCCTAGGCCAAACTAGTTCATCCGAAGCGTGATCGGATAAACTAGTTTGGCCTAGGCCGAACTAGTTTATCCGAAGCGTGATAGGATAAAGTAGTTTGGCCTAGGAAATATTACGTATCCCACAGGACAAAGTGGTTTGTCCTAGGCCAAAGTAGACTAGGACAAAATTTCATTTATTTCCTTTATTTATAAAGTTCATTTATTTATGAGATAAACTGACAAAAAGAAAATAAATTTTTGTAATTATATAGTTATACAGTTTTGTTACAGTGTTTACTTGTTATTGCATGGCAAACTCTGGTGGCACTTCGAGTTCCAGAGTATGGATTCCTTTTTATTAGGTGTTAACATAAGTTGTGTCCGTTTTTTCCCTATTTAAAAATGAGCACCAAAAGTATAACAAAATGGTAAAGGTTATACGTCATTCAAAAGAAAAATTTCTTTTACGTTACATATATTATTAAATTTGATTACATGCCTTCAAAATGGAAGGTGTTTGGTGTTTGTAAATTTGGTGCTCATTTTTTCCTATTTAAAAATGAGCACCAAAAGTAAAAACTTTTGGTGCTCATTTTTAAATAGGAAAAAAACGGACACAACTTATGTTAACACCCAATACATAAACATCTGTTGGATATACAGTTTTTGTTGCAATTACACCTGAAGAAACTTGACCAGTCCCGATGGAATGCTTAATTGCTGCACTTAAAGAAATCTCTTTCCCTTGATCGATTTCCTCCTCTTGTAGGAATTTATTTGCGCAGATGTCAAATTCCGTCCTGAAATTGTAAAAAAATACAACGTAATCGATAATTATAATATAAATAATAATAATGTTTAGTAAATATGTCTCATCTTCGTTTTCTTTTGATGGCACACTTCGCACATAGATAAGAACAATTTGTTCATTTCCTTTGTGACATTTGCAAACTTCTTGGAAGTTTCAGCTAACATTCTGTCACGACCACCATGACCCACCGCAACATGGGCTGCATAGATGACATCATATAGTTCATCAACTGAGAGATAGTATTTTATACTGTCATTTAGTTCATTTCGTGCGGCAAGCTTTTTAAAACCTCCGATTTCAATCACATTAAATCGCTTTAACCTTCTTTGTTGTAGTGGAGTTTTCTTCTCTGCTTTTTCTGCCTTCTTGCATAAGTTCGTAGTATTTGTCTTTTGTGAGCACATTAAAGTGAGTTGACTTTTCACTTTCACATTTTAAAATGTCCGCCAAGAATTTTTCTCTCCATTCTGTTTGACATCTTAGTCCACGGGTAGAAGGTGCATCCATAATGAAACACAACTGCGAACACGAAATTAAGACATAGAAAGCACGTAATCAAATGTTCAAATGAACACTTATTATATGGCTGTGTACATGTTCCGATCCGATAGTTCAAGAAATCGAAATCAGCAACACACAGAAACACGTAGCAAAATGTCCAAATTAACACATGAAACAAAAGTAAAATGTAAAAATTTAACACATAAAACATTAGTAAAAATTACATAAAACATAAGTAAAATGTACAAATTAACACATAAAACATTAGTAAAAATTACATAACACATAAAACATAAGTAAAATGTACAAATTAACACATAAAACAGTAAAAATTATGTAACACATAAAACATAAGTAAAATTTACAAATTAACACATAAAACATAAGTAAAATGTACAAATTAATGCATTGAGAAACGTTTCTCTAACACATACAGAAAACATGTAGTAGGCCAAACTACTTTATCCTATCACGCTTCGGATAAACTAGTTCGGCCTAGGCCAAACTAGTTTATCCGATCACGCTTCGGATGAACTAGTTTGGCCTAGGCCAAACTAGTTTATCCTGAAATCGGGTTTGTCCTGCAACATATACGAAGTTTCTAGCGTATTTATTCTTGTCGTTAAGAAATATTAATTAAATTAAATCATTTTATTTACCTAAATTATCACATAAATATAACACATATTATTATATAAATCAACATCTATCCATGTTCTACATTAAATATGTTTAAGTGGCATGTAAAAATGTAAGTATAATTAAGAGGCTTATAATGCAAATGAATATAGGAGTAGATTACATCAACAAATCTATATAAGTGATCAAATTTTAAAGCTATAAATGCATATCATAGTAAAATTAATGAAATAACAAAACATTGATTTGAAATTTTGAACATTATGTCTTGGATTCTGCCTCTAAATTTTACTTTCAATATAAATTTTAGAATTCATGTGTTAGTCTTCATTAACTTTTAATGATTTTTGGATTCTTTTGTAATATTCATATTTTTATTTTCTATATGTATTTTTAGAAACACATATGCATAAATCACAGAAAACATACATGTCAATGTACTCTCATTTTTTTTTAAATATAAACATTATTAATTTGTCAATATTAGAGTTTTATATCCAAAAAGAGCATACAGAAAGCTTTCAAAATTTATGGTTACTTAGATTTAATTTGTGACCTTCAAATCAAAACATTAAAAATTGTCCGAAATTTACCAAAAATATCCCCATTTGAAGTCAGCCTAAACCTCTGATTATAATGGAAATAAATCTTCAATCTCTCTCTATAGTTATATGTAAGAACTATTGTTTTTAAGCTATTGTGTATTATTTAAAAGAATCCAAAATCAATTTGGTTTTCAACATAAAAATAAAAACTATCATTTACAAATGTCTTTTTTATGAATGTATAATAATAATATGATTTAATCAAATCTATTTTTTACACACAAGTTTGATTTTGTTCAAAATATCAATATTCATCTTTAGTTTTATAGATATTAAATTGTTAGGAAATATGACAGTGTTCGTACAACAGGCATACTGTTTTTTGCTTATTTCTTTTAATATGATAAAATGATATGTATTTTTACAAACATCATTTTGTCTGCATTTCCATATTCTTAAGAATTATTCATAACATGAAAAAAATATCTTAAAATAAACATAACATCCTAAAATTAAAAATGTATTGAATGGTTTTGATATAATACTTTCAAACTATTTATAACATCAATTGAATAACACTAGCCATGATAGTTATATATATTTTTTTAAAGCAGATTTTGGTCTTCCCTATAAAATTTTGTAAAATACACACGAAAGTTCATCATCATGAAAACAGCATATTTCCATCATTTTTTGTACAAGAATTTTAACCATTCCAATGTTTTTTTAAAGCATGAGAATATTGCGCAAATTGCATGTAAAATTACATTAAATTTTAAATAACAAGAATGACTATATTTCCAAATTTAGCATTTAAATTTCAAAATGAATATTGAAATTTTAGTCTAATTGTTTTATTAGCCTTTAATGTTAAATACTCCCCTCCATGCACAAGTAGAATATTATATTGTAAATTAAATACTTTGATTATTTTATATTATTGTAATTGTGATTGTTCATATTAATATAATTTTTGTTTTCATATTTCACATATTAGTGATTACATATGATCAAATGTCAAGTCTGCTAGACACAATTTGAAAATTGTGTATCATTATCCAAATTATATGTAATATCATATTTTTTATTCAGGCAAATCTCCCTGCTGAGAGTGCTTTGTTTTGATATTCAAAACACGCTCTAATCCATATTTCCCATGGAATTAAAAATATCAAACATACTGTACAATCTGGCCGGCTTACTGCTATGTGGTAATTTCTTCCAATCACCCAGAATGATCTATAAAAAGCCTTTTTTTATAAAACTGACTGGAATCTTTTTTTTTGGATAACATAAGGTATCCGATTCAAAACTCCCTGGCGGAAAATAAAAGTTCTAACAACTACACCACTGGGAAAAAAGAACTTTTTGTTTTTTACATAAATTATGTCAAAAAAATTACACTTTCCATGTTTGTTACATGTCATAAATAAATCAATTGGGAAATAACAATGTTTTGATGATTGCATACTATTCAAAATTAATGCATATTGTATTAATTAAAAATATTTTTATTTGATAGTCTTGGTCCTCGTGTTTGTGGTCTATAATCGACGACGTGAAGCACACATCAAGTATCCGGGCCCGGATGATGACGTTCGCGAGAACATAATTAATTATGATGATGAAGGGGGCGGCGAGGATGATATGACAGCTTTTGATATCACTCCACTCCAAATACCTATCGGAGGACCATTGCCTGATCATCCACCACCTAAAATGCCATGTAAGTTGATAACAACTTTAATATTTTAGATTTGATAAACTTAAATCATGTTTATGTCATGGATAAATATCCATGAGCGGTGAGAATTTAAAACTACACATATTATGTGAAAGATCGAAGATTAAATTTTTTTTACAATTTATGATTATAACATACCTGAAAATGACAAGGATTTTAAGATTTTTTTTGTCTCCAATTTTGAAAATTGAAACAAGATTTATGAACACTTAGTTGTTTATGTAAACTATCAGAAGTTTTTCAAAGTAATATTAAAAAAACTGATTTTGATTTACAACTTCAAAATTACCAACTCGGTTATTGCAAGCAAATTATAAACTTTGTTAAGTTTCCACATGTTTTTATATCAAAATATCTTGATAATAGGAAGCCAAAATATGTAATAAACTCAGATATAAGTAGCAAATAAAAGATTTTTCTAACTTTTATAAGTTTTAAATTCTGGCCTAAGCAAGGAACTTGGATCATATATTCTTTGAATGCCCACTAAATAATGTATATTGGACCTTTTACAAAGATTTACTTTTGACAAATAATCCAATGCTAACCAATATAAGAAACGCTCAGTAAAAACATGTATCTCCATTAGCAGTGTTAAGAAAGTTTAATTCCAATGAAATAAAGATATAAAAGAAGTATTTTTCTTTGATAAACATTGTATTATTTCAAATTTTGATAGTGTGAGCTTACTATGATTGTTCTTTTAGTACATATTCTGTATTCTCAATTAATATAATCAACTTTTGGCTGGGAACACCCAAATTTGGATGAATAAAAAGAAAAAATGTAATTTAAAAAAAATCATTATTTTAAATGAAAGATGAAATGAAAATCTTGAAGGATTGTGTTAAAAGTGGAAATTCGTTGTGAATTAGAAATGAGACAGAACCAGTTTCAATATTTGGAAAACATCGATAAATCATAATGATTTTCTTGACTAAATATATATTTGAAGTTTTTGTAACACTTCCAAAATGCTAATATTCCTACGTTTGTGTTAATTTTAAGGGCTAAAGCAGCACAAATGCAGTCCAATTTGAGTAGGGAAAAAATATATCAACTCATCGGAACATCGAAAAGTGCTATATAAAAGTTATATATAGCACTTTTCGATGTTCCTTAGTTCTTTCATATTTTTTCCATGTGAATAAATCCATTCATAATGGTTACCTAGTTAGTTTTCTAAGCGCAAAAATATAATTAGACTTTTTTAATATTCAGTACATTAATTTTTATAAAAAAGTAAGGTGGTAATAATTTCCGTTTTTTTTTTCTAGTCCCCATGCTTGGCGTGGGTCAAGAACCGAATGTCGGAATGTTTATTGAGGAACACAAAAAGAGAGCGGACAGTGACCCTAATGCACCGCCATTTGATGATCTGCGTAATTACGCTTATGAAGGAGGCGGAAGTACGGCTGGCTCCCTCAGTTCTTTGGCTTCTGGTAATAATTTTCACTTATATGCTTTTAGCAATATAGATAAAAAAAATAAAAAAATTACATTACATGCTGCATGAATACATAGTTGGTGACCATGGTCTAATGATTAGCATTATTCACGCTAAGCAAGCCGATGTCTCCAGTTCGAATCCTGACAAATTCACTTCTAGACTGGTTTTACTGTTAGACTGGATTACATCTATGTTTATATTTTTCTGTAACTTATAAGGTTTTATATATTCTCATATATGTCAAATGAAAGACTGCAGCAGATTAAACCTAACAATCATTAGGTCCTGAAACTTAAATATCCTTATCATCAAAACTTTGGGTTTGATCTGAGCCAGAGTTCTGATGACAAGTATATTAACATTTTATTTTTGTAATTTATTTTATCAAACACTGTTTATTCCACTTTTTTGTAACGGTATAACCCTACCGGTTTCAAGGCTTTCACCTCATCTTCAGGGGAGCACAAACAAGACAGTCTTGTTTGTGCTCCCCTGAAGATGAAGTGAAAGCCTTGAAACCGGTAGGGTTATACCATTACAAAAAAGTGGAATAAACAGTATTTGATAAAATAAATTACAATGTCTTTTAACCTCCACAACCTAACTGTTAAGAGTTTTAGTATGAAAACATACTATATTTTAACTATACCACTAATAATAAAACTTATTTTTAAGAGTAATTTAATTAGAATCATACAATTAAATTGCATTACACTTCAGCTTTACAATTACTTCCAACTGACCAAAATGGAGCTTATGATGGGCTTATTGCCGCATGGCTGGCAACTGACCAAAAATATGTAAAAAGGCCTTTTGTGAAAAAAACAACTTGAAACTTCTACATTGCAAGTCAATTGTTCTGCAAAAAATCAGTTTTGAATTAAACTGCATCATGAAAAACAAACATATTTTGTCGTAAATTAAAATACGAGTATGACACTTTAATATGGTGTGCTTTTAATCAAAACTTTTCTCTGCTTTCAAAACTAAATTTTGTTAAGAAAAGCAACACCTCCTGAACCTAATTCATTGGCTTTACAAACATTCTTATTCATACCAATCGTACTTTTAATTAAAAAGCTAAATTAAGATGTATGAAGGTTCTTCAGCATATGAGTAAAGAATTATTATTGTTATGAAACATTTGAAATCTGAGCAATATAATTTCATCAATTCCACATTGACAGTATTTTTATTAAATTAGGTTAAAATCATCATACTTTGGACATGACTACTTGAGGATATTAGCCTGATAAACCACTCCTCTCCTAGTTTCTTTATCCACAAGCTCGCTTCACTGTGTGAAACCAAAGATTTTCAAATCCTTCATCATGCCATCCTGCCATATTGAAGTCTCTGTCATTAAATGCAATTGTGATGTGTGATTGTGCAGTGCAATTGTTGTCATAAAATCATGACTATTGACTTTGATAACAATATTCAAAAGGAAAATATAATAAACTATGCTTCATATACATTAACTAAAAATTACTAATAATTTTTGCTCTTTAAAATCGTATGTACTATTGTATAATATTATATAGTGTAACACTTTCATTGTATACATAACAGCTTTGAGGGCTTATTTGAATGCAGCAGTTTTGATAAAAAAACCACCATGGGATATCAAACCCCACACTTGCTGGTTGTCAATTTATTTAAATTTAAAATTAAAAAACACTGAATCATGTTTTTTTGTAATTGATAAAGTGCATTAATAACCTTGTGCATTTTAGGAACCGATGATGAACAGCATGAATATGACTACCTGGGGGCGTGGGGCCCGCGTTTCGACAAACTCGCTGACATGTACGGGCCACATCAGGAGACAGAGCTGGAGGAAGAGCAGTAGAAAATTACCATTCGTCAAGATGCACATCAACCAAATATAAACATCTAATTAATTATTTAACTTAATTAAAATTATTATTACCAACTCATCTGTATATATAAAATACATTCAGATTGTAAACGGGCATTAAAACAAGTTCTATTTGGAAATATTAATTAATCTCGATAGATAATTTTTTTCACTTTAATGCTAAATACAAATCATTTGCTTTGTAATTGGAAGATAGGCCAGTATAAAATCCTAGCACTTAAGACTTTAAACCATCTGGTGCATTTCCTTAATCAAGAATTTTGTAGTTTAATTAAATGCTGAAGAAGATTAATTCACACGTGTGCCAGAAATTACTGTGTCGGCTACACAATATAAAATAATGACTTTCAATAAATCCCATTTGTGTAGTATCACAATATAGTAGGTACCTAATCGTGTAGTTATGTATATAGATGTTTAACAATATTATTGTATTGTGTGTGTTATTGCACTCCTAAGACCTAATTGTTCTGGTCAAGTGTGGTTCGCTCTCTTGGATGAATGGAGTATGTGCATGGTGTATGATTGTGGAGCCAGTCATTTGATAATCATTTTGTTTGTGTTGCGAGAGCCAGTGCCAACTACTTTAGGTAAATAATGTTATGTTATAATGTAGATGATACGGTAAGTGTTTGCACCTATTCAATTATTTATAAATAATAATCGAATCCACTGATAGATGGCACTCGGAAATATTTATTATAGACTATGAGAATGATCTGCGTATTATAATAATTTGTAATTTAAGACTTATAATACTGTAAAGTTGTAATTAATAAAGAATGATGTTGTGTTTACCTTTTTTGTATGAATGATTTATTAGAATGTTTAAACTATTTGACTGATCATTATCGAATGGGTGGGTGAATAATTCAGTTTCCACAAGATTTTATCCACACAGTTTGGTTCATTTTAGATTAAAATATATTCGATAAGTTTTGAATCCATACATGTAGTAGAATACACATTTTTTTTAGATTAAGTGAACTATTGCACCCAAAAAGATGATTTTGTACAATGTCAACCTAATTACTGTATTTATATTTAGTAATAATATTTGTAATATTTGTTTGAAAATGGAATAGTCAATAAAAACCTCAATATTTTAATATAAGTAAAAATTCGAAGTACATTTGATAATTTATTGTATTATTTATATTTGACACTGCCAATTAACGAAGTGTGAAAAGTTTAGGTAATTATCAAGACATACTTCAGGCATCACTTTTTGTACATTTTCAACACTCTTTTAAGTTTTTTTACCAATCCATAATATACATAAATTTTTACTCATTAAATTTAATGAAAAGTCTCAGAATTACCACTGGTTGTAAATTATTTTGCTTCCAACAAACATGTGCTTCTAGTGATTTCCACAATATTTTTTTTATTTAGTGTTTTAATGTTTGTATTTTTTTATTTGAACTGTGATTATCTAGCTGTATACTTTTACAATAAGATTTAAATAAAGCAAATAATGTTAATTGTACAAATATTTATAGTTTTATTCTTCCTTAAAGGTTTCTAGTCAATTACATAAAGTAAGTATTATATTTCAGTGCACTTTAATCTATGTATAATACAATAGATTGTTTTTTTTTTGTAAGTATCCCAAGGCCACGATATCTATACTACTATGCGTATCCAGAAAGTAAGTGTACTGAGGCTCTCACAACCAGATGGATTTTATTTTCGACATGTAGGCTACTCTTCCGTGTAGCCTGATCCTTCCCCTCCGCAACGAGACCGGTTCGAGGTCAGTACGTTGAGAAGTGTCGACGCGACAACCCGTTTCGTGAAAAATGTCAATCCAATTTCCCGTCAAGTGCGAAATACGCGGCGTCATCTGTTATCTCGTTTGGAAGGGAAAACCTCCGGTTGAGGTTTATAATGAGGTGAAAACTGCATATGGTGATAAAGCTATGAATCGTACAAGTGTGTACAAGTGGTGTCGCGAATTTAAAAACGGTCACGTTACACCTCTTCACCCTCCGCCAAAAAGTTCTAAACCACAATTTCAGCCAAGAAAATCATGGCATCCGTGTTTTGGGACTGTCAAGGCATAATTTTAATTGAATATATGCCTCAAGGGGAGACCATCAACTCTGCAAGATACTGTGAGACCCTAAAAAAATTGCGGAGGGCGATTCAGAACAAGAGGAGAGGCATGCTGACAAAGGGAGTCTGCCTGCTGCACGACAATGCCAGACCACACACGGCCAACGCCACGAAGGAACTGCTCGCCTCGTTTAAATGGGATGTCCTGAGCCATCCCGCGCATTCCCCTGACCTAGCACCTTCAGATTACTATCGCTTTACCTCCCTGAAGCTGCACATGGGTGGAAAAAGGTTTTCAACCGACGAGGAGGTAAAGGAGGAGGTGCAGAAGTGGACGGAGGGGTTGGCGGGAAACTACTTCGAGGAAGGCATCAAAAAGTTGATACCCCGCTTCACCACCTGCATTGAGAGGAATGGCGACTATGTCGAAAAATAGCTTACATATAGTATGTACTACGGTAATCACGTAATTTTTTTGTTTAAATAAAAAAAATTGTAACCTACAAAAATTCAGTACACTTACTTTCTGGATATGCCTCGTATATAAAGGAAAGAGTCTATCTGACTTACGTTAAAAATCGAGAACAACTGAACTAATTTGGTGCATTTTTTTAGTATTAGACAATCTTTTGAGAAGGTTTTAAGTTATATATATCCTATAGATTTATTTGACAATTACTGGAATCGAATCTTGATGATAAAACTAGGTAACTGTTCCCACGGTAGGTCGCTTTGAACAAGTAGTGTACATACCATACATATAATTCCTCGTTTTCTAAATGAGTGAAGTAATGGGGATAGAGACATAAAGGAGGTTCCACATGAGTGGGTCAGGGGTGCAGTGTGTCGACAGGTACCATGATAATATACATAAAGAGCCTCAATACGAGCAGGCAAAAAATATGGATATTGTTAATTTTATGTAGTAAATTTGTTACTTAAAATTTTCATTTACATGATATAAATATGTATGGATTCATGAAACGAGGATCTGAAATTTTTTTTGAATTACGAATTACTGGGGTTTTCGAAATTACAACTATGAAAATAACGATTTAGGTCTTGAAGTGTTTGAAAAAATCAAATTGTGTTGAATTTGAATTAACAGGGTTCTGCTATACTAGATTATTTTTCAGACTACTGAAAATATTTCCCCAGCTGGTTCTACCATTGTATGATGTTTGAGAATATCACAGTGGTCATTATTGTGTATGCATGCCAAGCCGCGTTGATGTGGCTGTCTTCGTGAGTCTTATACTAAAGAAAATGTAGCAATATCGACTATAAGGAGGAAACAAATACTCTATCAGGGGATACAATCTATATCTTGACAAATATAATTTGTCAGAGAGAAATGAAAGGAAATAATTAAATGACTCAGTTGAACTTTTATGCAAACTTGTTGTATTTCAGAATAGAAAAAGTATTTATTTAATTTTGGTTCATTCAATTCAAATAAAGAAAGCTGATTGCGAACTCCACAAAAAATTATCAGAATAATGAAGAGTATTTTGCTAAAGTGAACCAAAATCTACTAGTTTTAGTTCACTATAACATAAGTTTTTTCCATACATTTTTAATATATGGGGATGGGACCGAAAATTTTGGTTCACTATAGCCAAAGGTTCACTATAACCGAAGTCGACTGTATATTGAAATAGTCAGAGATAGAAAAGTTTATGTAGACAATGCATCACAACCAGAAACAGTTGATTTCGAGGTTTTATTACCAGACATTTCTTTAACCGGTTCACTGCCACGAGCGTGTTGACGCGCTCTCCGATTCAGTGCTCGCCAGGCCGGCCATACAAAATGAACGCGTAAACGCGCTCTCCTTTGAGCTTGTCGCAAGCCAATATCAAATCCAATTGTAATAATTTATAAATTATAACACATAGTGACATCTATTGGGATGGTCAAGAAATATTTAAATATTACAATTGACCGATATTATCAAAGTTACAGTCATGTTTCTAAAAACTTTGACTGACAGTCAATACGTGTCTCTGATACAGGGTTACCGACTACATTTTTTTGCGACGTAATTGCGATAATTTATAATGACTTCGTTTGTAATTTTGTTCAGTGGTTTATTTTTAACTTTTGTACGTTATTTTTGTTAATTTTTCAAAGTATTTATTTACAAAGTGTTCTAAATTCTTGCAGGAAACAATTATGTACATTTCCCTCTGTTAGTAATGAAGATTTGCATTAAACAAATGTTGTCACTCTTTCCAATAGGCAGCAGATAATCTATGGACGATACTGAATTCTCATAATTGGTAAGAATTAAATAAAAAATAGAAAGCAAGAAAAATATCATTGTTTTGGTATCTTGTTAGTTGAGTCACCTACTAATAAAGATTTGAATCTATATACATTCTTTCAGTCAGCTGATGGACTTTTTTCACCTGTGAGAACAAAATATGGCAAAGTTATATTGGGATAATTAAAATCTTCAAAGTACATCATGGTTATCAGCAGCCCATCAAATATGCTCTGATCTGGTTTACTACATTTTTAAGAATCTAAAGAACAAATCGCAAACCACCAACTGCAATATCTATTATATAATTTGTTTAATGTTGTTAAGCCCAAAATGAAACAAAACATACTATGATGGTGAAGTGAAAATGAAACACAACACATACATTATACATATGAAGAAGCGTTGTTCTAATTTTCAAATAAATTATGCTGTTAAAAAAAAGATTTACAAAACAAATGAAAATTGATTTGCTGTCATTGTTGAAATTGGCCTTTGCAATTAAATTTTATGCTTTTTAATAAAGTAGTACTGTGCCTATTGGTTGAGTGGATTGATATTTTCATTGGAGCTTTGAAGTTATTTGGTGCGATGGGCAAGGATTTTTGACATTTTCTCTCGATAATAGGAGAAAAATACGAACCTGGCAATAAGAATATTTCCATGCCATAAATTGCTACTTATAAAACAATAATTACAATTAACAAGTCTCAAGGACAGATTTTGGATAAAGTTGTATATCTACCTAACACCATTTAGTGAGGAGCACAGACAGTGCCTCTGGAAAAACAAAAATCAACTACTCAATATGAAAAAATAGAATCTTCAAAGCTTCAATGAAAATGTCATCCTGTCTCACCAATAGGCCCCCTGCCACTCTAGTTTAATATAGGTGAATTGCCTATAAAAAAAAACTATATGCTACTTCCTTAAGAGTTCGAAGACGAGCTGGCATATAAATGAAAATGAATCCAAGTAAAATTACTGGTGAATCTGATTCTATTTTCACCAAAAAAATTGTATACAAATAAATATGCTACATTTAAATATTTTTATTCCAGATTGTTACCTATGTAATTATAAAAATTAACAAGTATTTAGTTACTGTTTTCGCATACCTTTTGATACACTTTCAAGCTAGTATGGCTACAATGCCGTCTTATTTACTCAGAGCATATCTCTATATTGATCGGTTGAGCTACCAACAATATACATAATAAATCCGCCATCCCTGGTGTCAATGCGATCCCTTTTATGAATACTATAATTTGCTAAAGATTTTTTTTTAATCAACGCCTTCAAAAAGCATTATATCCTTAGCAAATTATAGTATAACATTTGTTGGTTTAGCAGTGATTTAGTAACTATAACATTTGTTGGATTAGTTCAGTTGATTGCATCAAGTTTGATCATTATTGAGTCAAGATTCAAGTACAGGGCCCGAAACTCAGTGTCACCTATTAGTTTGCAATTTTTAGATACTTTTTCATACTCTTTTAATATATTTGACTGATACTTCTCACTTTTTAGTTCGCACACATAATTCCTCTCTCAGGTTCTTCAAATATTTACTGTGGAAAGGTGCCTAATCTAACATAATGTTGAGATTGGAATTTCTGGTTTGTTTGAATTTTCTCAAGACAATCTTTGCATTCTCTGGTAAACTAAATACAACTTTCTGTTGGGGTGACTAATTTGCTTTCTCAGGTAATATACTCGTATATTTTGATGTAAGTTATCGGATGTAAAATGATAGATGTAAGTTAACAAAGTTAAAATTAGTTATTTTTATTTATTAAACCTAATAAATGCCATCTTAGTTTCAATCTAACATCTCTTAAATAGTATGAACTTGAGAATCTTCTTGAATGACAGCCTCTACGCCTTTTGTATTTTGTCTTAACTATTACAATGTATAAAGAAGTTTGTTGAGGATCCAGTTAAGTGGTCTATGGAAAATTTTCAACTCCGCATCAGCAAATTTTTGGAGCTTATAAACACAGTAAGTGGCACTATTTTTAGATAAACTACGAGAAGAAAATTATTTACAAATTGTGCCTTATGGTCTTCTAAAGCCTCCAGCAAATGACGCCCAACTACATCTCAGCTCTGTGTTTATGATGATGATCTGGATAATCAAACTAGAGTGAATAAGTTAAAGTTTTCCATCAGGAACCCGTCTATGTCGCTGGACCTGTTCAGTGGAATGGTCTGCCTGTAGCGCTGCACACAAAAACCTGGGAGCTTTCAGAGGAAAGTTAAAAATATTTCTTTACAGAAGAAGACATGAAGAAGCTCTTGGGCTGGCCCACTGTCACTAAATGTCACCGAATAAAAAATCGCCATCAAGTTAAATTAAGTTTCAATAAATACCTCGATATAGAGGTGAAATAAGCTCAATCAGGATGACTTTATTGAATGCATTTTCAGAAAATAAAATTATAGATTTTTCTGAAATTATTGTAATTTTCTCTTAAGTATGATATAATTGGGTATAACATATTCGAAAATTAAAATGAATCTCTGGACTATCTCTGTTCTATATATCTGGTCCGGTTCAAAATTGATATTTGTTTTTTATTAAAACATATTAATGACATACATTCCTCAGTTTTACTTGAAAGAATACATTTCCATTGCCCCATTTGTTCAACTAGCTCGGATAAACTGTTGTATCGTTGTGTCGGACAATGTACGCAGAGCGAATACAAATGATGTCATTAATTAATTAATCAATAGAAGTTGCTCTGCGCTTAATAAGGAATTTGTTGAATTGGACATACAGTCTGTCTAATGGGAAAGGTGACTGATTTTATTTTTGCATAACCACCAGCGCCATCTGTGGATGACTAAATGAGTAAACTAGCAACATATCTTGACTATCTTCCGTAAAAGTTTCAAAATGCTGGCATCGCTGGTTCATTCGTAATTACGTAACAATTGACAGTACTTTCTGTCTCAGTCAGAAAAGGAACAATGGAGCAATGTGCCAATATTAAATTTTGTTTTAAATTGAGTAAAAATGCCACAGAAACTTTTGAAATGATTCAAACTGTTTATGGTAGTGAAGCAATGATTCGTAAGAACGTTTTTAAGTGGCATGCAAGATTTCGTAATGGTAGAGAGAGCATTGAAAATTATAGACGGCCTGGACCATCATTGACAGTTCTAATTGAAGAAAATGTTCCAAAAGTAGATGAAATTCTTCGAAATGATCGTTGTGTCTACTAGGATCATCAAGGAGCTCACTGGAATTCCTAAATCCACTGTCCATCTCATTTTAACGGAAAATTTGGGCAAACGAAAGCTCACACACTGACTGATGATGAAAAAGTTACCCCAGTTACTCTTAAATGTTTTGTTTTCTTTATTTTGACTTTTGTTTTCTTTATCCTTTTTTATTTATGTCTCATTGATTGTTTACCTCTTAGTGTAATTTTTTTTATAAATATCTTTTATGAAAAATTCACTGATCTAGATTAAGTTATGTATAAAATGTACTCAAATCTATAAAATGTACTCAAGAGACTGTTTTCTAATAAACCAAAAAATAAAATATAAAATAGGCATGTCTGTCTAAAGCAGACCATGTAATGCATAGACTGGAATAAGCAAGTAGGCAAGTATCGAATGAAACATGATGCCGTATCACAAAATGTCTCGAATCAACCATCATGGTGAAATCTTACTGGATATGTTCCTCCAAACAACTAAGCCCAAGATTCGAAGCTGAAATCCAGAAGTGACTTTTATCAAGTCAAAACTACCTTCAATCGAAAGAGAATGTAAATATATGAAGGAAAGCTGTAACCTTCAAGAGTGGATTGAGATAGGTGAAATTAATAAATAAGCAAATGAAAATCATTTTAATATCGCACACATTTTTAATGCACCATCAACCGCTCAAAGCCAGTTGATGTGCTAATTTATACCTACAACATGAAAATGATAATTAGGTCAATTAGTGATGTGTACAATTTTGTACTCATATTGCTTCTCGAGCATTTCCTTGAGAATCATTATTCATCTAAAAGATGAGCTAAATCTTTCCTCACCTGATAACACTTTATTGTGAATGTGTATAAATTATTTTTTTCCGAAGCCATATATATGGTCAAACTTTACAATTGGTTTGTCTATGGCATTTATTTAAATTATCACTAACAAAAATTCACATTATGCATGCATGTGTCGCAACTGTTCAAATGAAACAATGAACATTACATGTTTTTCAACACATTTTAACATCCATTTTAAACAATTTCAAGCTAATAGACATAACTGGCATCAAAACATGATTATGGGAATTTGAAAATACTATATTAAAAGTATGAGATTCTATTGACAATATTTTTGAGTTAACTTAAAGTTATATATAAAAAAAAACTGTCTTTTGTACAGAAGCAGGTGAGGCCAATAGGTGATATTGACATAAATAAAAGGTTCGAATTTTATTTAATAATTAGTATTTTAAATATTTTCTAAATGCAGAAAATGCTCTACCAATCTTACAACTTTTCTACAAAACTGACCTCGAATCATTTTCGAAAAGCAATGTGAGTGGAAAGTGTGGGAAAGGAAGATCAAGGAAAGTATGGTTTGATCAAGTGAATGATATTCTGAAAGGAAACGTAGGAAGTCAGAAATCATATGAGGTGCATGGATGTAGAAAAAGTTACAGATGTGTCGAGATAGGAAATTCTGGCACTCTGTCCTCTCTGCCTACCCCGACAGGCAAATGGTGTGATGGTACGTATGTATATATAAAACATTGAAAAATAATACCTACAATTCCTAAGAAGTCAGTGCAGAAGGAAAGGTGCTTTTCGTACTAAAAGAGAATAAAATATTTTTTGAGAAACAATGAATCTTCAATTGTTATCCACGCTAAATGTGGAAATGTGTCTTATTCAATAAACACCAGTTTGATTCAAGAGTGATCAAGGTTTTTGCAAGACTCAAGGAGCTCATAATAAACTTCTAAAAATAGGTAAGAAAAAATAGTCTGTTTAATATTGGTAAACCACCAATATTGTAATACACGCCAGTAATGCTTGCGAGTTGCGAAACATGTAATCAAATAAAATGTTCACTGGGTGGATCTTCACCATGAATGAATAGTGAGGAACGATCCATCAAGAGAAACTAGTCTATGCAAGCGAAAGTGTCACCTGAATATCAACTTTTGGGATGGGCACACTATTATTATTAGCCCTTTGCACAAAAATACTACTCACAAATTTCTTCAATATTGGTTTTACTAGGCAGTCCAGCCACAGATATTATTTTTAAATATCAACTAACATTTGAGGATACAAACATAAAAATATTTTCTGAATAGAATAACTTAAATTTCTTTGAAATTATATTTATTTGACGTTTTTAGTATTAGTATACAGGAAAAATAATTCAATTATAAAAAAACATTAATACCAGTTTTGATGCGAAAATTATCTGTTTATATTAATAACTCCAACATAATAAGCACACTGTAATTGGATTATACACTAAATAATTTTAGGTTTAAGGGAAACCGTCATCGTCTTCTTCTGCCATCTCTTTGGCCAGCTCCAGATCCTGCTGCTCCCTCTCTCTTCGTTCTTCAGCACTTTCCAACTCTTTTCCGTAAGCTTTAGGAGGGTAACGCATTGCTTTTACACTCTGCTTATGAAGATCCAAGCAAAAGGAGATTCTTTGATGGAAAGCCAATTGCGGCTCTCGAGTGCAATAAATATCAGAGCTCTCCTTACTACTCATGTAACCTCGCTCTGGATCGAGAGTAGCTTCAATAACACCATCTCTTATAGCTTTAGCTACAATGAATTCTGCATCCTCAGCTGAGTCAAGCCCCAATTTGCGAGCAATGTCTTGAGGAGAAATTCGAGAATAAGATAATCCAATTGAACGGATAGCCGTTTTAATTACATTGTGACGAAGACGCAATATCAAAGTAAATGTATGATCAGTGCGAAACTGTGCTCCGTAGTTCTCAAGGACTTCACCAAACCGCTGGAGATTTCCCATTCTTACTGCTTGAGTAAGTTGGAAATAAGGAGCCAAGGCCTTGCGTAGTGCAGCCTGCCTGAAGATTTGACGTTCTGGAATATCACCCAATAACAATTCAACAACAATAGCCAATTTCTGTACAGTTTGTCGAAAACCTACAGCAGCAGTTTGTGGTGCTTTTCTCATAGCTTGAACAAGATGTTTATGTGCCTCACTATATTCCAGCCTAGCAGCCTTGATACGACCCAAGTAATACAAAAATCTAGCCCATTCATTGTTACTAGCTGTTTCTGGATAAACTGACTTACTCACCAACTTATCCGCTTGATCGTACAAAGAGTAATGCAAGTAATTACGTAGTAAGCAATTGATCAAAACTGCTTGGCCTTCAAAATCATTCCTCAATGTTGATGTTCTCAGGCGGCCATGGAGAAAGCCTCTAATTCCATCTAACTTATGAGTCAGCTCTGCTACCCTCGAGTGATAGAAATAGCACTTGGCTGCAACCAAATCCAGGGTTCTTCTGTTTTGCACTGTAACTTTAGTCATCAATTGTTGTGAACAATTAACAGCCTCTTCCAGCTTGTTTGTGTCGAGAAGTCTTAATAGAATCAGCAGATGAATGTACGCGTCAACCTCTGGAACTGGAGCTTTCAACGCGCTGCGAACACGGGGGGTTTCTGGTTCCACAGTTCCTGCGGGTAAATCTTCGATAAAAACCAACAATGCCTCTTTGTCTGAGCCATTGGGAAATAATTGATTAGTGATACCACGAAGAACTATTCCGTTCAACTTTCTTCTGGTATTGGGCAAAGACCGAAGAACTCGGAGAATGAACCTGGGTTCTTTAGAAGACACTGCTTTGTCTATCTGTCGGGCATGTTCCCTTAGATCCTGGACACTTAGAACATCAGCATCGCGCTTGGAATCTACCGGGTCTGCATCACTTCCACCAGCAGGACTATCGACATTCTTCATCTCCACGTCTTGAATAGTATCTGGGATACCCATTATATTATTGATCAAACGAGCCTCAGCGAACTAGTAAAAACTAACGAATATCCAATAAAATCTAAATGTATTAAACAAGAACTAGTGAAAAACACTTATCACGTCAAAAATTGCTAAGTAAGTGCCATAAACAAAGAAAAATTATTCCTGAACCGAGAGGTTTGAATGACATAGGTTAAATGACCGTTTACACAGCCAGGATAATATATATTTTGCAAAAATAAATATTTGGTTTATATATATATACATATTGTGGATATGATAAAAAAATCGTTCAGGAATTAACTAGTTCAATTTATTTTACATTAATACTACTATAACGTTAATTCTAGATGTGGAAGGTTATTTTAGAGCGATGATGAAAAGTAAAAATAAAAAAAACCTATCCTTATTGAACGAAAAAATCATCTCCAAAGTGTTCATTCTAAAATTACAAAAATACTAAGGCAAAATAAATTAAAAAGTTATAAAGCTAAATTATTATTTAGGTGATGAAATCTATATGAAGTTTTATAACATTTCTATTATTTTTGGTGGTTTAAAGAACGATGACATGATTATATTAATAACATCATTGACACTGGCGTATACTCCTTCATAAATAAGAGTTCACGGTCATTATTCAAGAAGAACATCTAGGGCACGAGTTCCCAACCTTTTTTTGACCGCAGACCCCTTTACAAAAAACTTTTAAAACTGTCGACCCCCTAGTCATTTACTTTACTTACTCAAATTAATAAGTTTGTACAGTACTCGATATTAAATATTTCACAAGATATCAAACTTTTTATTTTAATCACTTGTAATTAAGGATTGAAAGAGATAAAAGGACTACGGATTATGGCATTATCTTGTGCAACATTTAATATCGAAATCTGCGCTGACGAAAATTAAAGCAAAAAATACGAGCAGTTTTTTTTTAATTTTTGACATTTATGAAATAAATATGTAAATTAAAAATAAATGCAAATATTTTTAATTAGGTACCTATTGGAATCATAGATATTTTGTAGTAATAAAGAAATAGCAGTATCAAGGGGGTTTATTTTTGCTGTAGTCAATATCACTTTGGGAACTCTTGATCTAGGGATTAGTTCGCCTTTCTTCCAGTTTGGATTTCAGAAATCTAAATGATCCATGTATAATTTGAATGTTTTGACATAAAAATACGAATTTCCTTTTTCAAAAAGTAATACACAATTACGGCATTCTGAAGATTTGCCTTTCACCAAAGTTAGTACAAATTATCCATAACGTTCGGATCGGACCATTCAAGTCCAAAACAGAATGAAACTAATAAATTACAAGAAAACTTTTTGAGGGTCTTCAGCAAGGTTCTGTTTTGAGTCCGATTCTATTCAATGTATACTATGTTACGCTGATATTGGAGAGGCTGTCCTTTATGATTGCAAAGTTGTTCAATAATATTGATAGCATATTATGCTGATGATATTGTCATTTATCTGTCTAGTCGAAACTCATTCATGTTTCAGTCTGGGAAAGACACACCAAACTCTTGAGTGCAGTAAATGTTGCGTTTCTTTGTTCTTCGTAGAACTTTTCACTTATAAGTCGATTGTTAATTTTTTCAAGCTTAATCTTAAAATTATCTTAAACTTTAAATTATCTAGATTTGACATATTTTAAAATTTGTTTTATTATTTTAACTCATATAATTGCATAATTAATTTAATTCGGTGACACGAATCCTAGTTTGGTTGGATTATCTATTATAAAAAAAAATTGTGTTATCACTTATATCGTTTGTATGTATTTATTTCCTTAAAATAGTTAAATTGGCCAAAAACAATGTTATCTATCTATTAGCGAATTCCAAATACTTACAGGTTGTTACAAAGTGTTAAATTATGTAAATTTAGATAAAAATAAGTTACTCTTTTATCATCCAATTACTTTGAATTTTTTTATTTATTTGTTATATAGGATTTTTCTAGCTAAATAAGTTGTAGTATCTGAAATATTCACGTTTGCATTATAATAGGAAATATCATGCTTACTAATCATTCATATTTTATTTTATGTAATTTATTTTTATTAATATGTCTTGACATTCTATCCTGATAATCAAACTGGAGCGAAAGTATTTAATATTTATCTCTTGTTATAAGATTGATAATAAAGTTCAACTTCATGTCATAAATCAAATTGTTTCTCTCACAGTTCCAAAATCACTACACTTTATACTATTGTAAATAAATAACAAAACTTACCATTGAAGTAATTAAATTTATTTAGAGTACCAAAACTTTTTTTGATTTCCAAAAGTTACAATAATTTTCTTTAGTTTGAATTGAACATCTCGAATAAAAATCAAAAGTGAGCCTGGTTGATAGTAAACATCTTAAAATTTAAAATTGAAATGAATTCCTTCTTATTAACCAAGAGAAAAAAGGAGTTTTACTATATAAATAATTTATTATTAGTTTTTTGGAGGGAAAAGTTTTTTCAGCATTTAAAATGTCACAATTCAATTTAGATCTTGTAACATTTGAAACCTTAAAAATCTCGGATGGATTGCTTCTTGAACTTGGAATTGCGCTGATATCAGGAAAAATCAAAATCATTCGGATAGAAGATAATAACTTTTATTTTAAGACAGTAATAATATATTCACGAAAGAATCATTGATTTAAGTTCTAGGATGGTAAATTTTAACAAATGAACAACATACAGGAAAACAATTAACCAATCCGGATATTACTTTTTGTACTTAGTAGAAATCAAAATTATCGTCATATTCAATGCAAGACCATCTCAAGTCAAAAAATAACATTTCAATATAAAGTTTAATTTTATGAAATAATCATTAAAAAAAAGAGAAAATGCAAACTCAGCAGAGATACATGACATGCATGGCAACTGATCAAATGTTCACCATCCTTAAAGTTAGAACATCTCTTGTCCAAATTCAATTTAGCTCCAATGACGTACAATAGGGTGCCGAATTCAATAAAAGCAAAAGGGGGGAAACATATCAGGCAAAGGTTCGGAGCGTAGTTGTTATTGCGACAGGTGTTTGAATGCATTTGCAGTGTTTGCAGGAGGGATTACTTGATGGATGGTAGGAAAGGTTTATGTGAAGTTTTGAGTGTGGTGTATTTTCGGTGGTGTGTGGGATATTACGGAATTGAATTTTTGGTCTATCTAGAATGGAGAAGTATACGGGGGTTGACTAGCGTGATACAAACATGTAATTAAGTCTCACTGTTTATCAAATTGATGAGAGTAACGGAGTATTGTATAATCAAACAACTTATTTTTCCAAATTATATTCCCTCGGTAAGATACAGACAAAAGCTTATTTTACTGGGGATACTATAAATGAAAGGCAACAAACCTAGATCCATATAATTTGTGTATCCACTTTAAAAATATACTTGTTATTTTTTCTTCAATTATGTATTCATAAAAATTTCTTGTTATGTATAAAGAAATAAATACTATTAGTTTATAACTATGTAACTAAAATTAAAACGAATACTGAAATCAAAATCTATTTATTTAAAGAAATGCACGAACGTTTAAAGATAAGAGAGTGTAATGAATTAGCATAAATACAAAACCGCTGATAGGGGTACGTGCGTGCACAAAATTCCGCCTTTTGATACGAAATGTTCTATGTGAGCCTGCATATTCAGTTGTTATCATTTACATGCTGAACCTACGCAAATTGAAAACTTTTTTTACATTTCTGAAGTTTCGGTACATCACGAGATACTTTTACTATTGTTTTTTTACATTTATGAAATCATATATTGATAACATCCCGCATTTTATCATAATCAACACAAACATAGTTAAAATAGTGTTATTTCAAAATTATAAGAGTTACGTGAACTATATTATAGGTTTTATTTATGTATCACCATACTAGAATTCAATGATCAGTTTAAAAAAATCTTTAAAATACAAACTAATCTAATGTACTTTTGTAACAATGAATCTTTAATTTTTTTTCACTTAACACGTTACTCAAACAACGAATTAGCAGTATTGTTTAAGCGTTTAAAATGTAGCACTATTACAGCTATTTTTATATTTAAGTGGCACGTTACTCAAGTATTCTAAGTAAAACGTACTTGTGATGCTTTTTTATAGCTACTCTGAGATTTTTATACGTGTCGTGCGTTAATTACCAATATTGGAAACTTCATAATATTATTAAAGAAAATTAAAAAAAAAACAGGAAAGAATTTCTTCTTTCGTGTTTCAAATTTATAATAATTTTTCATTCAAATGTGAAACTTTAAGCTTACATTTTTAATCACAGGTAAAAAGTGAAATACTCGAATAATATAAATACGAGTATTTATGCAAAACACATTTTTTCCATTACGTGCTTTATTTTGAAATATAACATCTCATATTATATTTTAGAAGTGCATTAAAAAAAAGCAAAAATACTTGTATTTTAGCCAAGCCGTCGATTGTATTTCAGTCAAGAATGTCTAATAAGAAATGTAAATAAGTTATTTTACAATTTCGATTTGAAACAATTTTTCATGAAATATGCGATATAATTAAAACTAATACATAATTGATTTAGAAATAAAACAGTTTATTCAATATGTGTACACAAAGGTTTTTTTCAACTTGATGGAAATAATGAGGAATAATATTATATTTTATTGATGAATATATTAAATTTAAACATGTTTTAATATTTTTTAACGATAGTATTACCATCATATAAATAAATTTGACAATTGAATTTTTCCTTTTTTTATTAAAAATATCCTTTGTCTATGGTTTTTAAAAGCGATGACGGCCATATGCAGCCTGTCTAGTAAACTAGCATAGCTGAGTTGAGTTGCTTAACCAATACTGGCAAGCATTGTCCAATTCGCAGTCTCTCATTCTTTAATGTTTAGTGAAAAAATATAAAGGATATATTGTGTATTAAATCGTATGCTGGAAAGAAGTGCGAATTTTCGGGACGAATTTGGTTGAGCTGGCGGATTGCATAGACTTTCACCCATAAAGTTTCAATGTGTTCTGGAAATGGTTTGCAAAGAGGACGTGGTCTCATGGTTTAAAGAATTAGAGAGCTATAAACGAATCGATGCAATGTGTAGTTTTTTAAATATGTGCCTTCCGTTTGAATTGCGGTTTATAGGCACATACCTGGAAGAGCTTGGCAAGCGAGATTTTCAGGAGTTACGTGGAGCAGAAGTCAGAGCAAACAGTAACGCAGATCTTGCTGCTGACATCGGAGGTGCGACTACAGATCACAGAACGCGTCGAAAAATGGCTTTATACGTATCTCTATTACGTTCTTGTAATTATGCGTGTGCTACTACATTGTACAATGTAATGGTTGGTTTGGAACAAACTGGTCTACTCGGTGGAGTATATGGTGATCCTTTAGAAGAACTCTTGCTTCTATATACAATGGCTCTTCACCATCCAGCTTTCACATTCGACCAGCACACGCATTTTGGCGAAATTTTAGAGAAGCTTAAATTAGAAGACCAGAAGAATAGGTATAATCCACCACCAGCCTCGGCCAACACAGTGCCATCAAGCAATACCTGCATTATGCATACCAGTGTAGCTCCTAACCTATCCGTCCCACCGCCCAGTGTTTCAGGATTGATTGCCATCAATTCTCTTGGATATATCAAGACTCCTCCTTTACAGGTAATTATGCATAGTGTTACATACATCCTTATATATTATTTTGTTTTTCTATTTTCATGTTCCCCCAGGATTTAAGAATCCAATAGATTTGTCAAGTATTTCACATCTCCATTCTAGTAATTATTTTATTCATCAGAATATCAAAATAATTTTTCATTGTCATTATTAAGTTGTATGTTTGTCAGTGTAAGACCAGTTGATTTATCCATCTGATACATATGTCCATTGCAGTTTTAGCATTAGTAGAATGTAAAACTTGATTCCGACTCAAATCAGTACATTATTTGTTAAACATTAAGTCTATTTTCACATAGAATATGATTAGTTCATTTATGCTGGTGTGTGTTGACATATTTCAAATTTATAAACTATTTAGTAATATTTGTTTATATTACCTCAAGTATTAATAATATCTCATTGTTAAATCTTGGACATAAGTAAATATTTACATGTTCATTTATTATAAATAAAGTATTTAAGCAGTTCTAGTGTTGTTTCAAGGTCAGCCATAGAATCTTTTTAGTGATATTTGTAAATTTAGATTTGCAGTATAGTGAGATAATTATTTTTAAAATAATTTCATATATTACTATTTTTTGACTTAAAATCAATTACATAAGGATCATTACTCCAAATATGTTTTGAAGATTTTTTTTGCATATTTCCTCATAGCATTGAATTGAAATGCTAACAACATATAAAATGATTGCTTTTAAAATTTTATTATAAACATGTCGATTCATCAACTTTATAGTTATGGTTAATATAACATTTTTTGTAAATATTTTCAATTAGTATATTTATTAACTTAGAATATAAAACCTCAATAAATATTGAGTTTTTAAAAATGTATGTCTTCAGCTCATTTAAACGCAGCTATAATTTAAACAAAGTAGGTATATATTGACATTTGAGATTTAATACCCAATAACATTTCGCAATCTGAATAAATACAAAGCTATCACCATAAACATGTTTTGTTTTTAGGATATTTAATTAGGTAATGCATTCTATGTTATTTTTAATTAAAGTAAAATTTTGCTCCTATCCAGGGTTTTTTGTAAAAACTTATAATTAGTTACTTTTGATCATCTTCTAAACTTACGAATAGTATGGTAGTTATATCATTGGACCAGAGAGAAACTAGAGACTTTCAAGTTTCATTTGGTTTTGCGAATATCGCTAATCACACTTTTATTACTTAACACATCGATCAATAAGTCCCGGGACTAACCAACAGATGGCGCCTCTAATAACAAATCCATACCATTCTCAGTTAGTACCAACCTTTAAAAGTTACGTGTCAAACTTTCATGACATTCCGACATTGTGTCATTGAGGTTCAGTAGTTTTAGTGACGCTACTTTTGCTATTTTCAAAACAATGGAAAAAACCGAGTTTCATGTGTTGATAAAACATTGCTTTTTAATGGGAAAAAATACCGTTCAAACTCAGCGATGGCTTGAAAAGTGTTATCCGGGTTCTGCTCCGTCGAAAACAACCATTTGTCAGTGGTATGCTGATTTCAAACGCGGTCGTACAGACACAAATGATGCTGAACGCTCTGGTCGTCCAAATGAGCAAATTAAAGTTGCGTGAGATAGCTGACATCCTGAAGATATCATTTGATAGTGTTTAAACTATTTTGCATGAACATTTGATCATGAAAAAGCTTTTTTCGAAATGGGTGCCGCGTTTGCTCACAATGAAACAATCAATGCATCGATGATTCAGAGCGCTGTTTGGCACTGTTTATGCGAAATAAACAGGAGTTTTTGCGTACCGTACCCCACCATATTCTCCAGATTTGGCCCCCATCGACTATTGGCTGTTCGCAGACCTCAAAAAGATGCTCCATGGAAAGAGATTTGGCTCCAATGAAGAAGAGATTGCCGAAAATAACGCCTATTTTGAAACCAAAGATAAATCGTTCTACACGGCTGGCATAGAAAAGTTAGAAAAGCGTTGGAATGAATGTATCGCTCTTGAAGGAGTCTATGTTGATGAATAAAGAAGAATTTTGGCAAACAAATGTTGTTTTAGAAGTTAGTCCCGGGACTTATTGATCGATGTGTAAAGTGATGGTTGTTCAAAAAGTGATTAAGAAGAAATATCATGTATTTCAAATATTGTATGAATGTATATTACATGAAAATAAATGTCGACACCGATCATAGATATTATTTAATATATAACATTTTGAAAAACATTGTAGCATTTGGGCAGTTTTACAGAAGAACTTTTAGTCATTTCACAAAGTAGACTTGAAAAAATTACTAACCAGATATAACTACGAGGGTGGTCCCAGAAGTACCGACCTGACGTATAGATGGCGGTTGTTGCTTTAAAAAATTACTATGGTAGAAAGTACTAAACTTATAAAGCTTTAGTTTCAAGTTTTAAGACGCTACGTTGTTTAGTATTTGTTTGGCAGCCATCAATAGTGAATGCTCTCAGTGAATTTGTAAACATGGAAAAAATTGGTCATCGTTATGTGATAACGAGGCCGTACGAGCTGCCAAGACGAACATCGCAGTGGTCGACCAAATGAGGTGACCACGCCAGAAATGGTAAAGAAAATCCACAAAATGGTATTGTATGACCGTCGATTGAAAGTGCGCGAGCTAGCAGACATGGTAGGCATTTCAAAAAGTGCTGTACATCGCATATTGACTGAAAATTTGGACATGAGAAAGCTGTGCGCAAGATGGGTGCCGCGTTTGCTCACAATGGAACAAAAACAGCGTCGTGAGGATGTTTCAATCGAGTGTTTGGCGATGTTTCACAGCAATAAAGCCGAGTTTTTGCATCGATTCATAACCATGGGTGAAACATGGGTCCATCACTTCACACCCGAGATGAAGGAACAGTCAAAACAATGGACTGAAAGGGGAGAATCGGCTCCATAAAAGGCGAAGACAGTTCCATCTGCAGGCAAGGTCATGGTGTCAGTTTTTTGGGATGCGCGTGGGATAATTTTCATTGATTATCTTCAAAAAGGAAAAACAATCAACGAGTATTATGCGAACTTATTGCAGCGTTTGAGTGATGAAATCAAGAAAAAACGGCCGCATTTGGCGAAAAAGAAAGTGTTGTTTCATCAAGACAATGCACCAGTTCACACATCCGTTATCGCCGTAGCCAAAATCAATTTTGCTTCCTCACACACCCTATTCGCCAGATTTAGCCCCCTCGGATTATTTTCTTTTTCCAAACTTGAAAAAATGGCTCGGTGGTAAAAGATTTGCCAACAATGAAGAGGTGGAATCTGCGGTTGATGGCTATTTTGAGGCTCTCGATGGTTCTCACTATAAACAGGGTATCGAAGCTATTGAACATCGCTAGGAAAAGTGTGTCGAGCTGAAAGGAGACTATGTTGAGAAATAAAAATAATTTTTCCCAAATTTTTTGTGTTTTCTTTGTTAGGTCGGGTACTTTTGGGACTACCCTCGTATATCCATAAACTATTAGCTACACTCACATACCAACTAGAGCTATGTTTAAGGAGTCTGATATCTAAATGGCGCTTTATGTGTGTAGAATTAGAAATAAATCAAAATTATAAAAAAATATTTTAGTGAAGGTGTTTAGTATTCAAGTCAAACATAGAATTTTTTAAATCTTGTATGAAAGGGTTAGATTATTGATATTTATATTATGTACACATATACTGTTACTTATGTAATTTTCTATTAAATTGATTTTTAAGCCTTGAGTCAAAATATTCTTATCCGTAACATTTAGAATATGCACATATTTGTTGAATATATATTTTTTTGTTTTTTCTATTCCTTCCTTATTCGACTTCACAAAACATATATAATATGATGTTCTATCTGATAATCATCTTAGTATATATCATCACCATCATCATTGTCAACCAGGGTCGATCCACTGCTGGATGAAGGTCTCCCCAAGTTGACTCCAAATAGTTAGGTTTTTTGCTCATTGATGCCATGTGATGCTGCCATGCTTCCTGATTTAATCTATCCAGCGTACCTTTGGTCTTCTTCTGGGCCTCTTTATGCCTCTTGGGTACCATTGGATTATTTCGGATGTCCATCGGGAGTCTGACATTCTGGCTACGTGTCCGGCCCATTGCCACATCATTCTTTTGCACACCTTTATAACGTCTTCTACTTTGTTATATTGCGAATCCAGGTGTTTCGTTTACGGGTTCTTTTAGTATATCCCAACATGCATCTCTCCATGCCCCTTTGTGCGGTCTGGAGCTTTTGTGTGTTCTTTACTGTGAGCGTCCATGTCTCGCAGCCATACGTAAGTACTGGAAGAATGCACTGGTTGTAGACCCTTCGCTTCAAGGATATTGGGAGATTACTTTTGAAGATGTTGTTCAAACGTCCAAATGAGCTCCACGCTAGTTTTGTCTTTCGTGCTATTTCCTCCGATATGCCATCTACAAAGGAAATAAGTTGACCCAGATGCACATATTCCTGGACAAGTTCTAGCGGCTTTCCATCTACGTTTATTGGTTTTGGGGTAGCAAAGCCGTTCATCAAATATTTGGTTTTTGAAATCGTATGCTGGTATATATATCTTAGTATATATAGTCTCATCTAAGTATTAATTTTTATTTCGGCTTTTTACTTTAATTTTTCATTACATTCTTCTGAATTATAGTGTTTTTCAATAAGGTTCACTATACACAATGCAATATTCCACTCAATTTAAATATTTGGCAGTTACAATTTCGTTAGTTGATTGCATACAAAAATTGTGTGATATTATAAGCAAATATAATAACTTAATAACTCATAACTTTAATGTTTACCGTTGCATCTGTGTGGCGGCGCACTGGCCACCTAACGACCTACCTCCCGTACCGTACCGCATTCAGTTACCGCTACACCGCCTCACGAATGCGTCATATGTTTTGGGCAATTTTATTCCTCATGTACACATTATTATTCTTTGAGGAATGTGTAAACTTGCTTTTTGTTAACTTTATTTAAAAATTTGTGACCCTTTCCAAAATGCCAAAAAACTATTTAACACTTTCAAGCAAAATTGCTTTGCCGGATATAATTAAAAGCCAGCCATTTAATACAAGTCAATGTCGGCTCGAAATTGGCATTACAGAATGGACAAACAGGAACATTCAAAAGAAAACGTGAGAGAGAGGATCCAGACATCGAAGAAGCACTATAATGGTTTTCTATAGTTAGTGGGCTAGGCGTGACTATCAGCGGCACAGTATTGAAGGTGAAGTCAGAGGAGTTAGCCATAAAACTGAAACGATGATTTTAAATCAGCTGATGGTTGGTTGTCTCAATGGAAATTAAGACACAACTAGTTGCAACCCGTGAAATATTCACGGAAGTAAAACAAATTCTACATTTATGAAAATATATATTCATAAATGTAAAATTTGTTTATATATATCATTTATACATCGCCCCCTTTTACACCGGTTCAAAAATTGTTAGCTAGGTATTTAAAATTCATTCAGTATCACGGACCCACCGAGATTCAAATTTCGAATTACTTTCGGAGAGAATCCAAGTATTCCTCTCTCGCTCTCTTGTATTCAAAATTCAATTCTCGTATTCTTTTTTTGGCGACAACCATCGTATGGGTTTTGGCCTATTTTTACTATGATATCAAATTTAAAAAAGGGCAGTGTGGATAACTTAAGCGCTGATCGGTGGAAAATACGAAAATTCCTGCTTTGTTAAAGAATTTTTGTGAAGATGACGTTTACAATGCTGATGAAACCCGCCGCTATTATCGTGCTACTCTAGACGGTTCCCTGTGTTATAAATACAATGCACTGTCTGGTTATAAAAAAGCGATGGACCGCATTACTGTGTTATGCTGTACAAATATGTCAGATACTGACAAACGAAAGCCACTGATCATAGGAAAAGTGGTGACCCTCTATGTTTTAAAGTGTTCTTCGCGGGAAGCACAAACGCCTGTGATCTGATCTGTAGCATTCCTTTGTGTATTTTACGTAATGTTTAGTTTATCTCCTTTATTTAATGAGTCTCCTTAAGAGTAATGACTATTATTTATTATCAGAAAATTACTTGAATGTCATGTTTACTTGGTGGTGTAATCAAATATCAGTGGTTCTAAACAAAATACGCGTTTAAACTTAGAAATTAAAAAACACCGAAATTGTGCCGCGCACAGGATTCGTGGAATTTGATTTTTAACACGGTGTACAGGTTAAGGGGATAAGAATAGAGGATTTGCCAGTGGAGTACCATACCAACAAAAATATGCAGATGGCTTTGAAATTTTTCGGAATTGGATTACGAGTTGGGATGTAAAATTACAACTTGAGCAAAGGAAAAATTTGCTGCTTGTTGACAATCGTGCGGCATACCCTCATTTAGATAATTATAAAAATATGAAGCTGGAATTTCTTCCTCCTAATACCACATCGTTAGTGCAACCAATGGACATGGGGGTAATAAAAGATTTGAAGACAATATATCGAGGAAAATTGGTTAATTTCATACTAGAATCTATTAATGAAAATTTATTAACAAGTTCCACAACAGCCAAAGAGATTAGTGCAAAATTTCCCTTTTGCAAGCAATACAGTTTGTCGCTGACAGTTGACGAGCTATAAAAACCAACACCATACAAAATTTCTTTGCTGTTTGCGGCTTTAAGCCTTTAGACATTCCTGAAATTTTGAGCAATGAGGTAAATGAGGACATGTTAGAAGTTCCTATTGTTAATTATGAAAATTTTCGACAATAGATAACAATTTACCATGTTACGATGAAAATGAAGACTGTGAGGATGCAATTGTTGAAGTCATTAAATCGAAACATCAAAAATTAGATGAAGAATACAATGATGATGAAAAACCACCTGTGCTTGTGACTAACCAGGAAGCAAAAAAAATTATAGCCGGGTTATAGCGTTATTTTATGCAGGAAGGCAATGAAGGGAGCCCCACAATAGCATTGAATATCGGTGCTGATTTTGTAGAAGTGCTAACTTACAAAAACAAAAGACAGTACACTTGATGCATTCCTCCAGAATGAAATTGTATGTACCTATGTACTTATTATTTTATTTTTGAATTTATTATTGTTTTTTCTTGAGTTTATATTATTTTCTTACAATTTATATTTTTGTTCAAGAATTTATTAATACACAATGTATACATATTTAAAAAAAAATTCATTGTTTAATTTTACACTCGCTTCAGTTAATTTGGCCAAATGTCCTGGTCCTGATTTCTCGAAATTTTCTTGCAAGTTTTGAATCATGCATTGCAGTCAGAATTCTTTGCTGAGTGGTTCAAAGGTAATTTGTATAATGTATTTAGATTTTTAATATTATTGAAAGAAAAAATGTGCACTGATAGATACAATGATACGAAGTCATATGGTAAATATTACGTTTTAATAAGGTATTTCAACAAAAATGTATTGTATAGCTATAGTCTTAAAAAAGTCGCAAGATTTTCCTATTTTTTTCATGTTCTTATTAGTTACATTTTTTTTCAAAATGTGTATTTTATCATTCCAGGGGCAACCAGTAGTAGGCTCTGAACAAATGAATGAACCAGTTGGCATAAATTCTTCGATTCCTACATCAAATGAACCGGTATACTCAGTGGTATCAGAAGGAATGCCTCCTCCTCCGGGAATACCAACCTTTACTCACTACCCCATGGCGGAGTATATATTAGGACAAAGTCACTGGCCCACTGGTTTGATTGTAACTGCAATGAATCAACCAGTAGAGGTAAGTTGCACAGTATAAATTTTAATCAATGTTTAAAATAATTTCTGACAATTCTAAATATTCATTTTATTATAATATATGTAACAACTTCCTTTTTAGCTTAAATTGAAACACTGACAATTTGACATAGTGTTTTTTAGGATAAAATATTAACATATTCAAATAATTTATTTTGTTCTATTGATATCTCATGAAAATAGCAATTCCTCCTAGTACCTGAAAATCTGCCATCTATAGTTTCATCTCATTCTTTAATCTGGATGAGACAATGTCAAAATGATTCATCAAACCCAAGGCTGTTCTTCTCTCTGCTGTTTTCTTTTTGAAATTGTCCGTTCATACATTTTTTTCTGATTGATATATGCTCACTGGTCTGTAAAAACTCATTTACCATCTTATACGTCCTTTCCATCTTAAACGGTATCTAATTATGCTCATAATTAAATTTTCTTATTATTAAGTTTGAATAACTATGTGCATCTGTACTAGTGATATCCCAGGGTTTTTCTCAGCACTGTATTTAGTTTACTAAAAATTTTCTTTACACTTCTTTCTGTGTGACTATAAAGATTTATGATTTGTACTTGCCAAACTGCATCAAATATTTTACACATTATCTTTTTTCTGATGGATGTAGATACTGAATTTCATTGTTTTATATTCTTGCTTTTAAACTCTCGACCCAAATATAGTGGATTAAAAATTAATTCTTTTAAATTTTTGGGTAGAATAAAAACTATTAAAAAAGAGCATACTCGTACAACGTTCAATCATCAAAATTCTCCATTATTATTAATGACTTTATGTCATCTTTTAGACAGCTTGCAAATATCAATGCGATAAAAACATGGAAACTATGAGGTAATTCTCTGATAAATTTTCAGACACTGTCTTGAAATATGTATCCACCAAGCGACATCGTGATCTAAAATGTTAATCTTAAGGGGCCAATGTAGTGAATAAGCCACACCAAAGAGAATATCTAAACCTAAGGAAAAATTACATCCCATATAGCTTTTGCAAAGTGTGGATAAGCATTGTTTATGGAGCAAATGACTTTACGATTGCCTTTTTCAGTCCATTTCCTCACTCAAATTAATGTTTTTGTTAGCACCTTACAGTTATTATTTACACTTTTCACCATGTACACAGTAAAACTTTCGAGCTCTTGGTTGTAACCCTTTTACTGCTAAGTTTTTTTCTTATTGTTTAGTTTTGGTATGGAGTTATTTTTGAGAACCAAAACTACCTTATTTTGTTGACTGCGGACCTTGAATACGATGCAACACAATCGGATATGCCTTCTGAGGCACAAATAAACTGAAGGCTATAAATTTACATTATGGCTAGAATTGGGTCCCGTAGTAACGGCACAACCATAACATATAGCCGACATCCACAGTGAATTGGTTAAGCATATCAGTTCTTTAATCATAAGCAACATAAACCATTTTGTTGACTTCACTCAGAGTTTTTAAGATTAAATGCAAAATGTCAAAGTATTGGGAGTACAAATTAGTTCGGTCCGTTTCCAAAAGATGGCTCTGGCTGTTATGAATGGTTCATAGTGACAGCCGATTTTGGCGGTTTCAGAGAGGTTAGACATCTGCCAATAATATTCAGTTTATATCGCTTTGAGTTTCATGCAAAAACCTTGTTTTGTAGTGTTGAAAATGTCGAATTTTGTGTTAACCAAGCAACATTTGCGGGAGGTTTTAATTTTCTGCTTTAATTGGAAGAAAAGTGCAGCTGAAGCTCATCGAATGCTTGTCGAAGTTTATGGTGACGCTGCTCCAACTGATAAATCATGAAGGGAATGGTTTCAACGTTTCAAGGATGGAGATTTCAGCGTTGAAGACAAGCCTCACTCTGGACTGCCAAAAAAATTCGAGGACAAAGAATTAGAGGCATTACTCGAAGAAGATCAGAGTCAAACGCAAGAGGAGCTTGCAGAATCATTGGGAGTGACTCAACAAGCCGTTTCCGTACGATTGAGAGCCATGGGAATGATTCAAAAACAAGGAAATTGGGTGCCTTATGAACTGAAACCAAGAGATGTTGAAAAGCGATTTTTCACTTGCGAGAAGCTGATTCAAAGGTAACAAAGAAAAGGTTTTTTGCATCGGATTGTAACTGGAGATGAGAAGTGGATATTCTACGACAACCCCAAGAAGAAAAAAATACTACGCTAAGCCCGGTCAATCGTTGCCATCGACCTCAACATCAACACCAAAACCGAACATACATGGTTCGAAGATCATGCTCTGTATCTGGTGGGACCAAAGGGGTGTTGTTTACTATGAGGTGCTGAAACCTGGCGATTCCATTATGGGCGATCAGTATCGGCTACAATCAATTTGTTTGAGCCGTGCATTGCGAGAAAAACGGCCGGAATACGAGCAAAGACATGATAAAGTTATTCTTTTTCATGACAACGCTCGGCCTCATGTCGCAAAAGTCGTAAAAAAATATTTGGAAACGCTCAAATGGGATGTTTTACCGCACCTGCCGTATTCCCCGGACATTGCTCTTTCTGATTACTGGTTGTTCCGAAGGATGCAGCACGATTTGGCAGGTCACCGGTTCACTTCTTTCGTAGAAACCGAAAATTGGCTCCAAACTTGGATCGCCTCAAAAGACGAGTCATTTTTTCGAGATGGAATTCGAAAATTGCCTGAGAGATGGGAAAAAGTAGTAGCCAGCGATGGGCAATACTTTAATTGATCTGTTCATTAATTTTGTTTAGAAATAAATGCATTTTTGAACAAAAAAAAACGGACCGAACTAATTTGTACACCCAATAGATACGAATAGTTTGCTACTGATTTTGTAGGTTATGTTTTGCGGTGCTTGTTTGTGGCAAAGTTTTCAAGTCTCAAATGAGTAGGATAATATTTTTATTTTAATGGTTATAATGATTAATCTATATAAAAAATAATTCATATTTAGATCTTATAATTTTTCTTTCTGAAGTTGACTTTTCGAGTCCTCACTTATCAAAATTCTATACTGGGAACAGATATTGACTGACTCTAAGTTCCAGCGCCCGCAGAATTTCTTGTACTCTATCACTTCTACCTACGTCATAGTTTGATAAGCGCTTTTTTGCGTCCAAACCCTTACATTTTATTCTCTCTCAATTTGTCATTGATAATTGATTGAGCTCGGAGATTTTAAGCGAATTAATAACTTATGTGTTCTACCCTTTCTCTTATTAAAAATGTATATGTTTTATTTTTTGGTTCATTTATTTGTCAGGTAAATTGAATGACAGTTTCTTGAGGTAACTGAAAAATATTTCCCATCACACTACATTTTAGTTTGTATCTTTAAACAGAACATTGAAAGCATGATTTGTATATGAAGTTTCTGCATGCTTGACATATACACTACCGCCCATAAGTCTTCGCCACCCCCTAATAATTGAGTTATTCGCGTAATTATGCAATATTACGCTGAAAAATGATTAAAATAAAATAATTATAACCGTTTTGCATTATATTTGACAGAAATCACATGTGTATCGATGGAGATTGGAATTGGGGAGGCCTTTTGTTCAAAAACCGGCTTCTTACAAAACAGTCACCGTTCGCTATTGTTTGTCATTCAGAAGTCCAAGCAAGCTAATCCCTTTATTGTGTTCAGGTAGTAGGGATAACAATTCACTGTTATGTGAATTCTTTGTCTAATTTACTTTTAGCTTTTAGTCTTCAAAACTCCTTCATAAAGTGCACTGTGTTCATTTAAAAATTTTCAAATGGTCAAAACTCGAAAATATTATACAGAAATCCGTTCAATGATGGTGACTTTTTCCAATTTGGATGAAAATGATAGTGAAATTGCCAGATAAATGAAGATTCCTAGGAGAACACTTTGACCGGGCGTTTGGAGGATGAAAACGGATCAAGAAGGCCAAAAGTCCTGTTCAATTGCCGCCAAAACAACCCCAAACCATAACAGAGCCTCCTCCATGTTTCATTGAAGGCACAATACATTGTTCTGATGCCCTCTCTCCCTCAAATCTTCATCATTCAAAAGAGATCATCCAATAGGCGTTTCTACTGTCAAGTGACGTCTAAAGGAAGCTGGTCTCCACGGTCGAATCGCCATGAAGAAACCATTATTAAGTGCTGCAAATAAGAGGAAGAAACTCAAATGGGCTAAACATCAGTCATGGACAACTCAAGATTGGAAATTTTTTCTGTGAAATACGGAGGAGGCTCTGTTATGGATTGGGGTTGTTTTAGCAGCAATTCAACCAGACTTTTGGCCTTCCCGATAGGTTTTCAAAGCGTTCTTTTTCAAATTTTCAAAAAACAGCCTACTGTTCTCCTAAAAATCTTCATTTCTCTGGCAATTTCACTAACATTTTCACCCATATTGGAAAAAGCCACCATCATTGAACGGATTTCTGTATAATATTTTCGAGTTTTGACCATTTTGATAGGAGATTTTTGAAAATTTTGAAATAAACACAGTGCACTTTATCAAGGACCTTTGAAGACTGAAAGCTAAAAGAAAATTAGACAAAGAATTCACGTTACGGTGAATTGTTATCCTTACTACCTGTAAACCTAACAATAAAGAGATTAGGTTGCTTGGATGTCAGAATGACAAACAATAGCGAATGGTGACTGTTTTGTAAGAAGCCGGTTTTTAAACAAAAGGCCTCCCAAATTCCAATCTCCTTCGATACACACGTGATTTCTGTTAAATACAATGCAAAACGGTTATAATTATTTTAATCCCTTATTGTATTAGGTTTACAGGTAGTAAGGATAACAATTCACCGTAACGTGAATTATTTGTCTAATTTACTTATAGCTTTCAGCCTTCAAATGTCATTGATAAAGTGCACTGTGTTCATTTCATAATTATCAAAAATCTCATATCAAAATGGTCAAAACTCGAAAATATTATACCGAAATCCGTTCAATGATGGTGGCTTTTTCCAATATGGTTAAAAATGTTAGTGAAATTTGCCAGAGAAATGAAGATTCCTAGAACAGTTGGCTGATTTTTTAAAAAGTACGCTTTTGGAGGATGAAAACCGATTAGCAAGACCAAAAATCCTGTTGAATTGCCGCCAAAACAACCCCAAACCATAACAGAGCCTCCTCCGTGTTTCACTGAAGGCACAATACATTCTGATGCCCTCTCTTCCTCAAATATACATCATTCAAAGATCATCCAATAGGCGTTTCTACCGTAGAGCGACGCCTGAAGGAAGCTGGTCTTCACAGTCGAATCGACATGAAGAAACCATTATTAAGTGCTGCAAATAAGAAGAAGAGACTCCAATGGGCTAAACAACATCAGTCATGGACAACTCAAGATTGGAAAATGTTCTATGGAGCGACGAATCAAAATATGAAGTTTTTGGCTCCAGACGGAAAATTTTTGTTCGAGGATTTGAGGGAGAGAGGGCATCAGAACAATGTATTGTGCCTTCAGTGAAACACGTAGGAGGCTCTGTTATGGTTTGGGGTTTTGGTGGCAATTGAACAGGACTTTTGGCCTTCCTGATCGGTTTTCATCCTCCAAACACCTGGTCAAAGTGTAGTTTTTCAAAAAACAGCAAACTGTTTTCCTGGGAATCTTAATTTCTCTAACATTTTCACCCATATTGGAACAAGCCACCATCATTAAACGGGTTTCGGTATATTATTTTCGAGTTTTGACCATTTTGATATGAGATTTTTGAAATTTTTGAAATGAACACAGTGCACTTTATCAAGGGCATTTGAAGACTGAAAGCTAAAAGTAAATTAGACAAAGAATTCACGTAATGGTGAATTATTATCCCTACTACCTGTAAACCTAACACAATAAAGGGATTAGCTGGCTTGGACTTCTGAATGACAAACAAACCGAACGGTGACTGTTTCGTAAAAAGCCAGTTTTTGAACAAAAGGCCGCTCAAATTCTAATCTCCATAGATACACACTTGATTTCTATTAAATACAATGCAAAACGTTTATAATTATTTTATTATATTAATTTTTCAGCATAATATTGCATAATTACGCGAATAACTCAATTATTAGGGGGTGACGAAGACTTATGGGCGGTAGTGTATATACGAGGTGTATCCAGAAAGTAAGTGTACTGAGGTTCTCACGACCGGATGGATTTTATTTTCGACATGTTGACTACACTTCCGTGTAGCCTGACCCTTCCCCTCCGCAACGAAACCGGTTTGAGGTCAGTACGTTGAGAAGTGTCGACGCGTCAACACGTTTCGTGAAAAATGTCAAACCAATCTCCCGCCAAGTGCGAAATTTTGTAAAAAGGCAAGAGTTTTTGAGGCGCTGCAAACTCCATGGAGATGAATTTCTCCGCTCCATCGTTACTGGAGATGAAACTTGGGTTGCACACTACACGCCTGAAACCAAAAGGCAGTCTCAACAGTGGCGTCACACCTCTTCACCAACCGCCAAAAAGTTCAAAACCACAATTTCAGCCAAGAAAATCATGGCATCCGTGTTTTGGGACTGTCAAGGCATAATTTTAATTGAATATATGCCTCAAGGGGAGACCATCAACTCTGCAAGATACTGTGAGACCCTAAAAAAATTGCGGAGGGCGATTCAGAACAAGAGGAAAGGCATGCTGACAAAGGGAGTCTGCCTGCTGCACGACAATGCCAGACCACACACGGCCAACGCCACGAAGGAACTGCTCGCCTCGTTTAAATGGGATGTCCTGAACCATCCCGCGCATTCCCCTGACCTAGCACCTTCAGATTACTATCTCTTTACCTCCCTGAAGCTGCATATGGGTGGAAAAAGGTTTTCAACTGACGAGGAGGTAAAGGAGGAGGTGGAGAAGTGGACGGAGGGGTTGGCGGGAAACTACTTCGAGGAAGGCATCAAAAAGTTGATACCCCGCTTCACCACCTGCATTTAGAGGAATGGCGACTATGTCGAAAAATAGCTTACATATGTACTACGGTAACCACGTAATTTTTTTGTTTAAATAAAAAAAATTGTATCCTACAAAAGTTCAGTACACTTACTTTCTGGATATGCCTCGTACTTGAGCTAAGTGTCCCGATGTTATTCTCATTAGAGATCTTCATAATTACAAATTCATGATAATTATTTAATGTTTTGAAGAAATGATTCTATAAAACGATTCTAGCTGTGTCCAAAATTTGAAAATTTTCTTTTTTTCAGTGAAATTACCATATTTATTCATAATAACAAATAAGATTAGAAATGGGAAAATATGAGGGAAATATCACATTCTCCAATAGATTATTATGAAAAAATGCGAATCTTAAAACGTAATTTATATGTATATGTAGTCAGGATTTTACAATCAATACCTGAAGTACAATAGCTACTATATGTTGATGTCACAGTAATTAATATTCACAAAACTAAATTCCTTAGTAATCAATTTGTTTATGGATTTACTAAACTCAGTACTAAATAATCTTAATGCTTATTAATTCCAAATAATACTATAGGACGACGACTAGTTGACCGCCCCAAAAGGAATTTGCAAAAGCAAGTGGAGCGGTTGTAGGAGGAGAGACTAGACTGAGCGGCGGCTATAGAATCGGTCAAGTTGTGATAAGTGGAAATCTGCACTGGGGAGACTATAATCCCGACCTGAAGAGAGGAAAAGATAATGATGATGATGATGATAATACTCACTAAAAGGCACTATTAAAAATGTACATTGCAGTTTCATTAACATTATATGCCTATGAGGAGTGATGAAATGGAAAAACAAATTGATTGAAATTTTGAAGTTTTTTGGTTGATATTTTTTTTTGCACATATTTTTACTACAAATTTGAAAAAAAATATTGCTCTTTTCCAGAAATTAAGATTTTTTTATGAAATTTATATTTGACATGTAAATATAAATAGAAAAGAAACAACATTGTTATTTTTATTCTATTGCTTCTCAACTGTTAGTCTAAACCAAGAGTTCCCAATTTTTTTTCTTTAAAAAAACTTAAAACCGTCGACCCCCTAGTCATTTACTATCGACCCTCTAGTAATTTACTTTACTTACTCAAATTAATAAGTTTGTACAGTACTCTATATTAAATATTTCACTAGATATCAAACTTTTCATTTTAATCACTTGTAATTAAGGATTGAAAAAGATTAAAGGACTACGGATTATGGCATTAGCTTGTGCAACATTTAATATTGAAATCTGTGCTGACGAAAATTAAAGCAAAAAAATAGTTTTTTTTTTTAATTTTGACATTCATGAAATAAGTACAAATATTCTTAATTAGGTACCTATTGGAATCATAAATATTTTGTAGTAACAAACAAATAGCAGTAGTAAGGGGGTCTATTTTGGCCGTCGTCGACCCCCAAATTTTTTTGTTGAAACTATCGACCCTTAGAAAAATCAAATTGACCCCAGGGGATCTATATCGACCACTTTGGGAACTCTTGGTCTAAACATATAATATATTTTCTACTTGCAGATGCCGTCTTACCCCCCTCCCCCATCCCCGATGGTATCACAACCATCATCACCCTGTGACAGCCGAGCAGGCTCGCCCCACCCCCGCAGTGGCTCAGCCCAGCCCTACATGCCCCCTCCACCACCACCCCCTGCACCGCCTCGTCCTACCAGAAGACCTTCAGAAGACACAACACCGCCACCACATCCAATGGAACATCAACAATTACATTTAGTGCCAAATTTCAACAATTTAAGTTTAAATGAGGTATGCTATTATTTTTTTCCTTTTATTTACATTCTAAATCTTTGGAAACTCACTTGGCCATTATAAAAACTATTGACACATATTGGTAAGGGCAGTGTATGAATAGTAATAAACCCATTGAAATTAACGAGATTATCAAATTGTAGCCATTTTATTATTCTCAAAGTCGATGGGTCATAATAAAGACACCAAGTGGCAATCATATTTATCTATTTACCTTTGAACAAGGATTAAACCCACATGTTACAACGCATTCAAGCTGATTCAGAGTCCACAATCTTTTTGACAAGTCAAACCCTGGGAGAAGCATGTTTGTGTCACTCATATGGTGAGAATTTTGAACCGAGGACTGATTCTACTGATGCCACCAGTTATTGGGCAAACTAGTTCCTTTCAGTCAATTATTTTTACTTGTTCCAAAATAGTACTTACAGTTTCTGTAGAAATTTGTGGAGGTTAGAGATACCTGCACATGCATAACTCTTTAGTTAGACACTCTTTCTGGTATTTCTCCGTTTAAAGTAAAAGGGTTACACAGAACATTATTTTTAACCTTATGGACATATGAATAGAGATAATAAATTATTTTTCAATTCTCCTTTAATTGCTGACCACTGCATATCACAAATAAATCATTTCACTCTTGCTCAGTATAAAACATTAAGAAACTGTCTTTTTAACATAACAAAAAAATATTCCCGAGGTACATTTTTTCTTTTGATATTAGATTATGTCGAAAATTTTAATCAGAATCACTTGTTTGAATCCTTTCTTGCATATCTATTAAACCATCATCAGAATGTGTCCATTTGGTTTCATTTAATTGTTTTAAATAATTAACAGAAAAATCATTAGTTAATGTATGGCTGTGAAAATAATTAAGTGAAAGGTTTAATTGTGCCCCAGGGTAGATAGAACTGAAGACATGTTGCCCTTAGGAGGTTACTACCAATTGTTGTTAATTTTATTAAGTTTATAAACAGGAGACTAGATAAACCTGATATCAAAAAAAGACTTTCAATATCAATACGTAAAGCACAATATGTTATCACATATTGGAAAATCACAAATGTTTCTTTGTAGTTTGTCTTCCCATGGTAAGTTTTCTTCAGTTTTCTTACCAAATATGTTTTTATGAACATAAGCAGATGCGGGGAAGTACCTAATCTAATGGCCGTAGTCACTACCTTCCTATCCTTACTCAACTTATATGTATTTATTTTGTGGTATTTTTAATCTGTTAATAATAGTGGTTCAACTTTTGAGTTGGAACACACATGAGAGTTTTCTCTCTAAATGAGGCTATATAAATTGTCCTTTTATTATTATTGCTATCTCACCTCTTAATCAGATAATGTAGCTGCTTAAAATGGCATCAGGATTTAGTTTCTCTATGCTAAACTAGTAACTTCTCTTTACTCTCCATCCTTCAGCAGATTTTTTTATAAAAATGATTATGCATTATTGTAGTTAGTCTTTATTTATTTTTATTTTTTTATAAATAGTTTTTATTCCACATTATTCGAACTTGGCTGTTGTGATTGCTTTTTTATAATAAACTTTTATACTTATTGTTATAATGTTTAAATTAATTGTAATTTATTTTTATCAAACACTGTTTATTCCACTTTTTTGTGACGGTATAACGCTACCGGTTTTAAGGCTTTCACCTCATCTTCAGGGAAGCCAAAACATGACTAAATGCTGTTCGACCTGGTACCGATATACACGCTTCAACAGTTGGGGGCTGAGGGATGAGGGAGGCATGGGACAATTTCGGCCAAGAGCGGAGAGATTTTTGGGAAATAACTGTTCAACAGATGTTCGGATCGGTGTACTGACTTAGAAATTTCTAGGGCCTCTAATCTGTCCAATTTATTTCCGTTACTACTATATGTAAGAATTTGGCATCATCGATAGAAAAAGTATGGTTTTCACGGTGACAATGATTAGCCATTTCAGAATAAATTAGAGGATTTGTTAAGGCGGATTTGTGTTCACGAAATCTCTTTTCAAAAGATCTTCCTGTCTTTCCTATATAGAAATTATCACAGTCAGCACATAAAAGTTTATACACACCACTGTTGCTAAGTATTCCATTGGTAACATCGAAATTATCCCATGCCTCCCTCATCCCTCAGCCCCCAACCGTTGAAGCGTGTGTTTCGGTACCAGTTCAAACAGCATTTAGTCTAGTTTGCGCTCCCCTGAAGATGAGGTGAAAGCCTTGAAACCGGTAGGGTTATACCGTCACAAAAAAGTGGAATAAACTGTGTTTGATAAAAATAAATTACAATGTCTTTAAACCTCCACAACGTTAATGCCTTAACTATAAACAACATGTTTAAATTAATATGACATATTCTCCTCCAACCCAATCAACGAAGATTTATCATTGGGTTCTATTACATTTTCATTATATATAATACAACCAGGCGGTTTATTACTATACTCTGCCAAGTAACCCTTCATTAAAATAATACAGGAACGTTATTTATAAAAAAATAGATACTAACGGGAAACGAACCTGTAACTTCTAGGTTGGAAAATTTTAGTAAGCATTATATCAATGACTTTGAGAGTGAAATAGTTATCCACGTCTTTATTTATTGGTACATGGATATGGCTAAAAATGTGTGGGTGAGATAAAATTTAATTAGATATATAAAAGAAAGTGAAGAAATTATTGGCATTTTAAGATTTGTTTTTATCAACCATAAAAGTTGTTAAAATCAGTCTTAAAATTAAATGTTATGGTTCCACACGACTACCGAGCTTCTAGGGCTATATACAATGGATATCAATCAAACATCTAAGAATATTATAGACAACCTATGTGACCTAGTTGGTAAAATGCCTGTTTTCCAACCCTAGCCTTGTTACTGTGGCATCCCAGTGGTACGGTACCCAATTTTTATCAAATAGGGTTTAAGTCTAGTTTTCCATTTAAAACAGATTTTTTTTACCTGGCGAGCTTATTGCCATATGGCAATCTCTTCCAACCAACCAAAAATATGTTTTAATGGGCCCTAAGTGAAAACCAAACTCGAAACTCCTTTTTTTTTTTAAATCTGGGTTCCAGTGGGGAAAGAACCGCAACCTCCGGATCAGCAGACAAGCGTCTTACCACCAGGCCACAGAGATTGTTTCTTGTTGGTTAGAAGAGATTGCCACATGGCAATAAACCCGATGACCTGATTGTAATCCCACTTTTAGTCCGTGATTAAAAGCATTTATGTGTGTAGATGATAACCCCTATCTTCTAACCCGGGAGTTACGGGCTGAATTCTTACCGGAATACAATATATATAACAAAAGGTTGTCCAGTTTGTTTTTTACTTGTAGTGACTTTAACTTCTTTCTGGTTGGTTGGAAGATATTGGCACATGGTAATAAATAAGTGTTGTGAAAATAAACAGTAAAATTCACCAAAAAATATGCATTTTGCAAAGCAAAATTAAAAAATGTTATATGTCTGTAATTTATACCTACTCAATTTGTATTAATAACAAACATCTATCACTTTCCCAAAATAAAAACAATGAGTATTTATTGCTATATTTATTTGATATTGGGGTTATCATCTACATAATTTAAAGGTAAAATAAAAATGCTATCATTGGTTTTATGTTAAACATTTTTATAAATGAATATTTTGATAAAATTATTTTAGATAAAAATTTCCATTCTTGCACCGTGTTTTCTTTTAATTTCTGAATTCACACTGAGGACTCAAAGTAAACAAAAGTGAATTTATGTTACCAAAAGGTGTATTTTGAATTTCAAAAACTTAAATTGAGCAGTTTAATGAAGCTTGTAATAAACTATTTCCAGTAATTGTACTCATACTTTGTTCACGTACTTTGTATATATTTTTTGTTATTGGTGTCTCAAATATATCTTTCATTTTCTTCAGTGAGGAAATGAATATAAGTGGAATAATTTTTGATAAAGAATCCCTTGCAATGGATGAAGATTAACACATCGATCAATAAGTCCCGGAACTAACTACTAAAACAACATTTGTTTACCAAAATTCTTCTTTATTCATCAACATAGTCTCCTTCAAGAGCGATACATTCATTCCAACGCTTACCTAACTTTTCTATGCCAGCCGTGTAGAATGATTTATCTTTGGTTTCAAAATAGGCGTTAGTTTCGGCAATCACTTCTTCATTGGAGCCAAATCTCTTTCCCTGGAGCATCTTTTTGAGGTCTGCGAACAGCCAATAGTCGCTGGGGGCCAAATCTGGAGAATACGGTGGGTGCGGAAGCAATTCGAAGTTCAACTCATGCAATTTGGCCATCGTTACCATCGACTTGTGACACGGTGCATTGTCCTGATGAAAGAGAACTTTTTTCTTCTTCATATGTGGCCGTTTTTTTGCAATTTCTGCCTTCAAACTCTCCAATAACACTATGTAATATTCGCTATTGATGGTTTTTCCCTTTTCAAGGTGATCGATGAATATTATACCATACGCATCCCAAAATACGGAGGCCATTACCTTCCCGGCCGACTGTTGAGTTTTTGGTCGCTTCGGACGACTTTCACCGGCTGCTCTCCACTCAGCTGACTGCCGATTTGATTCCGGAGTATAGTGGTGGATCCAAGTTTCATCCATTGTCACATACCGACGCAAAAACTCCTGTTTATTTTGCGTAAACAGTACCAAACAGCGCTCTGAATCATCGATGTGTTGTTTCTGTTCCATTGTGAGCAAACGCGGCACCCATTTCGAAAAAAGGCTATTTCAGCTATTTCATGACCAAATGTTCATGCAAAATAGTGTAAACACTACCAAATGATATCTTCAGGATGTCCGCTATCTCAGGCAACTTTACTTTGCGATTTTCCATCATGATTTTGAGGGTTTTATTTATGTTTTCTGGTGTAACAGCCTCATTTGGACGACCAGAGCGTTCAGCATCATTTGTTTCTGTACGACCGCATTTGAAATCAGCATACCACCGACAAATGGTTGTTTTCGATAGAGCAGAGCCCGGATAACACTTTTCAAACCATCGCGGAGTTTGAACGGTATTTTTTCCCATTAAAAAGCAATGTTTTATCAACACACGAAATTCGGTTTTTTCCATTGTTTTGAAAATAAAAGTAGCGTCACTAAAATCACTGTAACTCAATGGCACAATGTCGGAATGTCATGAAAGTTTGACACGTAACTTCTAAAAGTTGGTACTAACTGAGAATGGTATGGATTTGTTATTAGAGGCGCCATCTGTTAGTTAATCCTGGGACTTATTGATCGATGTGTATGTGTGTATGCGTGCGTGCGTGCGTGTGTGTGTGTGTGTGTGTATAGTGTATGTGTACGTATATGTATACATATATGTATATGATGTATATGCATATGATATAGAATAATATAAAATAAGTGCACTGAGTCATTGCGTGCAGCCACTCAAAATGCTCCCTCTCCTGAGACGCATTGCTACCAGGGGTTTTAATTTTGTTTTTCTAAAATTATACAATAAAATGTGTTGTATTTTTTTGGCAATAAAAATATAATTCGAATGAAAATCGGCGATGAAAAATGGATATATTTCGAGAATCCTAAGCGTAAAAGATCATGCAAACAGACAAAACAAATCTTTTATAGAACGTATACTTGAATTTCTCAGTTCAGAATTTTCGTTGAGAATATTTGATGCCTGACACCTTGAAGATGGAGGTGGTAAAGAACTCTATTCGAATCCATGTTTTGATGTAAATAATATTTCTTCGTCTTCTTCACTGGCCTCCAAATCAGAATCTACTTCATCCTGCACCTCGACAAAATCTTTTGATTCTCATATATTGCCTGTTGCCTCGAATTCTAAATTGCTATCATCACTATCTATATTTCCCGCCATCTCAATTATTATTTTTTTGAAAATGAAATAATAAAATAAAATGTAACAAATATACATTTATCATAAAAAAAGTAACGGTACAATAGAACATACCGGATAAAAAATAAAAATTCTCAGGATTATGAAACTGGTGATGAATTCCCTGCAACTGATGTATTCGCATCCTGCTCACACTACAAACACAACATGATTGAGTCAGGTGGCACACACCGATGCTACCCAAAACGCACACCGATGTTATCCAATACACACACGCACACGCCGGTCCTCGATTTAATACAAAATAATTATTTATGTTGATATTGATCAATGTTTTTATTTCACAATGACATTATTCAAATCATAGAGGTTTTGATGAGGAATACATAAAGTATGAAGACCCTGCAATCAGTATATTTGGAGAAATTAAATAAAATATAAGCCCTGGTCACTCGCTATACATCACAGGGCGACAAGTGTTAAATTAGTCCATTGTATCAATGTACTTCCTAATAGATGCATACATGAGAAACTATTCAAGTTGGTTTTTGGTTGACTGCAAAGAATAAGTGCCGCTGACAACTTAAGCAGTTCAGGAATGCATTGAATGAGTTCAGAACAGTTGAACACTGAGTTCACTATTTTTTATAAAATGATTAGGTCCAATATTGTTCTTCTATCCTCCAGAGAGTAGGTTTAAAGAATCCATTAAATGTACATAGTCAATATTATGGTCTATGTTAGTATATGTTTACACGGACATACATTTCTTTGATTTAATATATAATTTTTTTAGCTCCAGAATAGTCTTTTAGTAACGAGTAAATCCAATAAGAGTGCAAAGTGTTAATCTGGTATTACATTTTGAGCTAGCACACATATACGTATGTACTTGTATCTCTGGTCACATGTGCCATACTGAATGAATAAATAAAGATCAATTACATTCTAAAAAGACTTATATTGGTTAACTTTGTGCAAGCTGTCTCACTTCAGTTAGCCCATAGTCTTGATAGATCAAACTCAAAAGTATCAATGTCAAGATGAAATCAGAAATGTCTGATGGAATGTCAGAAATGTCCAATGGATTCCATGCATTCTAATAGATCTTGTATCATCAGAAGTTTTTAACCAAAAACAATATATACTTATGTAATGAGTATGATAGTACCAAAATATAGAAATAGGATCAAAAAGTAAAAAAATATAAATAGAACTATATTTGTGAATATTGGCTAGGCTAAAATAATTTGCTTTTATGTAATGAGTATGATATTACCAAGTTGAACAAGTATAGAAATAGGATCAAAAAGCGAAAAAAATATAAATAGAACGACGTTTGTGAATATTGGCTAGGCTAAAATGATTTGTTGTAGAAAGTTATGGAAATACACATATATCTGCTTTGGCTTCCCCTGATATGAAGTCATGGTATGTATAAAATGTCATGGTATGTACATATAAAATACCAACATGGTAGGTATCATAGCAAATCTTTTTTTTGATAAATTGACTCGAAATATTTAAAAATAGATAATAGTTCAAACAATATATTAGATTTACAGGTGTTTAGTCAAGGTCAATAACATTGTTTTCAGTTAGTCACATATAAAGGAAATAAACAAACTGGCCTGTTTCTATCTTCATATATGTCAATAATATATGAGAATACATACTAGTGTCTATCAATCTTCATCAGTTTGTACAAATTGTTCTTAATATTCGACTAGGTGGAAAATAATTTAACTTTTATTCATAGAAAAAATGCTTTATTGAGGTTTATAATATTTCAATATAATTTTTGAGGTGAGTGCTGAACTGCTCTGTTAGAATTTTTGTTTTTTTTTTCACTAATTCATGATTTTGAAGCTTGGAATTTTGGATGTATGCAAATAAAGGTATATTATGTGTAAATATAATTCCCTTTTAGTTCTCTTCAAGGTACTTTTCTTGAGATGTAATACACTTGTCTCAACGCTTCTGCCATTCCTGGAAACATGTCTTGTACCCAGCTTTTATTCTTGTTCTTAGAGCCTCTTGTATATTTTCCTGAATATCTTTCACGGACATTCATCTTCTCCCTTTCTATATCAAAATTAATTTCAGGAACATAAGTAATTTCCATGGATCCGTATACTGTCAAGTGAGATCTTGAGAGTATACGGAATGGAAAGCAATAAACATTGTTTTTGGTTAAAAACTTCTGATGATACAACATCCAATTTTGAGTGCTCAACTTCTGACATTTTTCCCGATGCTTTCCCCTAGAAGCATTTCAATGTAAAATTGTTGATCCAGTCTGTTCTTGAGGGACAATTTTTTTATAGAAAAATCTGTCAATATAAAAAAATGCAATCTTGATATTCGACTTTACCTGACATGCTTTTTTCCAGTTTTGGAGACATTGGTGTTTTCCACTAACTGAATTGTTAATTTATTCTGGGTTGTATCTGTAAATCCCACTCTTGTTACTCATTATGACCTTCGACAGGAATTCAGGTTCATTTTTTTTTAAATCCTTACATGCTGGAACTCGATTGTTTGTTTGATTATTCATTATAAGACAAGAGGACGAATTTTTCACAGTTGTTGCGTGTCAAGATCTTGAATTAAAATATGTTAAAGTGTGATTTCTACCAACTTATTCATGATGACCATCAATCCGGATTGCTTCACAACCCTGTCTGTTTAAGGTGTTTAAAGATGACCAGCATGAAACTCTTTGTTGAACACCTGCCATAGTGGGTTGGAGAACTAAAATTGTAAATTCTTTGATTTAAAATGTTCTCTTTATGTAATATTTATCAAGAAGTTATTTGTACCTACACTACCGCTCATAAGTCTTCGTCACCCCCTAATATTACGATGAAAAATTAATATACGAGGCGTATCCAGAAAGTAAGTGTACTGAGGCTCTCACGACCGGATGGATTTTATTTTCGACATGTTGGCTACACTTCCGTGTAGCCTGACCCTTCCCCTCCGCAACGAGACGGGTTGGAGGTCAGTACGTTGAGAAGTGTCGACGCGACAACACGTTTCGTGAAAAATGTCAATCCAATCTCCCGCCAAGTGCGAAATACGCGGCGTCATCCGTTATCTCGTTTGGAAGGGAAAACCTCCGGTTGAGGTTTATAATGAGGTGAAAACTGCATATGGTGATAAAGCTATGAATCGTACGAGTGTGTACAAGTGGTGTCGCGAGTTTAAAAACGGTCGTACGTCTGTGCATGATGATCAGAGGAGCGGAAGACCTTCAATTGTGACTGACGAAATTGTGGAAAAAATCGAAAATGCACTCCGTGACGATCGCAGATTGACTGTGGATGAACTTTCTGCGATATTTCCGCAAATCTCCAGATCTCTACTACACGAAACCATCACAGAAACCCTCGGATATCGGAAACTGTCCGCGAGGTGGGTCCCAAAACAGCTGACAGACCAACACAAGTTGAATCGAGTGGAGGCCGGGCAAGAGTTTTTGAGGCACTGCAAACTCCATGGAGATGAATTTCTCCGCTCCATCGTTACTGGAGATGAAACTTGGGTTGCACACTACACACCTGAAACCAAAAGGCAGTCTCAACAGTGGCGTCACACCTCTTCACCCTCCGCCTAAAAGTTCAAAACCACAATTTCAGCCAAGAAAATCATGGCATCCGTGTTTTGGGACTGTCAAGGCATAATTTTAATTGAATATATGCCTCAAGGGGAGACCATCAACTCTGCAAGATACTGTGAGACCCTAAAAAAATTGCGGAGGGCGATTCAGAACAAGAGGAGGCATGCTGACAAAGGGAGTCTGCCTACTCCACGACAATGCAAGACCACACACGGCCAACGCCACGAAGGAACTGCTCGCCTCGTTTAAATGGGATGTCCTGAACCATCCCGCGCATTCCCCTGACCTAGCACCTTCAGATTACTACCTCTTTACCTCCCTGAAGCTGCACATGGGTGGAAAAAGGTTTTCAACTGACGAGGAGGTAAAGGAGGAGGTGGAGAAGTGGACGGAGGGGTTGGCGGGAAACTACTTCGAGGAAGGCATCAAAAAGTTGATACCCCGCTTCACCACCTGCATTGAGAGGAATGGCGACTATGTGGAATAAAAATAGCTTACATATGTACTACGGTAACCACGTAATTTTTTTGTTTAACCGTTTTAGTGCTAAGCAATTTTTGCAAAAATGTATGAAAATTGCTATACATATATTGATTAATTTAGAGGAAAAAATAATGGTGTCAAATAAAACACTCTAATTTAGACAAATATCAATCAATTTTAATAATTTTTTTTGCATTATAAAGAAAAAATGTTTATTGATATGAATATGAAAAAATAAACATAAAATATCAATATTATTGTATTTTATTTCTTTTTGAAAATAAAAAATATTAAAAAAAATAGCTCAACAATTATGTTTTGCCGCACAAATAGCGTGTAGGCCTTTCCTACAGCGAACGCAAATAAGGCGGGATCGCTTTATCCCACTCCCTTTGTTGCTACACACCGCGCACTGGCGTAAGTTACGTCCTGGTAATTTTTCCAGCGCAAATTTTTTGTTTGATGAAGATGGTTGTGTTGACACGCTATTTTTATGATTCATCCACTCCTTTTCGATATCCTCAATAATTTTCGATGTGAATTGGAGCCGGGTCATTTTTTTTTCGGTAGTGTTGGAAACATACAAAATATAAGAGTTGAGCACCATTCTTCCAAATATGTTGAATACTACTTTTTTCAAATATTTTAGGGTTCTTCGCTCGTCCAAGTACACGTACAACATTTTGTCAGATTCGTCCACACCTCCCATGTATTTGTTGTAGTCATCAATCATGCTTTGTTTCACCTTTTCGTATTCAAAATTCCCTTTCTTTTTCTTGATCGTCACATTATTAGTATCTGCATTGGATGAAATCAATATGACTGGGTTTGGTTTGGACTTTTTGTCTCTGAATGAACACATCAAAACATTTTCATGTGCTATGTATTTGGCTTCTCCTACGATTGCTTTCTTAGCTTCTGGAGGAATCTCTTTTCTGTTACGTCTTATTGTTCCAGTTAGATATGTATTTTGTTCCAAAAGGGCTTTGGCCAAGCGTAAGCTTGTGTAAAAATTATCTGTAAACAAATGATAACCTTTGTTCAGGTAATTTCCAATTGAAAGCAATTTTTGCACTACCGCAAATCCAAGACCATATTTTTCTACTGAATCTCTGTCATCTGTATTCTTAGCTCCTTTGTAGCAGAAAAAACCCAAGCAATATTTAGAAATCGAGTCGCACAGCATCCAAAATTTGATCCCCCATTTATGGTGTTTTTTGTTTGGAATGTAATGTTTTATGGCAGAATGGCAGTGAGTACCAACTAACGACTCGTCGATGGATAATTGTTGATTTTGTATATAATGCCGCTGAAATACAGTATTTGCATGTTTGACAAGCACATCAAACCTGCCACATGGGTCATAATCCGGATGGCCTGGTTCAAATAATAACCTATTATCAACCAAGTGAAAATACTTCAAAATCAGTTGGAACCTATCCCTTGAAAACATTGTCCTAAACCATGGTATGTGTCGGGAATTTTTTTATCCAATAACTATTAATTGTTGGCCTTTTCGTTATCCCCATTTCGAGTAAGACGGCAATAAAGGCTTTCATTTCGTATATTGTTGTCAGCGTCCACTTTTTTGCTCGAGAATTATCCGATACAGTGTGCGAGGCCAAAAACTGGGCAGCATATCGATTTGTTTCCCTTACGATGGTTTCGAGCAGTGATATGGTAAAGAATAAGTTGAAATAGGTTATGGGCGTGCCATCGGGAGGAGGCGCCCGTCTAGGTCCAGGAGTCTCGAAAAAATCATTTGTTGCTTTAGAAAACACTTTTGTCGGAGAAATTTTGGCAAAAGTTGGTGTTTCTTCTGTTTCTGAAGATGAAGAGGAGATAGAAGACTCACTTTCAATCCTCAATCTTTTTCTTCGATGCGTTATAATACTGCTATCATCACTATTTGTATCTGTTGTTTCACCCTCCCTAGAATCACTAGGAATCGAATCAACGTTCGAAATAATAGCACGTGACATGGTTATTTTTTTTAAATAATATAAAAAAACGGTAAAAAGTTATTTTTAAATGTATAAGAATGCACTCTCGTTACAAATTACGCGCGAGGTTAGAGTACGTCCACTCCCACGGAGCACCAAAAACACACTGAAACTCGCAGCGTTTTTGCGCTGCGTCTCAATTTTCGATACAAACGATCGCAGCGCTTTTGCGCGCCGCGTAGCATTCTAACGGTTAAATAAAAAAAATTGTAACCTACAAAAATTCAGTACACTTACTTTCTGGATATGCCTCGTAGTATGAACAAATATACAAGTCAAATTTTGTCATTAGTTTTTACATGACAAGCTAAAGCGTGTGCAAATAAGCATTTAGATGGCTATTCAAAGTTTGATTATTCATATTGATTTTAAAAAGTTATTACTGGTAGAAAAAAAATTATCATTAACACTTTATTTTAAATGTTTTTGAAAAATTCTTTTATTTCTTTCCAGAGGCACATTGATGATGAAAAACTACATGATCCTGAATTCCAAATGAAAGCGATGGCACAATTACAATCAATAGAAAATCACAATGGTCTTCGACGAGCCACGGGGCGGAAAGGGGGGCCGGGGGTGGCAGGCACATACTGCTCCACACAGCAGCTACGCTCTTCGCTGCACCACCAGTCCTCGGGCTCTGACTCAGGCAGCAGTACTGGCTCTCACTCACCCCCGCGTCAGCCCCACTCGCCTTACTACCACCTGCCTCGCTCCACAGCCTTTCCGAGTTTTCCCGGGGCAGCATATCGTCCACATCCCAGTTACTCCCCCTATCCAAATGCAAATGGCGAGGGTCCCCTGTACCCACCGCACTTTCCGGGCCTGGTGCCTGTGCAGGTGTATGCGGCTCCCAAGCTCTCGTGTTGGAACTGTGGCGCCATGGGACACTCGGGAACAGATTGCAAGGAGCCCTCTATCGATGAGATGACACGCCCAGCCCTCTACCAGTTAGACTACAGTACAGCGCCTCCGGACATCAATGACAAATAATGCCTTCGGACAATTTTTTACTAGTTATGTATGTTTATTTCTGCCTGTTGATCGTTCAAAATTTATTAGATAAGTTGCATCGGAAATATATATGTGGATTAACCGATGGGACCTTACTGTACACGGAATGATTATTTAGATATTATAGTATTTGTTATTAAATTTTTCACGTCTCAAAGACTTAATGATCAGGGTGATAAAAGGGAGAAGAATACATGCTTTTGTGTGTGGGCATTTATTATTTGATCAGTAAATAAAAACAAGAAAGATTTTTTGCTTATTTATATCTTGTACACAAGAATTGATACTTTGTAAGTTATGTTTTTATAATAAATTTATTGATAGAATAGGTATTGAACAGTGCTGAAAGTTTTCCTATGCATGAGAGATTATCACACGGCTACTAACTATAATTAATGATCTAAATCTTAAATTACTACTCACCCTTTTATAGTGACGTAATAGGTAAAACTAAGTATTTTGCCATGAATCTTACAGTACTCTTCATATAAATGTTTTAAGCAATAGACGTGTGTGGCCACTAGAGCTGCAGCTGTATAACTGTATAAGTTAAGCTCTCGTTGTGTTTCCACTCTTCCGGGGTTTGTTTTGTCGGGCTCGGGGCCAGGTTCAGATCCGGAGCCAGAGTCGATTTCCCGCCATTTTATTGGCTTACTCCTCCACACCTGGCTGCACATTCATAGTCAATGTAAATAATACAAATCTAGTTTATTAAAACAAATATGCTACTTGTGATTGTATGTATATGTATATATTGAATATATATATACTAGTGAACTCATCAAAATTGATATATTTGTAAATTATCTTGTAATGAGTGTGTATGAATAATATACTTTTACTTTCACATAATTTAAACGAAAAAAAATAATAAATGCTACTTAAAATATCATTTTGCTTTTTTTTTTAATTAACCTTATTTCAGAAAAAATGTAAGTATTTTTTAATGACTTTTTCAGTGCAATCTTACTCTTCCAGAAGAAATCAGTCACTCGCAAGGAATACTTTCTGTAATAACGATCCAACAATGAATATATCATCTGCATTTTATATAGTTTTATCTCACGTTTATATTCACATCCATTAAATTTCATTGTAGATTCTGAAGATATACTTTAGAAAGAAAGTGAACAGCTTATTTGATATTATATCTGGTGTATCATCTTGTTTGTGTTATTAATTGTTATAGGAATAGTTGTAATAGGTTGCCTGCAAAGTAGTTTTGTATTTCTCGGATAGATGTCATTAGGATAAATTTTCATAGCTAATTTCATTTCAAACGTGCTGAATGTATATTGCTATGAAAGTAAAAGTTTAGTGTATTTTTACGGCCATTGCTTTTTCAAATAACTTTTTTTAGGCAACATTTTAAAAATGGAACAAAATAAACTTATTTTCGGTGCATGTTTTTTTATAATTATAACACTTTATTATGTAACAATTTGGCGGGCTTATTGCCAAGTGGCAACCTCTTCCAACCAACCAGTGGCTACTGCACTAGAAAAGCTTGACTACGTACTGCAAAGGAAAAAATATATTATACGCACAGTGTATGACGGCAATGCAGTAAGCCATTGTGTGTCAAATGTAGTTAAAAAATTCTGTAATGGTGACATGACACGAAAATGGTGTCCGCACTCGAAGGCTGATTTCCATTAATGAACATCAAATCAAGGCTGATCAAGAATAGCCACTGTTGTAGGACATGAGAGATTGCTGAGATACTTAAAATTTTAAAAACCACTCCACAAACTACTGGCATCTAAATGTATGACTAACTCATTATGCCTGATTGCAATGCTTACATTATGCCTGATGGCTTCCAAAAAAGAATAAAGAGTTTTAGTCCATTAAAAATATTTGCACGTGCCAAGTATATCTGTAAGTGGTTTTGCCTCTTCACATGCGTTAGTTGTGTTCCCAACACGTACAATGACGAACCGCGAGTTCCGCGCTTACTCTAGTGGCTGTAAACCCGAAGGTTGGATATCAAGGTGGGAGATAATATCTTCAATATTTCTGAATTACCAATTGGGATATGTTGAAGGATGAATAAAAAAGAATTATGTCTCATAACGTACTCGAAAAAAATGGTATGTTGCATTAGGACGATTTTTGAATGTGTTAAGTTCAGTTTAATCACAATTGTTTATTTAGGTTTTACCAGCAGATGGCAGTATATGTTAGGTTAATTAACAAGAATCATTTCAATCCACATAAAAGTATCAACATTATTTCATAGATGGCATTAAAAACTCGTTTTCACCATGACAACAATAATCCATTAATTTGTTGTTTGTGTTAAATATTGATTTTATTTGCTAATTTGTTACGGAATAAAATAAGTTTCACATCAATAACTAAAATAAACATCTATATTTTTTGGATAATTTGGCCGGACATGGACTTTGAAGGCGGAATCGATGTATTAAAACTCGTCGAATTGCTAAAACCGCCAGAAGAAGATATTGCATCGGACGACGATGTTCCAAAAGCAGGTTTTTAACAATCAATAATATTAATTTCGTGTTACGAACATAAAAAATATTTCCGGTCGTATGAGACATAATTATAAGAGAAAAATAAATGCCGTAAAACACGCACCTTGGGAAGGATGTTGGATATGATTCGTACTATGCAGGTATGCTAAAGCAAGGAATGATCGGATGACAGATAACTGTTAGAAATGTATGATGTAAGTAGAATTAAGAAAGGACTCTTGAAATGATTTAGCCACATTTAAAAGGTAAGAAATATGTATGAATATTAAAAATATCAAGGGCGTGGGCTGAAAAAAATCTGGTGTCCTCGCGGCAGGGCTCGCCCTATCTATATTGGTGGGTTGTATCTTGGCCGGCGGGATTTAATTAGATGAGCCCAGACCTTTTGATAGCTTCTTTCTTAAATGTATTTTCTGCCATTTATGTGTCTTTGAAGTGTATTTAAATATACGAGTATTATGTACATACTATGTTGCTATCAATAAACCTATATTTATTTAGGCATTTAAAAATATAAAATAGTATGCGAAATAGATGATCGTGAATGCGCAGATGTATGGGTGTGGCAAAAGCTAGATAAAATATTCGTGGATAAAAAACTATTTAGATCTGTTGTATCTGCCTATCCTGCAAGATACTCGTACATCGTAATCATGTATAGTATACTCGTACACGTACGAGTATGTATATCTCAACCGGTTGCCGATGATTTTTAATCTTTCAATGATATGCATGTCTTTAAATTTTCTTTCATATCCCAAGGCAAAACTTGGTTGACAAATGCAAAAACAATAAAACATTTCTTTTTTATTTATGAAAATTTTAAAAAGATCATTTGCTGAGAAACCAATATTTAAATGATTAACTCAGTTTTAGAAAAATATACATCAACTTCCTATTAGTTATAGTTATGTATTCACAACTTGTAGTTATATATCATTTGAGTCTATTTTAAAATTAATTAAAATGAGCTCTATGATTTCGAACCAAAACACGCGATTTCTTGCATTATTCTAAGTTTCGCGAAAAGAACTAATTGCCAAAAAAATATTTTTGGTTTACTCCTCCATAGTTACAAACTGTAAATCAAACATCGAGACAATCTAAAGGGGTAAGATGGAAAGTGTGTATTGGGTTGACAAGAAATAGCTCCGAAACTCTATAAAATATTTAATTGTGCCAAATTTACTGCAACCTTAAGGTTAAAATCCCACTTGATCGCGGTCAACCCATAGGTATTCTTTGGGTTTACTATAGACATGCCCAAGAGATAGCAGAGCTTACATACATGTTTTTCTAAAGATATGTGTACCATATGTTGAGTCATACCATTAGGTCGGCTGTTTTTTTATATCTATGTGAACGTGATTGGAAGTCGCTGTAGAAGATCGAGATTCGTATGGTTTGATCAAGTGAATGAAATTTTAAAGGAAGGAATGTGATTTTTTATAAAAAAATGAACGATACTTAAGTGTCCTTTACATACCACAGTAACAATAAAAAAACGACATATAAAGTATCTTCCAAAAAAAACTTGCAATTTAGGATATGTATATACGAGTATTTCAAAATATTATATATAAAAATATTGCAAAGTGCATAACGGAAAGTAAAAAAATAATTAAATTTCAAGAATAAGTCGAGCCTTATTAAATATAATTTATAACTTAAAAAATAGAGTCCATACCTCAGATTGAGGAAATGCTGGAAAAGGACCATTCTGAAATCAAAGATGAAGTTAACCGATCATTACATTCTCACTATTAATGAATTACAACGGGTGACTTTCGTTAACAAATTGCTATTGACACATTTAAATTGTAACAAGTTTGGCGTGTTTCTAGCAGGAGTGTGAAAATCACTGAATCGGGGCTGTCAACGGTATTGTAAATAACCTTATGCATAAATTTCAACTTGACTATGTACAGAAATATCAAATTGATATCTGCCTAGAATACCAGAAGTATAGAGAATAGTAGAATAGTTAATCATTTTTGACATCTTTTTTAACAAAACGTACTTTTACTATAATGCATCATGATTTTATTTATGAGCTACCTTTAAATAAAAAAAACGATGCTCTCTCGGTATCTGAGTATTTTAAATAAGTCGCATAGTTGCTGATATAGAGAACGCAAAGGAAATATTCGTCATAGAGAAATTTGGCATTCTGTCTTCTCTGTCTATTACGACAGGAAAATTATGTGATGTTTTTTTGTGTACGTTAAAGACAAAGAAAAGAGTAATGTATAAGAGAGTAAAATTAAGTATAAATCATTATTAAAATAAAAATTCTCAATTATCCTTATCAATCTCTTTTCTCAGTTGCCGACTTGGGTCGACACCTACTTATTTTTTTACCGCTAAGTTTATTGAAGAAACTGATTATACTTGTAAACATTTTTTTTAACAGGATATCGAGTTGAAACCATCACATCACGCAAGGAAAACGAAATAACATTTACCAAATCAAAAGATCCCGAAACAATTTATGAAGATGTAATACAACAAGAAAATGAAGCATTTCAATCGTTATTCAACCCCAAGACTGTGCCAACTTACGATATAAAATACAGACAAGCCGTTACAACGGAAGACGTATTTCTGCAGATGAGTGCTAAAACACCAGCGACTGCCAGCTGTGAAGATATGATCGTAATAATAAAATTACCAGGAGAGGTTTACGCAAATTTAGAACTGGATGTGTCAAATAAGAATGTAAAATTGACAGGTTCAATTCACGAACTTGATTTGCCATTGCCCAACATTATTGATCCTGACATATCTAAAGCGAGCTGGAATCAAGACGAAGAATCGCTTGTTCTCACTCTACGCATGGATCGGGAATTTGATTTTGTAAATTTTTAAAATAATTTTGTGTTATACGTTGTATAGTATATCTGTTTACTTTCTTCAAATTGTAAAACATCGTGTTATCATTATTTCTTTATCGTTGCTTTTGTGTAATAAATTTTGTGAATAATAAAATAACATTAACCAAGTAATAACTTACGCTTATCTTCTTTACTATTTGTACTGTTTTTCGGCCCCTCTTCGCCGCGCCTCCATAGCTCAGGGGTTAGAGCACTGGTCTTGTAAACCAGGGGTCGAGAGTTCAAATCTCTCTGGGGGCAACAAAATCCTGATGTTATTTTTTTCTTTTATAAATTTTAACTTTATTATTTTAACACTGAATAATCTTTTTTACTAAAAGAAATTATGTTCATAGTGTTAATTTATTTTTTTAATCGAAAGTGTCTTATTTAAATGTGTATGTGCGAAAAGACCTATGTAAGCTACAAAATGTTTTTTTTATTTATTTTTAATACCGAATAATTATACATACTAGTACCTACCTCAAACTATGCGCAAAAATATCAATTGACTATCAAATATCCACATGGATTGTTGTGTGGTGAATCGCGTCCTGAACAATTGAGTTCGTTAAATACCTAACAAAAGTACTAAATGATATTTTTCTCATGAACAACACAAACGGCGCGATTTCACATATAACAGCCCCGGGATTGTCCAGGGATTATTTATTACCTTGCCTATATTTTTCAACCGACCCAATTGAATGGTCAGTGGGGCCCTTAGTCTTTATTAGTACACGCGCCCTTGATGAGAGTTGACTCTAAACGACGCTTTATATAAATTGTACTTTGATTATTATTATTATTACAAAGTGACCTCATCAGAGTGACTTCCATCTGCAACAAAATAGGTGAATTGTTTTCATATTATTTTTCATAAATAAACACGCTTTGCGTTCTTTAAAAAAACTTTTTGTAATCATTCTAAGGGAGTAATTTATTTGTTTGAATTTAGACAAGTGACGTTGCAGCATATTCTATATAATCTCACTTTGAAATGAAAGCAACCCTTGGCAAATTACGGCCCGCCTCGTATTTTAACGTGGCCCGCAAGCTATAACAACTTTTTATTTACATTAACGAATTTTGTTGTGATGTTTATATAGTTCCATGGCTTTATCCTACTCAGTTTCTGCTGAGCATGCTCTGGTATAACTCATCGAGAGTAAGAAGAGATCTGCATCTCCAGGTATACGTTGTCAGACTCGTTCGAGGGTTGTGAGCTGTCCAGCATTACTACAAAGATTAGCGTTAAATGTTCCTAACAATTAATTACACCAGACTGCGCCGGCAAGAACTGTTCTCAATCACATACGCAAGAACGGGTCTTCCAGCTGCTATACCTGTTGGAAGGGCCTTAACTCTTTTGAACGAGACTGTTTCAGATATTGACATATTTCATATCAAATTTTCTTTTTAGATTGAGGGCGTTAGAAAGCACTCATCAACGTATTTAAGTGGCTTTGAATATATGCGTGTATGTGTATGTATTAACATTATTTGTATTTTTCAATGTAATTGCCTCTATTGAGCTAAGCCTCTATTGAGAAAATAAATAAAAAATAATTACTAGCTGGAAAGTCCGTACAACGACGTTGAAAAAACAGTTATTTACAAGACATTAATATTTAACTAAACAAATATTTAGCCTCACGATATTTGCTTATGACTAAACACTGGTGTAGATTAGATATACATTGATTTTATCCAAAGTCTATCCTTGAGACCTGTTAATTGTAATTATTCTTTTATGAATAATAATTTAAGATATCATTTTCTTTTTTATGAAATAATTTGCGTTCACAAAAAAATCGTATTTTATTTTGCGGATCGTTCCTATATTTAAATTCTCAGTTAAGCCCTTTAGCCAAAATATTTACCCAAAATAGTTCAAGTACGAGTATGTATACTCCTTTCTGAAATCGGAATTGTAAGAAAGGTAAAACGATTCTTTCGTCTCAACCCTAATATAGAAAGAGAAATAAAGATGTGCGTAACAATAACAATAACAAAACTCAATTCAAACAGTATAGAATCGGAGTACTTATGTTCGTCTGTAAGAATAGGTGTTGCCATAGTTACGGTTTAATATTTACATTTTGATTATTAATGTCATAGTTACGGTTTCGTATTGTTAATATTGCTGTATTCAATTAAGTAAATTGTTGTTATACGGTTTGATTAAATAAATAAAAAATTATTCAAATGAAAGAAAAACAAAACGCGCTAAATATATGCATAACTATCGGAGGCAACAACGAGAAAGGCAAACAGCAGAGAAAGCCAATGAGCGTCGTGCTGCACGTGCTCAGCAACTGCGATATTCTCGACAAGTGTAACAACAGCAAAGCACTGAAAACGAAGTTAACGAGCGTAGTACTGAAGAAGCGCAACGAATACTTTCGTCAACGTTTTGAGAGAATGCTTGTTTGCCATCATGAGTTTAAAATTTGAATTCATAACTATTGGGCGATGAGTGCTCAATGACATTCTGTCGATTTTGCAGCCGAAAGATCTCCTGACAATTTATTCCAATAATGCTGCCATAAAGGAACTGTTCTTCATGAAGATAAAAATGATAAATCAGTTCCTTCATCTTTTGATTTAGTTGTTAAGCAATTTAGATTTTCTGGACTACCAAAACATTCACTCTTTTGATTTTTTCAGCAGTCTTTAATTTCCAACCTTTCAGCTAAGTCACAGGTTACAGCAAGTGTATGATATACGAGTATATGATGTATATGTAAACTCGCAGTTTGTTCAGACAGGCTCCGAGCGTTTAATGTAAACGAATGTTGTAGGTACGCAAATATTATAAGTGATAACTATGTAAGTTAAATCTTTAGTGTTACGACATTAAATCTGCGCACACTTATGTCATCTTTGTTTATGTCAGTTACACAGTATCGGGTTGAAAAAAAGCGAAAATACATTAAAAATATCTGAATAAGTTTTTGAGTATTTGGCATTATTCGGCCATAAATAAATATAATAAAAATAATATTAAATTTGAAATTTTCACACTTAAAAATAAGCATTTATTGATTATTTTCATTTATTGATTTATTGATTATTACATGAAATAATGATAATGAAACGTGCATTAAGGGATTAAATTAAAATATGAGTGTAATTCAAATTAATGTAGAAACTAATTTAAGTAAAATATATTATATTTAAGTATATTTTATCCTACAAAAAGTTTTCTCAACTTACACATGAAATATTATTTTCGTCTGTGCTGTTATGTAAGTTAACTGGTACACTTCTTCCTAAGAGTAGCTGTAAATATTACTTTATATTTGGCTGTTTAAACAGCATGTTACTTTAGCTTGAAAATTAATTTCAACAGGAAATTCAAATTATTTTTCAGTGTAGCTTTAACATCTCTGCTTTTCATCTACCAACGTTGAGTGGAGTTATGGAGTATGTAGATATTTTATAGTGACGCATTCGGTACCTTGATCAGAATCGTGCTACTGTTTAGAAGAATATTAATTTATGCCAATACATCTGGTGGATTTATTGTTTGGAATCAATTTGTTCCAATCCATCAGCTTTTGTTTCATAATTATTATTGGTATCCATAAACATGTCTTTAAAGTAGGGTATGTAAATATTTGAGAAAAAACTAACAAAAAATATGAGAGATAAATCTAAAGGAAAATAGGAGTTAGAATGGGAATTGTGTGGAAGTTAAAGAAGAGGAATATTTTGAGAAAAATAATTGATCTTTAGTTTGTTCTTAGTTATCGATAAGGATGTAGAACATCTGACTGAGCCAGGAAGATCGTACCAAAGTCGAGCTGAGTGAGGATTAACGATATTATGTTATACCTGTTTATGAAAAAGAAGATAAAACTAGACAGCTGGATCCCCGAAGAATGAGTCAGACCAAATACTTATTATAGAAGTTGAAATGACAATATTACACATCAAAACAGCACACTCAACAAGTCTAGTGTCTAGCTATTAATTACCCTAATTCGACTCTGTCCATGGGGAATTCAGTTGGGGACAAATGTAACTTATCTTTGAGATTTTTATTACTACGGTAGAAATTATTTTTATACATGTCAAGCATAATGATTCAGATTCCCCAATTACTCATATTAAGTGCTAATAAAATAAAAAGAAATAAAAATGTACATCTGTTGAATAACACAATTTTATAATTAAAATAAATACGTCGTTGAAGTTCCGAACAATATTAACCTTTTTTTTTATTAATTGGTAATCTACCCAAACTAGGATGATTTGTGCGTATTAACACTTTATTTGGCATCGTTTCCCTGTACATACAAACAATTCAAGCATTTTTTTCTTGTCGTCTCTTCGCCCATTGTTGCGATAGCGTGGACCGTGAATTTGTCTTTCTGGGAAAAAACAAATTACCACACACATATATACATACACATATACGTATATATATATATATATATATATATATATATATATATATATATATATATATATATATATATATATATATATATATATATATATATATATATATATATATATATATATATATATATATATATATATATATATATATATATATATATATATATATATATACATATACACATACATATACACATACACATACACTTACACATACTCTTACACATACACATACACTTGACATACACATGCACATGCAAATGCACATACATATGCACCTGCATATACATATACATGAAGAGGATCTTAAGAACTACCGTCCGATCACCTTATGCATTTTTTTAGGACAATAAAGGCCTGGTGATTGATGGAAAATACCTGAGCCATTTGAGATTTGCAGACGTTATCGTTATATTCTCACAACACCCCAATAAACTTCAGCACCAACTGCATGAATTGGCAGAGGTCAGTAAAGAAGTTGGTTTATAAATGAATATATCAAAAACCAAATATATGATGAACAGCTTTGCTATCCCAAAATCAATAATTGTACGAGTAGATGGAAAGCCACTGGAACTTATCCAGGAATATGTGTATTTAGGCCAACTTATTTCTTTTGTAGGTGGCGTATCGGAGGAAATAGCATGAATAACAAAACTAGCATGAAGCTCATTTGGACGTTTGAACAACATCTTCAAAAGTAATCTCCTAATATCTTTGAAGCGAAATCAGTATATTCTCCCAATACTTGCGTATGGTTGCGAGACATGGACGCTCACAGTAAAGAACACACAAAAGCTCCAGACCGCACAAAGGGGCATGGAGAGATCCATGTTGGAATATACTAAAAGATACTGTAAACGAAACACCTTGATTCGTAACAAAATAAAGGTAGAAGACGTATATTAATACAGGTGTACAGGAAAATGAAGTGGTAATGGACAGGACACGTAGCCAGAATGTCAGATTCCCGATAGACGTCCGAAATAATCCAATGGTACCCAAGATGCATAAAGAGGCCCAGAAGAAGACCGAAGGTACGCTGGATAGATGAAATCAGGAAACATGGCAGCATCACATGGCACTAACGAACAAAAAACCGAACTATTTGGAGTTAACTTGGGGAGACCTTCATCCAGCAGTGGATCGGCCCTGGTTGACAATGATGATGATGGTGATGATACATATACATACACATATACCCCCTCCTCCACCCACCCCCACACACACACGCACACATCCACACACATACATACACATTTACATATACAGGGTATAATAATATCCCATCACATGCTTTAATTGTTTCCCTTTTATTGCAGTTATTTACATGAATGTAAGTAGGTGTGTTTACTGAAGGCATTTTGCTTTTTTATAACTGTTTTTGTTATTCTTTTAAAACAAAACAACATATGTATATTTATCTATCTACATTTTTTATATCTTGACCGGTAATTGTCGCCATCGTTCGTGAAACCGCTCGAGACTTCGGCGACGTAATGAAATCGCGTTGCTGGTAAAGATGGATCGAGAGTATGGAGATGGAGAAATACGTGTATACTACAGACATCTTTGCATGTAATGTGTAGTATATAAAACGAGCTACTTTTAAATGATTCGTAAAATGGTTATTAACAACGCGAGAGTGGCCGACTGCGCCACGATTTTTTTAACGCGTCCATATTTCGATACATTCACAAAAATGCAATGGAAGTAATTTAAATGAATTTTGATCAAGTTTACCTTTTTAATTATTATATTCTGGTGATATTTGAAGCGACGCTTTGTGATCATTTATTTTATTACAGTGAATTATTTTAAATCACAATATTATATAGGATTTGTCCTCTAAGATATTTGGTGAGTCGAGTTGTAATTAAATTCTTAAAAAAATATCTCAATTCTAGACATAATTTTAGTTACGCATGTATATCTATAGAATTTTTCGTATTTATTTTTTATCTTTTTTCATTGTCATTTCAGGATTTAATCTCCAGTTGAATGTTGTTTTGTTTTTTTTTCATTTAGCTCGTATTATAGATATTATATAACACAATAAAATATTTTGTTCGTCAATGAATTTCATTTTTATAAAGTTTGTTCGGTTTTTAAGACTGACATTTTTTATTTTATGCCAAATATATGAATTCATAATTTTCGATCCAATCAAACAGATACACTTTTGTTTGAGATTTTTTTCTTATAAATAATATTTAAGATTTATTAGTGGTCAATTTGCCCATGCCCATGTCCATGAATTTAAGATTTATTCATGCTCAATTACGAAAAAAAATAGACAGAATAAATGTAAAAAAATATTAGCCACGTAAATTAGTCAACATACTTGGATGAATTTTATGAATATTGTTAACATATTTTTATGACTAAACTGGTGTAAATGTAAGTTTTTTTAAGACGAAATAGTAAATATTCCAATTGAATTTAGGTGTACATATTATCTCTTAGAACGTGTTTAGGCGCGATATTTTTATGTTTATTGTTTAACTGTAAATAGCAGTATCTGAACATTTTGCTTCAGAAAACATTGTCGTGGTGTTAGCCACTCATGATTATATTTAGTTGACTTAAATACACCGTGACAATAACATGAAAATATCTAAAATATGCACTAGATGGCTAACAAAGATATGTTTTATATTATAGGTATGTTATATTCCTTATAATGATGACCCATGTGATCTAGACATACTTCGATCTCGGGGATTTTGGTTTTGATTCTCGGTGGTAATTGATTTTTTTAAAAAGGGTTCCAGTCCGGTTATCCCATACAGCCTGTGTAACATATTTCGTTAAAAGAGATTGCCACAAGGCATTTAGCCCCCTGGGTTATACTATAATATATACAACAAAAGAAGTATCGATTTATTTTTTCATGCTAAATATCCTCAGTGAGATACATGCAAAAGCCTAGTTTACTGGGGATACGACAAATGAAAGGCAACAAACCCAGATCCATTAAAATTGTATGTCCAAATTAAATTACCTGTTGTTTTTTCGCTAATTATTTATATTTCTTGTCATGATAATAATAATAAATAAATAAATATAATAATAATAATAAATAAATAAATATACAACAATACAATGTCGAGTAAACTGCACAAATAAGTTGTTTTATTGAATTACCCAATTTTATTTTGACGGTTTTTATAAATTGATTGTCCATACAATAGAAATAAGATTATTGAGAGTTCAATCGTATTAAAAATAATAAAAATATCTAAATGCTCACCATGATTTCATTTCATCTATAGAACAACGTTTTTATTGAAAATAATCGTTTGTCAAAATATGATTATATTTTAATAATATATTTTAATTTTACCTCCGACAACCTCAGTGGCCTAGTTGGTAAGTTGGTAAGACGCGTGTCATTCGATCCGGGGGTTGCGACTTACGATTCCCGTTACTACCCGAAAATTAGACTGTCACCATTTTTAAACACGGTATTAATTTGATTTTCACTTTAGGCTTCTATAACATCTATTTTGTTGGTTGGAAGAGATTGTTATTTAGCAATCAGTCCGCCAGGAAGTAAATTAAAAATATTGAATTCTATTTCAAGTGTAATACAATACAAATAAAAAAAAGGTGTTGAAAATTACAATTACAACAATTTCAAGAGCGCTCCAATTCGTAGATTAATTTTTTAACCACGCACATAATGTTTTTGAATTCGTGAAAATAAATCAGGGGGAATAATTGTCTACTTCCTACGAGTACATATTTTCGGATTATCCTGAAATTGTCCAGTTGTAACAGTAGGTATCATGTTGCATATAATAATATGTTAGCGAAAAGAATAAAAAATATGATAAAAATAGGGAAATAATTATTAACTGTATTGCTTAAGATGTTCATTAAATTTTGGCGATACGAGTATTTCTTCGATGACGGGACCTCCGGAATCTCCTTAGACCTCATTCATGTGTTAAGTGAAGAGTATAAGAACACGGGTTTTAAACTGCTGATAACTTTTATACTTAAATCTAGAGCTTAGTTTTTTGTCCTATTGCATAAATATATCACCATAAAACACACAGAATGTTATAATTTTTATACATACTGCTTGTTAAGTTTAATTTTGCTTGTGTTTATTTTGATTACGAATAGTATCAGGGCTATTTCAAGGGATTTTTGTGCACACGATGTTAGCAAAAATATAAAACGTTTTTTTCGGATCTTTGTATAACACTACGGAAACAAAAAAGAATACATGACTTGAAACGAATTTACGATATATGGGTGTACGAGTATACCATATGTCAATAAAACCCAACCCAAATTTTGCCTGTTCAGAGATAATTAAAAAAAAACCTATTTACTCTTGTATGGAAAAGATATTGAGCTCTAATTTAATATCATCAACATTATCAGCCTGGTTGAGTCCAGTATTGGATGAAGGCCTCTCCTCTCCTACTCACTCGTTCATATCATGTACACGTTGCTTCCAGTTGTTCCCAGTCACTTTTCTGATGTCATCCGATCATCTTGTTAAGGGTCTTCCGACATTTCTTTTCTCTGTACTTGGTTGCTACGTTTTGGTTTGCTGCCTTACCCATCCATTCATTCATCTTTCTGTCCCGCAATTAGATATTTAGCATTCTTCTCTCCACACCCCTCTCTGTCACCATGAAATTAAGCATTATTTGTTGTTTATAGTTAAGGCATTAACGTTGTGGAGGTTTAAAGACATTGTAATTTATTTTTATCAAACACAGTTTATTCTACTTTTTGTGACGGTATAACCCTGCCGGTTTCAAGACTTTCACCTCATCTTCAGTCTTGTTTGCGCTCCCCTGAAGACGAGGTGAAAGCCTTGAAACCGGTAGGGTTATACCGTCACAAAAAGTGGAATAAACAGTGTTTTATAAGCATTATTTGCTTTACAGGATTCATGGAAGATTTTTTGGTATTTTAATTAACTCCTATAATGTGTTTGTTGGTTGGGCCATTTTTACAAATATTATATATGACTACGTTAATAAAATAGGTACTTAGATCGATACTAAGAATAATACTTTTACTTCAAATTAAGGCTGTAAAAATTATATAATAATTTCATCAACACCACAAATAGAGTTAAGAATTATGCAATGCAAATTAATTATACCAACAAATACATGTAGGAAATTACTACAATATTATGAATAATACAAGATACCTTAAAAAATATTACTGGAAAATCTAAACAATGAACACTTGTCATTCAAAAATGATATTTTAAGTTTAGTGACGAAGAACCTATAAATATTATAATATAGTATGACTGTAATACTAAATTTTATAATACTCGTACTTAATTGTTTTATATTTACTCTTAAACAAAACGAGAGCAAAGGTAAAATTAGTTTAAGATAAATAAACTAACTCATAGTCACTTCATTTTTTTTAGGATACACAAAAGGTTTTTCTGAATTAAATTGCTTCATTATTCGATGATATAGTGGTTAATTCTGATTGAGTGTCGAAAACATCAAATATATTTTTAGAAAAATGTAAAAATTATCAATTTTATATTTTTGAAGTCAAATACTAATGATTTTCCCCTTATACGCAATTTTGGTTATCCACGGTTGACCGTGGCTCAGGAATATTAAATGGAAAATTCCAACTTATCGTCAGAAGGTCAATAGTAACTTATCACAATGCCTACTTAATTCACTTTATCTGTAACATCATCACTATCGGCATCACCATAAGGCAATTTTGTCACTATCATAATCCCACCATCACAATCAAAAGGGTGAGTACAGTACAAGAGAGAGAGAGAGAGAGAGAGAGACCGCATGCACATAACTTTCATTATTGTTATAATTGTTCTGTTTTATTATTAGTTATTGTTATTGCTGTGCTTTATTTACAAATTCAACTTTTGTCATAGGTATGTATGTTTATGTTAGGAAAAATGATGGTATAATATAAAGAGTTTGATAGTATTCGTGATTTCAGACATCCGCTGGAGATCTCGAAACAATTCCCCATTGATAAGGGGGGACTGCTGCGTATCTGTAATACTCGTATATTCCTACATGTTTCTTGGATATAATTTACAAGTCTTCTACTTCTAGATCTAATTTACAATTCTTCTACTTCTATTCTACATTTTCAGCGTTTTTTTAAACTGTAGTGTAATTTTGAATGCATAAAGTCTTCTTTTTAAAATTATAGAAAACGCGTTTTTTAATAATGTGATCAAGTATAGTGTTTTTTTGTTGATTTTGTTACTAATAAAACCCCCATTAATCTCATGTATATATATATGTCCGTGTTGTTTGCTACAATCGACTCAACCTCGCGTTGGACCTGAGTTGAGTGAATTTAAAAAACAGCTGTTTATCGCTGTCTACAAAAGTTGAATGATCACTTGCAAACTTGAATGACACACTGACGCCTTTATTAGCCAAATTAGATTTAGATCAAGTAACGGAGTTTTTATAACCCACCGTAGTAGTAATGTTCTTAAGTATGCAAATATTTGGTTTATGATTGAACCAGTGAATATTAAGAGCCAATGAATATTAGTTTTTCAAGTTTTCGTTCCAAATTTTTTATTTAAAAATATAGTTATGATTTTTCATCTATGGGTTATATGTACTGAATTCTCATGAAAATTCGGAAAACAAATTTGTGCAATATTCATAAATTCGGGTAATTAGTTTATCTGACATTTTGTTGAATTTTAGGAAAAATTGAACATAAACGTAGAATGATTGAAATATTTCCTACCGACAGCAAATCACTTACGAGTATTTTACACTTTCCAACACTACGAAGTAGATCTTCCCTATTCACTATTGAATGGATGCTTGATTTGCAGATGAGTGAGTGGTGATAATATTATTCCAACTAATATGCAAGTACTCGTATGTTACTCATGTGTTAAAATATTAAAATTGTTAGGTAGGAATGCACCCATTGCTAGGTTGAATCTTTTTTACCTATACGCGTTTATTTTATATTCATGGTAACATTTTGACAACTTCGTATCTGGCATTTTTGGTTCATAGTATATAAATATATTTTATTTCATTTCACTTGATATCTCGTATAAGTACACGTATAGACATAATAAAGTTTCTTCATCTACTGTATTAGAATTGTCAGTATCTTTCTAATTTAAAGGCTTGTTTTCATTGATCTCCCTTGTACAATAAATGCGAATGAAGGTTTTATATATTTTTTCAGAAAAGAGATAAAATATGAAAACTTCACAAATATATGTTCTGGTGGTGTTGCTGGGAGTATTGTCAATATGTAACACCAGTATGCAGAGAAGTTGGAGATACGACAGAAGTAAGTGAATTGATAAAAAAATCCATTTAAAACTATAGGGAACTATAGGGACCTGACCTACATTAAAAATAAATACATCTTGTTCATATCACGAATTCTTCCGCATAACTTGTAGGAACCTTGTGAGCACCACTTGGTGTAATCTTGACCATAATCTTGAATACAGCATTATCGAAAGCATGAAACGGTGTTAAGTTAAATGCACGCTAGAGAGGCATTTTTGTATAGGGTTACCATATGTTATTTAAAAGGAATACGTATCCTCCTTTTCAATTGAAATATGTAAAATGTTCTCCATCATCCTTAAAATGTTCCTCTTTTACAATATCAACTGAACTGCATTAATAAAATTACTTTCATTAACAGAACCTACCATATTTGGAGACAAAATACCAAATACTTCACTGGTACCGAAATTCACGAAGCTTATAAAGAAGATTGTTCTCTATCACAACTTTTTCAGGACTAAAGTTCGTCCTAAAGCATCAAATATGTTATCTATGGTAAGTTTATTAGCAGTATAATATTATATTACTACCTTTTGTTGATTTTAAGAACTAAAGTTCGTCCTAAAGCATCGAATATGTTATCTATGGTAAGTTTATTAGCAGTATAATATTATATTACTACCTTTTGTTGATTTTAATGCAACTCATTTTTATTCTTATTTACTGTATCATAAACATACATACTATCACGCTGGGTTTTTATCGGGGTAGACAGAGATGATATATCACCAGAAAGCAATCGTGGTACACGAATTTCGTTTCCTCTGTATTCATATAACTCCGACAGTTTCTCTGATTTTTTACGTTTCCTTCTTTTAAAATATCATTCACTTGATGCGACCATACTTTTTTTGGTATTCCTCTATAGATAGCTCGCCGTTAAGTTTTATTCTTGTTGGTGTTGTCGCCTGGATAATATTTAGTTAAAGTACATTATCATTTTTTCTGAGACCTTTGAAGTAATGCTCCGAATGTTTCAATGAAATTTATTCGTAAATTTTTTCTTTGACACATTTCACAGTCTTTGTCCTCCATGAATTGACTTTGATAAATTTCAGCCTGTAATATTCTTTTATTTTTGCTTTATTAATTTCAAAGTTGACTTTATTTCGTTATAAACATATCGTATGTATTGCTCATATATTGGACAAGTACGATGTATATAATACATTGATTTCCTTTTTTATTGCCAATATTTTATTTATCCAGCAAACCAAAAGGTATTTTTATTATTAATCGCTTTTATATTTTTATGTTTTTTCCTTGGGCTTCTAATCCAAAGTTGTTATCCACCTTGTTCAAACAAACATCTATCATTTTTAATGTTTATTTTTTATACCAAATTATTCTATGTGTGTATAATTTGATTATAATCAATTTGACGCCAGTAAAAATCAAAGCTTGCTATGCTATCGACAGTTGCCAGACGAATCTAAATGGAATGGAAAATGTAAATTTTAATGAAAATTTGTGTTCCGTGTTATTTTAGAATCTTTCGAAATTATACAAAGAAAAAAATTCTGCAACATCGAAACTAATGAAGCGTGAATAGTAATTTTATATTTTATTTGTCATTGCTTATTAATATTTTTTGTTAAATACAAAATATGAAATTCCTTTTAGTATTTTTTACATAAAATTCTTCTAGATGTAATCGTAATGACTTGGCGTAAAATATACGAGTACATATATTAAAAATCGAGAAAGTTGTTCTGTAAAATTTGTTTCAAGCAGGGAATATTTTAAGAATTTTATCTTAGACAGACAAACGTTTTCAATATAATCTCAGACAAACGTTTTCAATATACAAATGCAACGATTCAGCAATGTTCAAATAATATTTAGTAAATACTTTAAATCTTCTGATCAAGAGCAAATATTGTATTTAGTAAATACTTTAAATCTTCTGATCAAGAGCAACTATTGTATTTAGTAAACACTTTTAAATCTTCTGATCAAGAGCAACTATTGTATTTAGTAAATACTTTAAATCTTCTGATCAAGAGCAACTATTGTATTTAGTAAATACTTTAAATCTTCTGATCAAGAGCAACTATTGTATTTTGAAAATAGCTTCGTTTTACACTGGTTTACTAAATAAACGTTATTATTATTCAAACAATTAATGGCACAATGAACAATTTGGTGAGCTTTTTGTCAGAGGGCAATCTCTTCTAATGAATTAAAACATTGTTCCTGTTTTGGGTAAAAGACTTTTATACAAATAAACTATAATAATAAAAGTCAGAATTATAAGATAAAAAGGATAAATGGATCATTCGTTGATTTAAACATAACAATTTCATCGGTGGTTAGAAGGTAGGAGAGTTTATTGGGAAGAAGGATAATAAGGGAACCAAGAAACACCGTATGTCATTGAAGGGAAATATAATGCTTTTTGCCAACTGTGATGTCATAAAAATATCATATAATTCAAGAGAGCTTTAATAAGGACTGTGAGACTTATTAACCTGCTCAGGGAATGAAACGAATACTCGGCTTAGTTTTTTTTTAAATATGAATTTAATAAAATAATAATGTCTTGAAACCTCCACAATTTTAATGACTTAACTTTAAATAATATATGAAAAATAAAAAATTTATATATTGTATGATAATATTAAAATATATTTCAATACGCTGTAAATTTTTGTTGGTTAATATTTGATAAATAAAGTTTATAACACATCATAAATTTATTCATGTAGGATCTTTATACATTTGTAATTTCTAAAACCAGATATTCCAACAGTAAAGCTCTGAATAATTATTTCGGTAAAAAATATATACAACTGGCTGCACTGTTTAACATATGCAACTATGTTAGTGAATATTAGTATACGAACAAACTTAAAAACACTCGACAAGTGTTTATTAAAACACTTATTTACTGAATATAAATTTGTATATATTTTTAAAGCATTGCAGATAACTTTGCGTAAACATGCCCATTAATAATGTGTACATATTTGAAAGAAAATTAATATCAGCACTTGAACCTGAAATAGGATTTGATTACCGGTAAATTTATCAACGCTTGAGCTGATCAGTAGCGCCCTTCCTCAAGTTGATTACTCCCATGTTCCATAAAATAATAATAAACATTACAAATATTTTAACAAATACTTTTTCGAACAGAAAGCCAAAAATTTATTAGTTATGTTTATCTGGGTCACAAAATAACAGTTGGAAAATGTAGCCAAATTATCGAAATAGAAAGAAGAATAAATCTCTCTTAAGTAGTTATTGACAAGCTTAGCTTAATGTTTCGAGGCAATATGACCAATTAACTGAAAGCCATGACATTTGACCAATATATCCTTTCTGTCTTGAATCTTTGAAGTCATTGTTTCTTTGGTAACATGGTAACAAATAATTTGTCTATATGAGTTAGGTCTACACATGACTTTCACTAAGCAATCCTGCAATAGGTTGTGTATAGCGCATTAGAAAAAAAAGACAACGAAAAATAAATGAATAAATCCGAAATTAAACTAAAACGAATTATATACAATAATTAAGAGAATCGCTTGGCTTAAGTGGAAATGAGCAGCGTATGCCACACGAATGGAGTCAGAAAGATGGAAAAAGGGTTCACAAAGATACAAATCGAGTGGCGACTGTACACTGAAACGAGACCACAGGGACGCCTGTCTATACGATGGATGGATGAAATCTGGTGGTTAGCTCTAGTATACTGCACAAAGCTCGCATGATAGAGACGAGTGGACAAGGAATGGAGAGACGTACGTCCAGCGGTGGACAAATATGGGTTAAATAACGATGATTAACTCGAATAGAATGAGAATGCAATTTGTAGGAAAAATCACATGGAGTATTTTAAAATAAGCCAAGTTCTGCAGATATATTGGCGCTGTGTAATGCTCGCATTCTAGTTAAAACATCCAAATTCTGGCTAAAATGTTTTCATATACAAAAAATTAAGTTAACATTCAATCTGTATTAGAAAATCGCAAAAGTTATCCATACGATACTAAGTTTTTAGAAAGAATATTGAACAAGGAAAATAAAAACTCGAGCGAATGAAATGGGTCCGGTCCTCTCGATGCTTCTGCCACACTGACTACATTAATCACCATGTAGCGGAGTGCTGAGTGTTGTCAGGTCGACATCCCAGTGTTAAATTCGCAATCACATAAAGTCTCATTAGACAAATGTGGGTAACCTCGATTTTACTGCCTCCAAGCGATGCGCATGCTAGCGGTCAATGTGCCTCACGGCTTGGAACAGGGATCGACGATCGCTATGCACCAGTCGATCGGGACGCATATTGCAATTGATTACGAATGACTTAAGAACGCTACTTAGAATATTACAATACATATTATGATTAGCATATCCGAAATTTATGCACTTTAAAAATAAATCACAGTTTTATGAAATTTATTCAGATGGCTCCGTCAAATTCAGATCATGAATGGTCAAATTATATAAAGCAAAAACATCGTAAGTTTATACTTAGTTATTTGGACTTAATTATTTAAAAACGCTATCTTCTAAAACGAATCTTCTGGTACAGGTTTAAACCGTTTTTTTTTAAGGCAAACCAAAAAATCGACGAATATTACGAAAAAACTTGAAACAACGATATTGTTGATGTCGTTTGGATCATACATTTTAAAAATCTTTAATTAGAAAAAAATTCGAAAATTATTTTTAGTGACAAAAATTATATTTTAAAAATATGTAATTAATCAATAAATTATCCTTCCATTCTTTAGAAACAAAGAGAGAGGGATCTTGAAAACCGTATTTTTTCAGGTAGATCTTTCAGACATTAAAGTTTCTCGATCTCTGGCTAGGAATGTCGGGCTGTAAGTTGAGTGAGAGATGCGTTTACGCTGCACTTCTCAAACTGCTCAATCCCAGGGCACTTGTCATATTAGGCATTCTGGTTAAATAACCTTCAAAATCTGTAGCATTGCTAAATATGAACCGTATCATTCGCCTTTTCTTCTTAGTTTTAGTTTTGAATAAATATATTCTTCTCAATCTGCTACCTTTTGGTGTTATTAACATCCCATTCTACTAAAATTTGAACTTATTTCATTGTAGTAAGCCCTTATAGCATCTCCAATAGTAACCACCACTTTTAAGGCTTCCCCCTATCAGAACAAATGCTCTAAACTGCCAAAAACCTTGTAATCTTTCATTCTTGAAATATCCAGGTTCACTTCTGCCAATGGTAATTAATACTTCTTCCATAGCTAGATTGAATTAGGTACTGAAGGAAGAAGGTAGGGATTTTCTATTTCAATGCCTGGAAGGGAAGGACATCATGTCCATTTAGACTTCATAACTTGCGTGTTTTTTTAATTAATAAAAACTCCAAAACTATATTATAAACATTTCCAGCGCTTCTAAAATTGAATTATCACGGTGCCTTTTGCCTCTTGGGTGTAGAATTCTTTTAATCTAAGAATTCTTCACTTTTCTTTTCGATTGTTATATATTTTATTTTTGTCCCAATGCTTATTTACTGTGTAATTTTCAAGAAACACAAAGAAGGATATCTTACATTTATAAATAGGGCCACTGGAATTATTTTTTCACATGGTGGACACTAGTTTTATATGGGCACTTTACAAATAATTTGCCTGCGAGTTATGAAATACTTCCTTAGATTGAAAGAAAGGCAATAAATGTTCTAATGAACATATAATTTATTATGATGCACAATTCAAAATAAATACTCAAGTATTCACTAACACTTTCTTTCCATCAAATATTTATCAGGAATAGCTTGACGCATTTGTTTGTTAAATATATACACATACGTCATAAAACAGACTAAAACATTAGAAAAGCAATCCTAGACCTACCGTAAAACAACACGAATATACCTCATAAATTGAAAAAAATACTTTACCAATATTGCTAATATTCAACAATAATCTGATTGTTCAATAAATAAAAACAGTCCCAATTAAATACCAATCCTTAAAAATTAGTAACTTTAAATTCTTAGTGCTGTAACCATTTTCCCACTATTCAATATCCCCTAGAATAATTTTAACAACACCAACGCAAGTTGGATTCTATAATATTAGTTATTCGTTCTAAAACTACGAGTAGCTGTGAGTTAGCGCTGTTATTGCTTTTGACTTAATTGCCCGGCTTGCACGATATTTTCGATTGAAAGTAGCTGTAACAAGAATATTTTTTTCAAAATAGCTTTAACAACATTGAATTAAACATATTATATATTAAGCTCACTATGACATCAACGTCATCAAAGTGGTACGTTTTAAAAAAATACTTTTACAGCGAAACGACGATGTGATTGATATATACTATATGTACTTGTATGTATTATACTTTTGAACCTGTTGGTTGAAATACGTCAAGGTATATTTATAAAATACTCGTAACATAGTTATTTAAATTCAGTAACTCGAAATTTTGAGTTTAGAACGTTTGGAAAGAATCGCCACGAGATTATATGAAGGTTTGATAACGAGAAGTTCTTCAGCCCATGTATTCTACAATTTAATATATGGTGGATTGTTTGCGAGGAGTTCATCAACCCACGTTTGTGCATTCGAATATATGGTGGATTGATAGCGAGGAGTTCATTAACCCATTTTTTATACATTTTGATACATACAGTGGACTGATAGCAAAAAGTTCATCAACTTACTGTGATGTACAATTTGCTACATATGGTGAAATGATAGCGAGGAGCTCATGAACCCATATGTTATACAATTGATAGCTATGTGTTATACATTTTGTATATATAGTGAATTCATAACGAAGGGCTCATCGACCCATGTGTTATACAATTCGATATTTATTTGATTGATTGATTACTAGGATTTCACATTTTACTGTACAATGTGCTGTCTTATAACCTAAGATTTTAAATATTATATATTTACTTGGACTGTTTAATAAAATATATGACACAGGGACCATCCCCCAAGATTGGTTAAAATCTGTATTTATTACATTGCCCAAAAAACAACACCCAAAAAAATGTAATGATTATCGCCTCATAAGTCTTATGAGTCATATTCTGAAATTGTTTCTTAAAATAATACATGCCAGAATAAGACTGAAATGCGAGCGAGATTTGGATGACACTCAGTTTGGGTTCAGGAATGGTTTTGGTACCCGTGAAGCGCTGACAACAATAAACATATTATTACAAAAATGTTGCGACCAAAGAAAAGACATCTATGCTTGTTTTATTGATTATGAAAAAGCATTTGACAGGGTTAAACACACATATTTAATTGAGATGCTGTTGAGATGTGGTGTAGATGAAAGGGATGTGAGAATAATCAAGAATCTGTACTGGGACCAAAACGCTATCATTAAATTGGAAAACGGAAACACCTCACAAGGTATTCCCATTCAGCGAGGAGTCCGTCAGGGGTGTGTTCTCTCACCAACTTTATTCAATCTATACTCTGACTTGGTCTTTAAGGAAGCGCTGACTGAGACAAATCTCGGTGTGAAGGTCAATGGGGTGGTCATCAATAATATCAGATATGCGGATGACACCGTTCTAATTGCGGACAGTTTAAAACGCCTTCAAGAACTGCTTGATAAAGTTGACTCCGTTGGTGAACGTTTTGGTATGAACATTAATGTGAGCAAAACTAAAATGATGGTTTTTAGCCGAGAATGTCATCCAAATGTCCACCTTACGCTAAGGGGTGTTGTTGTCGAGAGGGTGAAACAGTTCAGGTACCTGGGAAGCATGATTACTGAGAAACTGGATCCTGACATTGAGATAAAATGCAGAATAGAAGCGGCACGAACGGCTTTTAATAAAATGAAAAACCTTCTTTGTGACGATAATATAAACTTAAAGCTGAGACAAAGAATGGTCAAATGTTACGTATGGTCTGTCTTACTTTACGGCGTAGAGGCGTGGACTCTTAAAGTTAACATAATAAACCGCCTTGAAGCGTTTGAAATGTGGATCCACCGTAGAATGTTAAGAATATCTTGGACCGATATGATAACAAACACTGATGTACTACGTAGAGCCAATGCAAATAGAGAACTATTCACCACTGTTAAGCTCCGTAAAACATCATATTTTGGCCATGTAATGAGAGGTGACAAATACACCGTACTTCAGCTCGTCATGAAGGGGAAGATCGAGGGCCGCAGAGGGGTCGGCAGAAGACAGCTCTCCTGGCTTCGAAACATCCGACAATGGACCGGCGTCAGAACTGTGGGGGAGCTGTTTCGCGCCGCCCAGGACAGGGAAGCTTTCTCTCAGATGGTCGTCAACGTCGGGGGGACCCGGCAGGACACGTGAAGAAGAAGAAGAATAACCTAAGATTGGGGTTCGATCCCCGATGGTGCTTAAAAAGATACTTTCAGTCGAGTAAAGTCCATCGACAAGATCCAACATATAGTCGTCCAGCACCGAACTGCATGTTACGTGTTACTCCATTCCGAACCCAAAGGTGAGATTTATCAGTCGGAAAACAATGATGTATTTCGGTCACGCTCTTCAACATCTCCATCATCAATGTGGATATCCATATTAATGAATGAATATTCCTATTAGTTTTGAGTCGGTCACGGTCGAATACGAAAGATTTTTTTATAAAGAATCTGTAAGAAATCAGAAATATTTATGTAAGTTCCATTAATAGTAAAAATATTAATAACCATAAGGTAAAACAGTCTTAATGTCGTAGATTAGAATAAAATTAATTTGTGAAAAAAGCCCTTATTTGTTGCGTTAGTGGGAATATTCTAAAATGAACCTTCTTGACCTGAACACACACCCGGGGTTATCGGGCTCGACTCTCGATGGTACTTGAAAAATAAAGGATTCCAATCTGGTAAAAAAAGTTTTTCTGATAACATTTTTCAATGGCACCGCATTTTAAAAGCCTTTAGTTTCTTTGTGTACATGCCTCAAAACTATAGAGAAGTACGGAGAATATGTAGCAACGTAAATTCACATGCGTTATTTAAGATTGAAATCCGAGAAGAGCAGATCCTACATTATAAAGAAGCAGCTTCGAGCCATTTCAAGCTTGAGATTGGTCTTATTGATCATTTAGCCAGCATAAAAAATAATTATATTGTTGAACTCGTTCAACAATTTTATTATTATCTAAAGAACTACCTGAAATCTTTAGATGACGCGTATTTTTTTTAGTTTTCTGTCACCCTTTTCTGGAAAATAATTAGCTTTTAAATAATGTATAATTTATTTTCTCATATAAAGTATCAGATTTATTTTTGCAATGATCTGTGTCACACATTGTTTCAATTTAAATATCGTTAGACTAGATGAATATGTCAAGGATTTTAACTCTTGGAATAACCTCTTTTATTGTTTATTGCTTTTGTTCGTTTAGTTCTACGATAAAATAGTTTTTTCTCAACTGCTTGAAATTCTTAAGTTAACATGTGTCAACTGCATAAAAGCAGATATACGTTTATCTTAAAGAATATTAATATACTCGTATATTTCCATAAAAGATATTCACTTTTGAATTCACTGTTAATGTATTATTAAATATATATATTTATAATTGACTTCCTTTCAGTGTTAGGAATGAAAACTATACATATCAGTCCTGATATTGCAAACGTGTCATTGCTAATTTTTTAATCCTTCCATGTGCATATCACTAAATTTAAGCAAATTAGAATTAAAAATTATCTGTAACCCTACGTTTAATTCGACACTAAGTATTTTAATTATCAAATTTAAACTGTTTATCACACCAATTCAACTGGATTATCTCCTCCCAATCTTTCATCGGTCGTTTTCCATTCTTTTTAAACAGTTTTTATCGAGAAAAAGTCAGAGAATCATGAGAATATCAGTATTAAATTTTATAGATGTGGACGATAAAAATACTGTTTTCTGTTTTGTGGACGATAAAAAGACTGCGTTGATCCGTACTTTCTGCCATCACCAAAAGGAACATATGTATGCTTCTATGTGAACAAGATTTGAATTGACGGCTAAGTTCATTTTTTTTCAGTTTACTCTCTACTACCAAAATATATGTATGATGCACATATAGTATAAGGCATTGTAAAAACAAGTACGAAATGTTCCACGTGAGGAGCAGATATGGCGGGAAAAGAAAAGAGAAGAAGAAAAACCCTTAGTAGTCTTGTAGAAGAAACCTTATCTTCCACCTGAAGATTTTGAAATTCATTTATTCATTAACTTGTCCGGACCATCAATTATGTTACGTGTTTCCGGTAAGAGGCAACAAAGATCGCCCTATCATTCGCCTTACCTAGAGCATGTAGTCCCGATGTTCGGACATTTTAATATAGTCCTTATAACCCTACAATAATATTCAATGTTACTTTCGTTCAAGAAACCCCATCTATGTAACATATATTCACCTCGCATCTAGCTACTCCTACTCGGAGTCTATTCGCCAAGGCAGTTGGTCTTAGTGCCCTTTTTCCAAGAGCTCCATCCAGTCGTCAGGAGTTTTTTTTCTCTTCAGAAAACGCGCTTTATCCAAAGGATTCCTCAGTTTTTTCACTTTCTCCATGAAACTATTTCTGAATTTCAATCACGACTTTGCTGGCTGGTGACCATGTAAGGGGTGTCTTGAGTCCTGGACTTGAATTGTTATTTCTATATCAGCTGTAACTCTTCTAGAGATTTCGGGTGGGGCGAAAACGATTAATTGGTATATTTTCTCTACTGGTGTTGTGTTTCAGCAGCTTTTAGCTTGCATTTATTGAATCCCTGCTCTTAAACTTTAGGTGAAACCACAAGTTATATTTTTTTCTAGAAATGGCATAAAGGCGCAGCCGCAGCAGCCCAGCGCTGGGCAGACCAATGTAAGTTACTGGTGCATGACCCTCCTGCAAGTCGGCATATTGACGAGTATGGAACCTGTGGCCAAAATATATTCGTGGCATCGCATAAAGTTCCTTGGTAAGTTATATTCTCTATTTTTACTGATGTGAATTTATATTAATTTGTATCTATATTATAGCACAGTTCTTCAACTAGTTCTGTATCTTTCATTGTTCGCCTAAATATCGCATTAATTTGGTTGTTCGAAATGTAATTTTGATGTTGCTTTCCGGGGAGGACGATGTTTTTCGATATATTCAGTATATCGGCCATCTCTGATGTCTTAGAACGCTGGTTATTCTCGATCAAAGCTTTGTTTGGTCGTCATCAGTAGTAATTGGCCTTCCAGAGTGGACACCATCTTCAAGTGTCGTATCACCATTACGTATTTTTTAACCAAATTTGACACACACGATTGCTTTCTTCATCGCAGCCATACACTGTGCATATCTATTTTTCGGTTTGCGTCGCATTTTTTCCTTTGCGGTAGTAAAAAAGCATTAACACCGAATAAACAAGTTATTTTGTTCCACATTCAAAATGATGCCAAAAAATCCGCTCTGGGCAATTTGGATCAGCAATGGCCCATAAATTATTACTTTTCTTATTAATATACATTCAGACCGTTTGGAATGAAGTAAGCAACGAAATTTTGTCCTAACAACATCTATCCGACAAATACGAAACTGCTTTCCAGAAAACCTATATTTTCCTTTCACCTTTTCAATTACGAGTTATATACTCGTACAACAGTCCAAATATATTTACGTTCGACATTTTTTACTTAATTTTTTTTATATACTCGTAGTTAAATTAAATTATTCATGATGAATTTAAAGAAGTTTTATTAAAAAAACGCTACTGTAATTTTGATCTACTTATTGTTTTTTTTTTCATTTTTGTCGTTGATGATTTTCATATTTTATGTGATACGTTTTGAAGTTTATTTGATTGCTGTTTTAAGTTAAATTTTATTCCTCCTTTTTTATCATTTAATTGAATTGAACCTTGATTTGTTATAAATAAATAAATAAATAAAAGTGATTTGAAAACTTGCCTCAAAAATGTTTTCTAAGATACAGAAAAGTATGCATGACGACCTCCATGTCCTAGTTGGTAAGATGCCTGTCTGCCAACTCGGGGATTGCGGATTCGATTTCCGTTGGTACCCACATTTTAGGGAAAGTCATACAGTCTATTTTAGCTTAAAGTATATTAAAAATATTTGTCGTTGGTGGGAATAGATTACCACATGACAATTAACCCGCTAGGGTGTGTTGTGTATAACAAAATTATGACGAGTTGTATAGATGTGTACAAGGCGAGAACTGTATGCGTGGTGATCTGTGACGGTTTATATTGTTTATAAAATAACTTAAATGTATCAAAATCAATTCAGTCTATCAATTATTATCCAACGAGACCTTTGCTAGTCGTTTCCATGAGACATCAAGCATCCCATGTGTTTCTTTTTATCTCGCGTAAATATGTAGAGATAAATATTTATCAATAACAGACTTTTTTATCCCACTAATTATATTAATCCCCGCTACACGTGTCTCGACTCCCTATTTATTCCAAGGCTCTTTTCAGACGGAATTACCCAGGTTTGTTATTAAAGCAGTGCTGTTAGTAAAATAACAACGTATTTTTTAAATTAAATACTCTAATATGGACTTCCACAAAGTTTAAGCATAAACCTTTGATAAAATATGTACTCATATTTCACTTCGTTCAGGGATAATCGGTGGCGTATTACTTTTTTCCACATAAAAAAATGCCTTCATTATATTGTTTTGTGGCTTAGTTGATAACATGTTTGTTTTACTTATTTTATTTTTTATTATTTTTAAAGAATCTGATTTACTAATATAAATAGCACAAATTACTGAGTCTGGTGTTAATTTTCAGATGGTCACTTTTATAATCAGTATATTAATTTATTTTTCCTGTGATACAGGTTTAACCCAATTACATCAAACATAAAGTTTAATATCTTATTATATAATTTGCCTATTGTCGTTAAGCTGAAAATTAAACAAAACATACAGTGATGGTGAACTGAGAATGGCACAAAATATACATGTATATGCAAAAGCTATTGCACTACGTCAAAAGTATTGATTTTTTTTAAATTTCGTCCCTTATTTGAGTTATGATTCAATTGACGATGCAAATGATGAAGATAAACAGAACTATCCAATTCGAATACAATTTCTCAATTAATTAACATCTTCAGGGATGCCGCTTCACAAGTAAAAATGAAAAAAAAAACATGCTGTGACAGTGAAGTGAAAATGAAACAAAACATACACATGAAGAAACAGTGCTCTAATTTTAAAAGACGCTGTCAAGGAAAACAGATTTACAAAACAAATTAAAACTGATTTACTATCATTGTTAAAATTGGCCTTAGCAATCAGAGATACTCGTAATACATATTTGCAATTAAGATAAACGCTTTTTCATAAAGTTGTGGTTTGTTTATCAGTGGGATGGGTTTACGTTTTCATTGAAACTTTGAAGATCCTTTTTTCGTTTTGGGTGGTTGAGTTTTGTTTTTCAAGAGCCACCGTCTGTGTCTTCTCACTGAATGGTGTTATTGTTAAAACAGGAAGGAATTATTTAGTGCGAAGGGCGAGTATACACGTTAGGCCATTTACAGAAAAATATGATTCACACAACGCGTTGCATAGAATAAATAAAATACATTCAAAGATTTTTCATAAAATCATTATACATTTATCTTTAAGATATTTTATATCAAACATACTTTTTATCACTCTAAAACCAAGTTGCATTTATCAACGAGAAAAGCGTACGTCTTTTTATATTTTTACCATTGGTTATTAATAATTTAACTTCTAATTTAAATAAATATTAGTTTAACTATCACGTCATTTAGCGAGTACGCGGGTATTATACGCGCATATTTTGATAGCTTGCAATATTAGATAATTGACTAAGCATTTTTTCGTTAATTATGTCACAAGTCAAATGACGTCAATTCTATGGACGAATGAATGAACATATTTTTTATAAGCTACAACAAAAAGCGGATCTTTCGTATATAAAAAAAACTATGCTTTGTATTTTATTAAAATATAGAGAAAACAATAGAATACATGTTGATATACATTTAATTGATTTTAATAAACTAGACGATTACTCCGTACCATGCACGGTTTCAGAGTATTTTTTTATCTTTCTGAACAGTTATAAATCAGTGCTTGTATATAAAATATTTCCCTCATTTTATTTACACGAGCGAATAAAATTGTGCGCATCTATTATTACTCATCAGAACTTTCTACCGTTATGGATGTGAAAAATGTGCATAACAAGTGGAAAAAATATTTTGAAGATACATACGGAATTGCTGAAATAGTTCTAGAAAAATGTCCACGTGAGATAAATACGTGGGCAACTAGTCAAACACAAATTGAAATGTCCTTATTTAATGTGTGACTTTAGTTTAGTGACTTTAGCTCAGATAGCCAATAAATATGTCATATGTCGGCGAGAGATTGAAAAAATTTGGATGCGTGAGATTTCTAATTCATGCTGGAACTCAGGATACGCATCTAGATACTAGGGAAGAGTAATTATAGTTCAAAGTAGAGGGTGGTAAACACGCTATTAATATTTTAAATATGAGGTGAATTGTTCGGAAGAGTGTTGATTATAAGTAAACGAAAAAAAGAACGATAAAGAGATAATAGGATGCAGAAACTGCATTTTTGGTAGAGCGAGGATGATAGATTTGATTTTTTCTGAAAATGCTGAATGAAAAATGCTTGAGTAGTAACTATAGTAAGTTCGATTCACGTTGATACCCATTTATTTAAAAAATGTATCATTCTGGGTTTCGTTTAGGCCTCTTAAACATCATTCTGGTTTATTCTAAGATATTGTAACATGGCAATAAACCCTCCAGGTTATATTGTAGACAATGAAAGAGTTAACCAATAATATGGATTTCCCCTCCTAGTGATACGAGTAATAGGCTATAAGCGAATATTACCGTGTGTGGAGGAGTATATTCAAAGGGTCCAGGGTTACAATGATAACTCAACAAAATGTATACACAATTTATTTCAATACTAAAACGGGTTTTAGATTCTACTTATTATTAAAGTTCAAGCGTCTTTGTGCATACGGGTCATTCATTGTCTTTTTCTCCGTGAATCACTGCACTGGGGTACAAGCCACTGGTTACTGAAGTTATGGTGGAATGTCAAGAAGAGGTGATGCAGTAGACTGGTAGCGTCCAGGCAGGTCAGCAGCGGAAGCCCATGAGGTACATGGTCGCTCGGCAACGCGCTGGACTTCCGTGAGGAAGGTCATCGGTTCGAACTCCGCACTGTGCTACTTCCCTCGAACGACACAGACACTTCTTCCACCTAGTGTTCGAGGGTATAAGGATACCTATGACTTCGATCATATCTATTCTTAAAAAAAAAGTGCTAGGGTGGTCCAAGCAAGGTGCCAATGCTGGTCCAAGAAGGAGGTCAGGGTAGCAATGCTAGTTCAAGTAGGAAGTCAGAGCGGTCAGGCTTGTCCAAGCAGGACGGCAACTTAGTCCAGCAAAACAGCCGGGTGACACTAGCTAGGTGGCAGACTGTTCCGGGCAGAACGGCTGGGAGACTCTAGCTAGCTGGCAATGCTGGTCTTCATGTGAGACCAGAGCGGGCCAAACAAGGCGGGAGATTGCTCCGGGCAGGATGGCAGTGCAGCAGGCTGGTCCAGGCAGAAAGTTGAAGAGCTGTAGTGGAGACGTCGTTGCTGGTCGGCTGCTGACTGGTGATTGGTTTTTGGTTGGAGCTGGCAGTTATTCTAATAACAGCAGGGCGGCTTACTTTTCTTCCTCCAGGGTGAGGGGGTTGGAGCGGTCATCAGTGAGTCCCCCCAAAAATGAAGATCGGCCTTGTATGCGGTCAATCAGGTGGAGAGTTCCTTTCAGCGAGGCTGCCATGTGGAGAATTGTTCCTGGCAAGGAAGCCGATTAGAGTGTCATTTTCGCTTTTCCGAGTTTACCGTTTTATAGCAACTACATTATATACTCGTATTTAGGCACCACAAGCGGTTTGCAAGCGTGTCCAATGTCTGCACAACTCATTAAAATACCTCTTTTCATTACGGTCTCGATTGAAATTGGTATCAGCCTTGATAAAAGCGTGGTAAGGGCGTGGTCAGTTTTTCCACAGACGTACCGAACTAATTAATTAAAAAAATGTTATTTTTTTTCTTGTTTCGAGACGGTCAATCTCATCATGACGGGTAACTGGTCGACAGGTGATGCCTATGGGCGCATCAATACAATTGATTTTTAAACTCTGTCATGGATACAACGTAACATATCGAACAAAAACTGCTTCTCTGAAATAAAATGTTCCATAGTAAAACACTAGATGTATCAAATATAATCGTGTATGTAATATTAAATATATAAATAAGCAGTGCGGTAAAAAAATCCAACTCTAATTATAATAAATTATATTGCGAATCATATGTTTTACTTAATTAAGTGGAGTAACTACTTAAATGTAAGTTAAATAGTAGTTTATACCAATTTCAAAACTATTCACTCTTTGTACAATAATAAGCAACAACAAAAAAATAATGAAGATAATAATAAAATAGTATAAACCTAAGTTGAGTTAGTTCTTAGAAATAAAAATAACTTCTATTCGATCTCGCTTCGTTGCATTACAAAAATTAGACACTGACAGACATAACCTGAAAATAAACTGAATTTGGTATTTGTATCTAAATAATACATGAAAAAATAATAATATTATAACACAATAAAATTATAAGGCTTACTGTATAAGGTTTAGTTAAAAGTACCTTAAATAGTAAAGTTCTCTCTCACTAAATAAACAAAATAATATGCTTAATAAACAAAAGAATATGCCTAATTTTTACGCAAAAAACATAACCTCACACAGACTGTATAGCTCACACAAACCATATAGTGCTGATGAGACAGTTTTTCGGAAATAATGTCTAAAGGGATTCCCCATTATAGTACACGCTATTTATTCTAGATGGCATACAGTTCATAATGTAATTTATGGAGCCGATAAGTTTTAAAAAATGTTAAAGAATTGAAGCCGGAATCGATTTTAGAAAAGCATCTCCTGACTCCGACTCTGATTCAAACTCCACAAAAAGTCAACCGACTTCAAGACTCCGGTTTCGACTCTACAGCCCTATAAATAAATGATTACTAGAAATAATATGTTTCAAATTTCATTTATTTAAACTCGTGTTACTTTTACAACCAAGTCCTCACACTAAACTATAAATGAATCGTACGAGACGGAAATCGCCAAGGAGAAACCGATATGTCATTTTAGTTATTCAAAATGTCAAGATAACATTGCTACCGTGCGGCGTGCCGGACATTCATTTCATTCAATTAACAATTATAGCTCGTATTGTTTTGAATTGTATGAATATATGTCGAGTACAGTGAATCCCTGCCACTACATTCTGGCGCCATTATATGAATAGATGTCGAGTACAATGAATCCCTGCCACTACATTCTGTCGCCATTATATGAATAGATATAGAGTACAGTGAATCCTTGTCACTACATTCTGGCACCATTATAATGTATATGAGATGTAAAAAACACACTGGGATCATTTTTATAAGAAGATTTTATATTTTTTTAAAGTAAGAATGAATATATGTACGAGTACATGCAAAATTAAGTTAGAATATACATAGATAAAAGGAAATTTAACAATATTTTATAAAGTTATATCCATACATTTAATGCCATCTCCCTTTTGGGGTAGACTGAGATGAGAAACGTTAGAATTTCCTATCGCGACACACATATTTCGCCTCTTCTACTTCCATACAACTCTCAAGATTTCTCTTTTATTTCTTTTTTTCAAAATATCATTTCTTTGATCAAACCAAACTTTCCTTGGTGTTACTTTACCACCCCATCTTCTACTCACTTTCGCACCGTATATTTGTTGTGTAAGCCTTCTTCATTCATTCATCTACATGTTCAAGCCATCTCAGAGTGCTCTTTATATTCTAACATCTAACATCTTCATCAAGGTAAGAAATTATTTGTAACATTTATGTATGTTTAAAACATATCTTATGAAGAATGAAATAGTAAAATAAATTTTTAAAATACGAGTAGATTCAAAGTCATCGAGTATTTATAAGGTATTGTTTGTTGAGAAAATATCCCGAGTAAATTCTAAATTCAGTAATTATTATTTTATTTTCGTTGGGTACAGAAAACCTGACTGATTTAGTGGCGTGTGCTAATCTCTTTCAACCAAACAGAAATATGTCAATGAGGTATTTAGTAAAAACTAGTAATAAAATTGAGTACAAACGATAAATCAAACCCATAACCGTTTCCCGGGTCGGACAACAGGTGTCTTACTAACCGTTTAACGGGTCGGACAACAGGTGTCTTACTAACTTGGACATAGATGTTGTCATATAAAAAATATACATGACATGATTTTTTTAACAAGATTGTCGTAAATATAATTCAATCAATAAACCTAAATACCAAAATTTCGTCTTGAAATGTTTTTGCAATAAAACCACGAAAAATACATTTTCATAGTTTCATAATGTTCATTTAAAAATATTACATTTTCTATCACCGTCTTTATTCGTTCAATTAAAATATGTCAAAAATATTAATAATCCCCGTTACAAAAAATATTCATATTAATATATGATTGAAGAAGGATTTCATCTAAATAAAGACTATATACGAGTATTACGTACATACACACCATATTGCCATTTATCTATCGGGGTATGCAGAGTACAGCGCGTCTATGGACATCTCAAATAACTAAGTATTCATTAATCAACTAACTTATTGAAGTATGGTAAGCGTTGTTTGATTTTTTTTTAAATAATGTCCTTCAATGAATAAATCAATTATTAACTACAAGCTCCTCTTATTATGTAATCAGACTATCGTGCCTTAGTCGAATTCATAATCCAGCCTTGTTACTGGATACTAATGTCTAACTTTCAAACTTCAAAGTAAGATAATGTCACCACTTGATTATCTTATTTATGAAAACTACGATAAATTTGTACGAAATTTATCTTTAAATACTAATTTATTAATTATAAAAATAGTTATGATTTCAATATTTACTGTTAATGTCGGACTATGAATTTGGACGCTTAGTTGCCAACATTCCTGGCAGCTTTAAGCCAATCTATCATGTGTGTGTACATAATAATGTAATCTATAGTAGACAGCTTCTCTTTTAAAAAGTGAATTTTTAATCACACGCGTTTTTTAAGTCCGCCGCATCATCCATTTATGCAAGTTGCATAATGACTTATCAAATATCCTCCAAGAAAGGCTATGTATTATATTTTTATATTTCGGCTTCTGCCAATACGCGATCCAAATTTTACTTTGTGGCTCAGAAGAATCTTTCATTTACTTTTATGATAAACCTTTTCAAACACTGATGCTCGTTATTTATGCTTATATCATAACTTTGACATAATAACATGACGAATTCCGTGGCCTAGTTGATATCGCAACTCTAGCCTACTCACCACTCGAAAGTTGCGAGTTCAAATCCCGCTAGATCCCGGATTTAAAAAAAGGTTCCAGTCTAGGTTTCACTTAGATCTCTGTAACATCTTTCTGGTTGGTTGGAAGAAATTGCCACAAGACAATACGCCAGCCTAGTAGTTATGTATACAACGAAAGTATAATACAATAGAATACAATTTTGTAACTCGTTGTTTTTCTTTTTGTATTTTTTTTTCATCCGATAACCCAAATTTCATCCAATCGGATTGCCCAAGATTTTCGAAATTGTTTTAAATAGTGTTTTTTCTCTTTATCAATAATATCATATAATATAAATCTCTCACCTTTCATCAAAACTTTGTAAAACAATTGTTTGGTTGGTTAGTATAAATCGCTACTTTGCAATAAACCCGTCATTATGTACACTGCATAATAAAGTGTTAAAAATATTAAAACTATGTTTGTTCATCATTGGCAAGGATAACACATATAGTACGTGTTACATTTACAAAGAAATTAAAAAAATATCAAGTCATCCAAAACAGCTTACTCCCGTCTTAAATAACATCAACGATTGTATTTCCCAGCATTTAACAATGTTAAAATTGGCATGTGTGGTCTGTTTATTTTATATTTAAGTCTAATAAGTTTTCACACTGTTCTTATATTTAACATGTTGATTCTTGGCTTCATGTTTGCCAATGAAAGTACCTTTGACTACTTAAATAAGAAACCAGTAAATTTAATGTTGTATAATTAATACATTTTATCAGTTAGATAAAACTGAGAATAACACGAGTATGTGAATAGTAAAAGTTTGTAAATTGTTTTATCAAAAACTGTTTATTCCACTTTTTGTAACGGTATAATTCTACCGGTTTCAAGGCTTTCACCTCATCATCAGGGGAGTCACCATCAGAGTCTTGTTTGTGCTCCCCTGATGATGAGGGGAAAGCATTGAAACCGGTAGGGTTATACCGTCACAAAAAGTGGAATAAACAGTGTTTGATAAAACAAATTACAATGTCTTTAAACCTCCACAATGTTAATGCCTTAACTATAAACAATATAAAAATAGTTAAAGTGATTACGTTCTGAAGCATTTATTTCATAGGATTAAGATTACTATTTCATAGGATTAGGAACCTATTTCATAGGATTACGCAGGAAAAAAAATTAATAATAGAAATTTACTAAAAAAATTAGTGTATACACACCATGGACTAGCTAAATATGGCAAGTGCTCATGCATATTGATGTACTTTGCATTAGACCATGTTCGATTCCCGTTGCTGATCGATTTTTTTAAAAAAGGTTTCCATCCTGGTTTTCACTTAATACCTCTTTAAATATTACTGATAAGTTTGAAAAGGTTTCCACATAGCAAACTTGCCAGACTATACTGTATACAAGGAACATCATATTGTTGAGGGAGTTTGTAAAAGCTCTTCAGGTACAGAGTGGTTAAATAAACTGAAAGTGGAATTATAAAATTACCGAAGAAATTCCAAAGCCTCCAAAGAAATACAATAATTTACAAAACAAAAGCTGTCGAAAGGCTATCCTATTTATTTTGAGATTATCGCAACTACTCGTAATAGTCTAATGAAATGGTTTATTATAGTTTCACATTACAGTTGCGTTTTATACAGTGCAGACTGACCTGGTTCATTGAAATCGCTTCAAATTGACCAGAAAAATATTAAAATCCTTTAGCAAAACAGATTGATTTCAAGATGGCGCTAATGTTATGTCCCTATTAGATTTTTTTAGAACTTAATCTTTATTTTTGTAGCAGAATATTCAGCGTAAAATTAATCATAAAAATTTTCACAACACGGGCGGAAATTATGAATTTGTACTAAAAAACACATTTTAGCGGCATGTACTGGCTACCTAAATCACACGATCAAACAGTCTCAAATTTTTTTGTGGGGGTTATTTGAGAGGCAAAGCGTATGTTAATAAAAAAAAACTAGAACGATTATAAATAACCATGTTTAAAAAGTAATGTTTTTTTAAATTTTTCCAGAATTAAAGAACCCTCCCTGTTTATAACCATGAAATGTTTTCATAACGTTTAATTCTTTTGCAGGTATTTTGCGGTAAAAACTTGGTATCTGGAACATCACAACTTCACGTACGCATCCCAAAAGAATCAGCTGACTGTGGTTGGACACTACACGCAGATGGTGTGGGCCTCTTCACACGAGGTGGGCTGCGGTTTCACTAGCTGCGGCTCTGGAGGGCCTGGGGGAAAGCCTTTTTTCAATTACGTCTGCAACTATTGTCCGATGTAAGTGTATAAAATTTAGAATATAAAAATCTATTCATTGACGGAGGTTATGCAGTGTACATAAACTTTATTATTCAGTGTACATAAAACCCAATTTGTAATGAAAAAACATATGGTCGTCATAGATCATTTTAATTTTGCCGGTCAATTCAGAAATTTCACGTAAAATTCGTCAACAATGACATGCAGTTTATTCAGAGCAATTACCACCGATTAAGCTTTATACTTGCATTTTAAGGTTTACCTAGGATTTGTTCTTCAAAAACATATTAAAGGAGTTTTACTGAGTAGGTTGATTTAACCTTACATTGTCTGACGCCGCACTGCATGACAAAATGACGTACTATTGAAGCGAATCGAGCAACCATACAAATATCTTGGTCGAGTGTTTGTATCCTACATTGAATATCTTTGAAGAATTGTAAAATATAGTGGAAACGCTCTTGCGGTGATTAAGCCTCTAAACGTCGTTTTGTAATTTACGTTTTATGTATTTCCTAGAAAAAACATTCATTTCCAGTCGATTTTATATATTTTGGGTGAAATTTGAGAAAAGTATTGTTAAAGGATCTTTCATAAACGGCGTTGCAGAAATGTCAAGAGCTTTCTTTGCACATAAGCATGGAAGACTATGTTGACTATCGAGAAATTTTCCTAGTATTTTATTATAAAATGACATTTGCACAGTTAATAAACGACCTATTAATAAAATAATGAACGATAAAAACATAACGAATTTATGTTGCAAACAGAAAAAACGCAAGAAGGAAAAATAGCCAAAAATGTAAAAAAACATTATTAAAAAAATCTGGTGAAAAATTGATTAAAATGCTATTGAGACTGTGGACCAAATAAATGGAATATGATTCTGTTATGAAAACTGATATGAAAAATGGTCAAGCGAAAAAGAAAAAAAGTATAGAGAAGACTAGCAATGAAACAGGGTGTCATTATTTGGGCAGGATGCAACTTATTAAAATCATTAATCATACGAGGCATATCCAGAAAGTAAGTGTACTGAATTTTTGTAGGCTACAATTTTCTTTATTTAAACAAAAAAAATACGTGGTTACCGTAGTACATATATAAGCTATTTTTCGACATAGTCGCCATTTCTCTCAATGCAGGTGGTGAAGCGGGGTATCAACTTTTTGATGCCTTCCTCGAAGTAGTTTCCCGCCAACCCCTCCGTCCACTTCTCCACCTCCTCCTTTACCTCCTCGTCGGTTGAAAACCTTTTTCCACCCATGTGCAGCTTCAGGGAGGTAAAGAGATAGTAATCTGAAGGTGCTAGGTCAGGGGAATGCGCGGGATGGTTCAGGACACCCCATCTAAACGAGGGGAGCAGTTCCTTCGTGGTGTTGGCCGTGTGTGGTCTTGCATTGTCGTGCAGCAGGCAGACTCCCTTTGTCAGCATGCCTCTCCTACTGTTCTGAATCGCCCTCCGCAATTTTTTTAGGGTCTCACAGTATCTTGCAGAGATTATGGTCTCCCCTTGAGGCATATATTCAATTAAAATTATGCCTTGACAGTCCCAAAACACGGATGCCATGATTTTCTTGGCTGAAATTGTGGTTTTGAACTTTTTGGCGGAGGGTGAAGAGGTGTGACGCCACTGTTGAGACTGCCTTTTGGTTTCAGGCGTGTAGTGTGCAACCCAAGTTTCATCTCCAGTAACGATGGAGCGGAGAAATTCATCTCCATGGAGTTTGCAGCACCTCAAAAACTCTTGCCCGGCATTATTTATTTCGCACTTGGCGGGAGATTGGATTGACATTTTTCACGAAACTTGTTGTCGCGTCGACACTTCTCAACGTACTGACCTCAAACCGGTCTCGTTGCGGAGGGGAAGGGTCAGGCTACACGGAAGTGTAGCCAACATGTCGAAAATAAAATCCATCCGGTCGTGAGAGCCTCAGTACACTTACTTTCTGGATACGCCTAGTACATAACTTATTTCATCATTTTGATTGAATATTGGAGACATTGAAGGTTATTAAGTGACGTGAGTCATAAAAAACGAGACATACTGCAGATTCATGTGTTGGTTTACCTTTTCTTTGTCCGAATTCAACTGGTTTTATTTTGTTACCGTGAGTGTACTCGACAGCATATTTGCTGTGGGAGAGTGTAACAATGTCATCATATTCAACCAATAGGGCACGCTTTTAACGAAATCCAGCTTAATTACGAGTAATTTAACTGTTAGTTTAATTTATTACAATGGAAAATTTTCGAATATGTTGAGTGTATGTAAAAATTTAAACCAGACTAAATTTAGATAAGTCATATAGCATCATTCACAAGTATGGTTTTTCTTATTTTTTTTAATAATAAATTAATTAACCCGTATATTTAAACACATCAACGATAAGAGTTATTTAAGATAGCGTGAGATTAAGAGATAATTGTAAAAAAACAAGGTTTTATAGCTTCGATATATGTATATATATATTTAGGAAGGCAAACCATTCTACAGCTTTGACATATTTAATAATAAATAATGGTACTCGTAAAATAATTCAAAGTCTACGAACATTTAAATAAATGAGAATCGTGCTCCCGGTTAACTTAATGAATATGAATAAACTAATATTATTGTCATTAACTTATTCTGTTTTCACAAACGTTTAAAACGCTAAAGAAATGGAATAATGAACTGCTACTAACTGATTTCTATAGTTGTGCAACGGATACAGCATTACAGAATTCACACTTAAAAGTCAATTAAACGTGAAATGCACTTCTAACGTGGTGAAACGCATATTTTCAACAAATAGAAAATAATATACAGTTCATTCACATAATCACTCGAATTGATTTTCTCAATTGTTTCCTTATATCGATAAAAATAATCTTCCTGCAGAGATTTGCGTGCAATTTATAATCTATATACATAAAAATGTAAATGTTCGTATATTGAAAATCTCTAATCTCCGAAAGTTCTTTACCGATTGCTTTGAAATTTTGACAAAAGGTTGCATTCGTATACGAAAATGTGTACATATTTTTATTTATATTCAGTTGTATATAAAAAAGTTTATAAATCAGAAAAAATAACGTTTGAGCCTCCTGCAGCGACACATACAAACTAAACTTGACAGTTATGTCACATTGCATTTTCGACGTTTCGGAATTAATATTAAATAATTAAATATTAAATATCTATATAAATAAAAATGTAAATGTTCGTTAATTAAAAATCTCCGAAAGTTATTCACGGATTGCTTTGAAATTTTGACAGTTCCATTATTAAATATTAAATAATAAATATTAAATAATTAAATATTAAATATTTAATAATAAATATTAAATATTTAAATAATAAATATTAAATTTTCAAATACGTTTATTGAAAAATAGCGCCATCTGCGCTATACTAAATAATTTGTTCGCCATTTTCATTTCGTAATGTGCGTCGTTGACATGTACCTTTAAAGAATATCTGTTTCACTTAGCTTTTTTACCTTTTTTTTATTTTTCTGTTCAATTAGCGATAAAATTGAATTGTGTTGGTTGATTTTCGTTTGAATTCAGATCATATCGTGAATTGACCTCTTGGAATGACGCGATCATTTGCTTCAGAGAGACAGCGTGATGTTGGTATGTACATTTTTGACAAACGTCATATTTAATGTAAACGAACTGCCAAATTTTTGCTAATTTGTAACAAGATGTATTAATTTGTCATTATTGTTAGTTTTTTGTAATGTATTTACCTAAATAGCTTGCTATTTATTAGAATCGAGCCTTATATTAAAGTCGATAAAATAATAAAAATTACTGAACGTCGTTACAAATATTAAACGTATTGGGGCAAATTTGTCTGCAATTTAGTGACGTTAAAAGTAGAATTGGTTGAAAAACTATTTCCCAATATTCAAATCAATTAAAAGAACCACGATTGGCTGAGTGAACGAGTTATTCTTGCATCCAAGAACAAAGACGTCTGCGAACTTAACAATATTATTCAGTTCCTTTTTTAATGTTTCACAATTGTATATGTTTCTGCTATAACTTTCTTTCTTTTTTTTTCAGTGCAATCGATCTTTCATTTGAATTCAAATCATATCGTGAATGACCTCTTGGAGTGACACGATCATTTGCTTCAGAGAGACGGCGTGATGTTGGTATGTACATTTTTGACCAAAGTCATATTTAATTTAAACGAACTGCCAAATTTTTGCTAATTTGTAACAAGATGTATTAATTTATCATTATTGTTAGTTTTTTGTAATGTATTTACCTAAATAACTTGTTATTTATTAGAATCGAGCCTTATATTAAAGTCGATAAAATAATTAAAATTACTGAACGTCGTTACAAATATTAAACGTATTGGGGCAAATTTGTCTGCAATTTAGTGACGTCAAAAGAAGAATGGGTTGAAAAAGTATTTCCCAATATTCAAATCAATTATAAGAATCACGATTGGCTGAGTGAACGAGCTATTTTTGCCGCCAAGAACAAAGACGTCTACGAACTTAACAATATTATTCAGTACCTTTTTTAATGTTTCACAATTTTATATGTTTCTGCTATAACTTTCTTTCTTCTTTTTAGTGCAATCGATCTTTCATTTGAATTCAAATCATATCGTGAATTGACCTCTTGGAGTGACGCGATCATTTCCGAGCACGGCGATGAACGCGACAGACTGAGAGTGAACGCGACAGACTGAGAGTGGCTGAAGGACATCAAACATATTGTTTACCCACAAGCATTGTGAAATTAAACATATTAGAAACGTGTGCTTTCTCTTTTCTTTCTTTTCCATTTAACCAGACTGAGCCGCAGCAACGCGTGGCCGGGTACAGCTAGTTTCCAATAAATATAGACACAAGGTCTAACATTGCATATAAAAATTTGAAGGAACTTCTTTATTTACATAATTAAGCTGATTAATAAATATTTTTAGATTCTCATTGATCCTCATTAAGGAAAGTGTTTTATTATTTTTGTGTTATGATTATCGGAATACCAACGACATGGAAACCTTAAAGAGGCTTCTTAAAATTGAATTCCCACTTTACTGCGGTCATACCTTGAGCTGCTCACAAGCTGGCCTTTGGATCAACGGTGAGCATGATTTATTGACAGGGCTTACATACTTACATATTTGACGGTAGATAAAGTCAGGTCGTTAGGTTGCTTGCCTGCAGTTTGTTTGAATATTGGTAGGTCGTTGTGAGGTTCACGCAAGCAAGCTCGCGGCAAGAATTATGATTTTAGTCGCTAAATAGCATTTGAGAGATCAATTTATGTTCTGATATTGTACCGTCAGTACTCAATAGTTGCAGTCTCATTTATAATCACCGGAATACTCGTATGTTATGTACGGGAGCAACTCGGGGATATGTGTATGGAGACGTTATCACTATTTGGCACATCTCATGGTCATTAACTATTTCGATGCACTTAGAAGAATGTGCTAAATTGTATAACGTTTCTATTGAATGCTCATTGTTACCAATTCTATTGTTTGACATCAATTTGCTAGTTCATGTGCTCCATAGATAACAATTTGGCACTCCCAGTTTCTTGCTCCAATAACCAAGCACTTGAAGCATAAAATCAATTACTTCGCTAACATAATCTTAATATTAATTAATTGTGTAATTGAATAATTTAAGTTACGCACATCACTTACTAACATACTTCAATAAATGATGTTTTCCGAATTGAGAATGTGTCGATTAATCTTTTAATTTCTTCGGTGACACACTGTTCACATATTATCAAAACTATTCATACACTTAGATCAGAGAATTATAAGAGTATCATCCAAAATACTTTTATACTCAAACTTATACTGCGGGTATATGATACACAGTTTTATAACAATTTATTGTTATTTTTTTTTGTAATATTTTTTTTAAATTTCAGAGGTAATTGGTCCCACAAACTCGGTCGCCCCTACAGAAAAGGAAAACCATGTACTCGGTGTCCTAAAAACTGTCGATTGAACAAACTGTGCACCAACCCATGTCCCTACGCTGACCAGTGGAGCAACTGCAAGGAGCTGATGCGGAAGGTTGGCAAGGCATGGGTCTGCGAGACCAACACATCGGAGGGGAAGACTCGGCAAGGGCAGTGTCGGGCCTCCTGCAATTGCAAAAATCAAATTCATGAATGGCGGTAGACCACTTCTGCTTGGCGTGCAGTTTTCCTTATACTAAATTGTAGCTAAATTATCATTTAGTTATGGGTATTAAGCTAAATCTATAGTAAATTTATGGTCTTCAGTCATGACGTACCCACCCAATTTACGGCAATTTACTGTTTTAACGGTAATTTTACGATATTTAGTTCAAGTATAATAATTTTATCATATTTAGTTAAATTTGTCTTAATTTAACTGAATTAGTACTTAATTTATAGTTCTTAGTCAAATTGATCGTTTTATATTTTCTTTATGTTTTACTCAACATATCATACACGCACATATGGTAAAGGGGGGATAAAGGTGGGTTATGATTATTATCTTAAGACTCAATATTGCATATTTGAATGTGCCATACAAAGAATCAAGGTCATTAAATATATATAAAAATCGTTTCCAAACTAAAAATGTTGCAGGTTAAACTTTTTTTTAATGTTATGAATTTTTGAACACTGATTATATATTATTTCATTACCCGCTATTTTCAGGCGCTGTCGGTAGATAAAATAACAGTTTTTTAAACTATTTATACAATATTCAATGGTTCTATCAAATACAAAAATTGCTTCAATAAGTAATTGAATGTATTTTATTTATAATTTTAAAAGATACATATTTATCTTGGTTGTGAAAATATGTCACGTTTGGGACACGCGGAAATAAATTAATATTTTTCAATGTGGACTGTACTATTTCGACGATATGAATAAATATCAAATACCACAAACCTTTGTAATTTAAAAAAATAAATTACTTTAATAATAAAAATAAGTAAACAAATATCCATATTTGGTTTACTTATTTTCACAAAGAAATTTTTTCTTATTAATTCTGTTTTTAAGTATTTTTTTCCGAATCGAGTAAATGTTTGATGATAAAAATATATTTACATGTTTAATTTTCACAACAAATTAAAAAAAAACTTTTTAGATATTAATTTTAACGTTGCCTTTATCGCGTGTTTAAAATAGCATAAAAGTAAAGGACCAGAATAAAAAATGTCCTGATGATATTGATATATAATTAAAAATAACCGTTTTGTTTGCACATATTTAGATTGTGAAGTATTAAATTTAATTTCTTTAATAGCACAGGAAATCCAAAACGAATTTGATAAAATTAAATCGTTAGAATTTAATGAAGTAAATTTTTTGTAAAAAGGCTGTCATTAGTGTTTTACGAAAATAATTTATTTTATGTTCTGGTATTAGAAATCTGGCCTCTAATTTTAAAATCCGCAGATGTTATTATTATCTAATTCCTTTCACCATAAAGACTATAAGATGAAATTTTTTATTACCAAATATGTGTAAATTTATATTATACCAATTCAAAACAGGCTTGTCCTAAATATTTTAAAAAACATTTGATTATTTATTTTGTAAAACAATCTTTTAAAACCATATTAAAATGTATATTTTTACCAATAGTGAATTTGACAAAGCTTAATCAACACCAACTTATTGTATATTTTGGCCATCTATATCCAGTAACATACGTACAACAACTTACACCGAAAAGAGCATTTAATTTATAAAATTGATTTACTCTATTCCTTAATTTTAAGCTATGATATAATATCGTAAAACAAATATTCAGTCGAGTAAGCGACACGAAATACTACAACAAAGAAATGTTAGTTTATATTACATAATTTAAATTAATGTTTGAATTTTTTTTAAATATATTGTAGAAATTTTATTATGTTTTTACTAACTTAAATATTTTTTTATTCATTTTAAGAATTCAAACAATTCTCCAAAAAAATAACACGGAATTGTATAGTATAGGTACAAGTATATTGTCTTGTAGATGAGCTTAAAGATAAAAATATGAAGTCATTGTTTAGATTTAGTGGTGACTTTTATGATATTGTCTAAAGTACACTAGATAAAGAAGAGAGTATTATATTTTATAATTTTGGTTTATTTGATTAAGGTATATCAATACTCATTTTATTAATACTAGAATATTACGAATTATATACTGTGTCGTCAAAACTAATGTATTTTCCATTCAAACTATGTATTTTCTTTGTAAAATGTTTTTTTATGTAATAATAATGTACAGAAAATTTGGTAGGTATTAAAGTTTTAAAATAACAGTTTTTTTTATAAAGTCATACTTGTATTGTTTCATAAAAAAAACATTTGATCAAATGAATTATTTGTGTTTTCTTTTGCTTTTTTCCTCAAAATACGCCGAAATTACACTTTTAAATTCATACTCCGGAAGTTCTTTTTTCATATTTGGAAACAAATAATAGGCATCCGGAACCAGGTCTGGGCTATAGGGACGGTGAGTTAATTTTTGGAAGCCACAGCTGGTAAGAGTAGCCAGTGCATAATTGCTTTTGAGCACGGGTGGATTGTCATGCAAAAGCAGCACCCCTTTTGTCCGTTTTCCTCTCCTTTTCTCCTTCACAGCTTTTTTTAACTGCATCAGCAGACCAGCGTAGTACTCTCCAGTTATTGTGATGCCCTTATCTTTGTAACCTATCAGCAGTATGCCTTCCGTGTCCAAAAAAATTGTAGGCATAATATTTCCAGCTGATTGCGACACTTGTTTTTTTTTGTTTAACAATATAACATTAAATGGCGCCCGAAAGAGGCAACTCCAATTACATTTGAAAGTGATAACTAATAAATTCATGTCGTGGTTTTGACTTACATATTTTATTCAAAATTAAGGAGACAAACAAATAAATAAAGTACTCATTTAACCTTATTAATCTTTGATTGTAATAATCTTGATTGTATGATTTGGAAGGTACGAGTAACTTTTACGTTTATAAGCATTGGTTTTTTGAGATTTTTTTTGTTTAAAATTTAATATAATAATTACGGCGTTATCCGTACACAGAATAGAAAAAAATGTTGTAAAAAATCCTACTGAAACGGGCTACATAAAATTATTATTTTTTAAATTGATTTTTTGCAAATTTATAGTTAAGTTATCTCAATATATGTATATTATTTTATATCATTTATACGACTGCAATCGTCCATGCCATCTACTCGCAGTTTTTAAAATAATTTTCGATTTGCACGACAATATCGTACTTTTAATGTAAAGCTGTCAAAAATGGATTTTTTTACAAAATTTCTTAGGTTTTTTTAACGTAATATTAATTATGAAAAATGATGGACATTATTTATATTTTACACCATAATGTCAAAATTCAAAATGTATTGCAGCAAATTTGTAAAAGGAGGTGGGATTCACGAATCATATTTTAAAATTGAGCACAAGCGGGGAAAAGTTGTAATTATTATCCATAGATGGCTGCGATTTTCGAGTGTCGTATTTCGGATTAAAATTCATTTAATATTTTAATGCAACAGTGTTATAAGTTGGATAAATAAAAAATTGTTATACCAAAATTTTGTTTTGTTCAGTAGTTATTCAATTTATACCATTACCACTCAACGAAATACGCTGATTTTATAATTTCATTATTAAGAGTTTTAATAATATATTTTCATACTTTTGAACTTGAAAAATGAATTATAATTTCGAATGATCTAAAGTTAATTGGCGATTTCGACCGTTTACCTTGATGTATGGAAGCGAAATCTGAACCAAGAATATCTGGTATTAGAATATATGTATAAGTAAGGAAAAGTCGGATAAAAGAAAACTAAATACATGTGTTATTATTTCATTCATTTCCGGTTGATTTCGATCATTAAAATTTCAACAAAATATAATTCAAATTCAAAGTGCGAGCCAATACTGAAATCCAAGATATTATGTAGATTTCAATATTAAAACGCAGGCCAAAGCTCAAAAGGTCCAGGGCCGTATGCCGTACAAGAAAAAAAACATAATAGGTATACTTAATTAACATATTTAAATTAACATGGTTACCCTTCAACATATATTCTTCCTTCTTTTCTAGAAGTTATGTATAAACAAATTTTACATAAATAGAAGCATAATAATATGAATTGAAACCTTGATTAAAGAAAAGTTCAATAAATAATTTGGTAAAATGAAAGCATAAAACTCTACACGCTCTATACCAAGGGTGGCCAACCCGCGGCCCGCGGGCCACGTGCGGCCCGCTGAGCGTCTACTTGTGGCCCGCGGAGCATATGCACACATTTTTTTCTTTTAGTGTACATAAAACCACCAAAAGAACATTCTATCGTGCGTAGTTCGTATCATATCCCATATATGGAAGTATCTCAGTACATTGATTCAACTATCGTGACAATTTCTTCTATGGTATATTCGTGTTAACAAACAATCACAACGTTAAGCTGATTTTAAAAAGCGCGCACGCCGATCTTGCGTGGATAGCCGTGAGCGTGAATGCGGGGTGGGATGCGTCGTGCGACCGCCAGTCTGTGGCAAGCTCGCAACGCCGTCGGACGTGTGGTCGCTTCCATTGTGTGCGTTATCGCCATGTGTCTCGTGAGATTTTGCGATCGACTTTCAAATACACATTGATAGGAATACAAGTTGCTATAATCGAGTATCCTGTCTAATACTATACCGAGTCCTGTCTACTTTTTTAAGTGCAGTGAAGGTAAGCAAACCCAGCTTTTATTTTTTTGAATTAATCTATGATATTTGGCTTTGATTTTGTCGAGTTCTATTTTTTGTTTTGTGTTTATTATAATTATGGGTATCTAACCAAATTACCAACCGTGCTGTTCACTGGCTTTTGTCTGAGTACCTACTTTTTCGTTTATTAGTACAAAAAAATAAAAGGCCTTTCTTTAGTATTTTACTTACTTTACATACTTTGTTTTTATTTTACTAATGAATTAGCTCGAATCAGATCCTTAATGGCAATACAGATTTTTTACAATGCACCACAAGCATCTCATCCTTTTGTCAGAAAATTATGTAATACTGATGTCATTTTATTTATTTTTTTAGTTAAAAACGAAGACCCACAATGGCGTCAAGTAGTAAAGACGTTGGACTAAAGAAGAGAAGAGTCACAGAAGAACTGAGAAGTTTTCAAGACAGATGGACTATAAACTATTTTTTCGTGGAATTTCAAACAAAGCCAATATGCTTGATATGCAATAATTCTGTTTCTGTCTTGAAAGAGTTTAACATTAAACGGCATTACGAGGCTAAACATGCAAATAAGTTTGATAAGTACGAAGGGCAATTTCGACAAGACCAAGTAAATGAATTAAAAAGAAAACTTTCTGCACAACGTCGGATATTTACTAGAGCGGCTCAAGAGTCAACATGCTATGTGAAAGCTTGTTATGCTTTAGCCATGATACTAGCAAAAAAATCGAAGCCATATTCAGATGGTGAAATGGTTACGGAATGTTTGGAGAGTGTCGTTGAAATTCTGTGCCCAGAAAAGAAAACGGATTTCTCAAAAATACTAGGCGTGTGGACGACATTGGACAACATATTGAAGATAATTTGAAAAATCGAGCATCCAAGTTCATATTTTTTGCTCTAGCATTGAATGAAAGCACAGACCTAACTGATACCGCCCAAGTGGCGATTTTTATCAGGGGCGTTGATGTCCATTTTAACAAAATAGAAGAATTATCGGCACTGTATCCACTTAAGGACACTACTTGCTCACGAGATTTGTTAGGAGCTGTTACATCGACATTGAATCGCTTATCGTTACAACTCAACAACCTATCGGGCTTAACAACAGATGGTGCTCCAGAAATAGTTGGAAAACACGAAGGTTTAGTAAAATTTATTGAAAATGAGGCCTGCAAAGTTGGTAATACTTCGATGCTAAATTTTCATTGCATTATTCATCAGGAGAATTTATGTTCCAAGTCCCTTAAAATGGATCATCTCATGAAGGTGGTCATCAAAACAGTGAACTTTATTAAGTCGAAGGGGTTGAATCACCGTCAGTTCCAAGAGTTTCACAAGTCTTTGGATTCAGAGTATAATGACGTTACATTTTATGGAGAAGTAAGATGGCTGACCCGTGCCAAAATGTTGAAAAGAGTGTTTGATTTGAAGCAAGAAATACAATCATTCTTCGCAAGCAAGTCAAAAAGTATCCCAGAATTTGAAGACAAGGAGTGAATTAGCGACTTTGCATTTCTGGTCGATATAGTTTGCCACCTAAATGTTGTTAATACTCTTCTACAAGGGAAAGAGCAACTAATTAATAACATGTATGATCTTATTTCCGCATTCCAAATGAAACTTGGGCTTTGGGAACAATAGTTAAGGACAAAAATCTTCACTCACTTTCCTATATTGTTATTGCAGCCAGACATCACACAAATGGCGGCGGATAAATACGCTTCGTTGATATCCGACTTGAACCTAGAATTTGAAAACCGATTTCAAGATTTTAAAAAGCATCGTGTGCTTTTTGCTGCATTGCAACGCCATTCTCCGTAGACGTGAATTTATTGCCAGGAATTTTACAAATGGAACATTGTGAAATGTGTTGTGATGTACAGTTAAAGGAGAAATTCAATCAGGTTGGTTTTACAAAACATATTTGGACAAGGAGAAGTATCCTGCATTTTACAAACATGCTCTATCGATGATTTTGCTATTTGGAAACACTTATACGTGTGAACAGCTTTTTAGTCGAATGAACCATATTAAATCTCAAATGAGAACACGAATCACTGATGAGCATTTGGAAAATTGTTTGCTTGTAGCAACAATATCAATCGTTATCAACATTGATGCACTTAGTTCTGATAAACAAAATCAGACGTCTCACTAAAATTTATTATATTTTGTTTATTTTTTATTATTATTTTTTGTATTGCCTAACTCTAATCTAATAAATATGTTTGATTCTCATTTTTGTTATATCTTCTTAAAAAAAAAACAATATATTTCTTGTTTCCTTTGAATAATAAAAGAAATTTTGTTGTATGGCCCGGTAGGAAATCTCATTTCTAAAATCTGGCCCGGCTGCTGAAAAGGTTGGCCACCCATGCTCTATACTTTATGAGTAGAATTAAGAAAGTGGCGTTGTTATTGTTTAGTCACATTGAGAGAATGAGTCACAAAATACTTACAAAGAAAATATATGTCTGAAATGAACAGAGTGCGAAGAAAAGGTGGAGTGGGGGTAAGAATTAAAGGAGATAAACAAATAGGTACTCAGGGAAAGGCTAGAAGTATGAGAAACAGGAGAGCATGTGTGACGAGTAAAGATGCGTAAGAGAGAGAAAACTGTGTACATGGATAAAAAGGCGTGGAAATATGTCCTCTCGGCTTACCCCAAAATGAACATGGTGTGATTATACTCGTATTATGCGGATATTATTTCGACTTGTTACTGCCTTGCATTAAAGGTGCGAATACGCGTCAAATTCATAGTTACCAGATGTTAAACCAAACTATAAACCAAGATCATTGTAACATCGGTTCTAAACCCTGATTAAAAGTCGTCGTCGTCGTTGCTGGGCCTCGTAGTCGTGGATCTCCTCGCCACTCTAACGTCAATTCAGCTGGAAAGTAAAGCTGTGCCGTGGAGTTTGGTTTTTAAGTGAGTGGGCCGTTGTACACCAGCAAACTCACCGACCACACCGCTATATTGGATTCGATGGTACACTTGAAGTAAGATAATGGGAGCACATCGGCATGTTTGTTTTCTTTAAAGAATAGATATAACCGAAGTCATAGGTATTCTTATACCCCCAATACTAGGTGGAAAAAATACCTGTGTCATTAGAGAGGAGTAGCATAGTGCGGGGTTCGAACTGGCAACCTTCTACACAGAAGTCCAGTGCGTTACCGCACGGCCATGACATCTATATAATTTTATTTATTATAATTTTATTTAATTTAATTAACGACACAACTGAGCCTTTATACGAGTATACAAATGAACATGTGACAGGTTATACAAGTACTTAAAATTATTGACAAGTAATACAAAACTTTATCTTAAATTAACATGGAGATACAAAAAGCAGTAGTAATAATAAATTACAGTCATTGTTTAAAATTATTTAATAATTATATGTATATTTAAGTTCAATATATGTTATGTATGTATACCACAAAATGTTGCCAAACTTCACCAAGCAGACTTACGTAATTGTCGAAGACTTATTTTATCGAGGTAAAGAACTCAGATTTATTTTTAGTGGAATAACGCTTACATAGAACAAAAAATGGATTTTTTGAGAATTTTATGGATAGATCTTGAGATATAGAAAACACATGGGCTCACTTGTAGAACGAGATGCAATTTGCTTTGCAGAATCGAAACCTTCCACATGTTGATGCAGGGTTACTCAACTTCAGAGGCAAAGTATCATATTGTCCTTAATGCTTCGTTTACACTAGGTTATTTATACGAGTATTAATAAAGGAGAGCACAAAGTTAGTAGCTTTTTATAAATATTGTTGTGATATTCTGGCGAATACTATATATACTTATATTAAAAATATCTAATTTGTTGCAAAACTCATTTCCAAATCTTTGCATACGAATTATAGAGGAGTTGATTTTATAATTAGAATAACAATTTTCGGTATAAAAGGGATTGAGCTGTCTTGTAGATCTAGTGGGAATACGAAATGCATAGTTACCTGATTTTAAACCGAACTAAAAATCAAGATCATTGTACCATCGGTTCTATGTTAAACCCTGATTAAAAGTATCGTTGCAATGAAGGACACAAAACAATGGAAGAAGCGAACCGTAGCAAAAGTGAGTATTTATGTAGTGTATGCATTTAGCAACACGAGTACGAATACATACATACACGGCTTATATCCGCATACAATACTCGTAGCATATACAATAGTATTATGGTAGTTACGTCAGGACACAGGATGGAAGTGCTCAGACGGAGCCTTCGCCTCATTCATTCTGGTGATTAAGCATGTTTGTGTTTAGTAACACAAAGAAAGTTTTTATTACTTTATATGAACGATCATTCGGCTGAAATTAAAATAGCGTGTGCAAATACGCGGCATATTTATTTATTTATTATTTATAAACAAAACACTGTAAAAACTGTTTGGCGGGTTTATTGCCAGGCGGCAATCTCTTCCAACCATCCAGAGAAAAGTGAATAAAGGAAGTTACAAAAAATATTCAAATGATTATTCATCTTGATGAAATTTATGAACGATATACTCGTAAAAGTAAAAATGAGATATCATCAAACAAAGGAAGAGGAAAGGATGGTGGATAGGATAGAAAAATCAGGGATGAAACACGTTATATTACTAGTATTTTTCATTCGCTGCTTAAAACGTGCCAAGCATGTGTATGTGTGTGTGAAAAAAAACAAATAATTATAATAAAAAAAGGATAATTTATAAAACACCTTTTTATCATAGATACCAGAATCCGACTCACGAACTGAACCCACCACTATTGAAAGATTAAAAATATTACAGAAAATAAAATAAGTTGAATAAGGATATGAAGGTGGAGGTTGCGGCCATTAGATTGGGTACTTCCCCAATCTACATATATTTGTAAGAAAAATGTTAAAACCTAACAAAGGAAAAATGAACTTCAAAGAAACCTTTCTAGATTTCCGATATGTGATAGTGATGCATTCGGCTTTAGGTGGAGTGTAGCGAGTGCGCGTAGTTTTCAAATATACTCATAAATTTTTAAAAGATCTTCTAAAAAGGGGTTTCTTCAAGTACATCTAATATATTTCAATTTCTTTTTTAAATTAGACAAATATTGTACAAATCGAAAGACGGAAGAAATTAACGCGTATAACATTATTTCATAACATATGCATTATAATACATTATAACCTCAAACGTTTTATCTGAAATTTTAACTCATTAGGTGTCATTTTAATATTTATGTTTTTCATAAAGGTAAAATGAATGTTGATAAAGAGATAATGCATAAATTTTATTATTATTACTACGAGTATATAATAATAGATTGAGCTAATCTAAAAAATAATGATAGCTCATTTTCTTCAAAAATAAGTTATCATATTTTACGCTTTGCATGATAACATGTATGTATGATTATGTTAGGTATATATTAATTTAACATTTTTAGTAAAATATATAAACGTTTTATAAATTATGGAAACCTTTTTTTTTTCATAAATACCGTGATTTAAAAGACGGGACTCTAGATACACATACCATTTTCGACCACTGTTGATTAGTTGGTAAGACCCCTGTCTCCTTACCCAGGGATTATGGGTTCGATTTCCCTTAGTACTTCTATTAAGCCATGCTGCTCATGGCTGGGCGTTGGGGTTCTCTGATGGATCTGGAACTGAGTAGATGATTCGCCTCCACTTCTCTCGGTCCTGAGTCATGATAAGTATAACACTCAATGAGCAACTAGTTATCTCTATCCACCTTGTCAGAGATCGTCCTCTAGCTCACCGTCCCTCAACATTTTTAGTCACTATTGACTTCTCCAAACTATTTTCGTGTATTCTGGTGACATGCCCAAATATGAAAGTATTCCTACATCTTGTTGATAGCATTTTCTTGACCTGTAGATCCTACAGCATGGACACGTTAGTCAGTCTAGCAGTCTATGAGATGCATTCGGGGCCAACATCACATCATGAAAATATTCAGTTGGTATACAATTGTTTTAAAAGCACCTTCAGTCATGGTTTCACTTACGATTACGTTGAAAATTTTCTGGTTGGTAGGACGAAATTGCCACATCGCAGTAAGCCTGCCAGGTTGTGTTGTATATAATAAAAGTGTAATACTCGTACAATACATTTGTAGCGATCACTCAATACTTGAAAACATTTATTTTATTCAGGTTCATTGTAATCATAATCAAAATCAATCTTTATTGTAAATATTTCCTTACTTTAATTGTAAATTTGCTTGAAAAAAAAATGAAGCTCTCCATTTTAAATCCTGAATTCAAAAATAAGAAAATATGATGGAATTTAAACTTGTTTCAAAACAAACATTACAGGAAGTGACACTTAGTAGAAGAAGGATAAAAGTGAGATAAAGCTTGTGGAGATGCGTGCATTTAGAAAAAAAATATTGTGTCAATGTATGGAAGAAGATGAAATAAAGAAATTAGAAATGAATGCACGGATAAAATGTATGTGTTAAGTAAGATGAAGAGGGGAGCCTTAAAACGGTTAAGACATGTGGAGAGAATGAATGACAAAGCGATAATACTAGTCAGAGAATAAGGTGTGCGAGGAAGAGATAGACCTAGGAAAACTTGGCTAGATCAAATGGATTAAATTTTGAACGATAGTAAAATGAAAAGTGTTAATAATAGAAGATTGACACCTCTGTGGCCTAGTTGGTTAGACGTTTAACTTCCAGCCCGGGAGTTATAGGTTCGATTCTCGTTGAAACCCAGATTAAAAAAAATATTTAAGTCTAGTTTTCACTTAAGCCAAATTTAACGTATTTCTGGTTGGTTGGAAGATATTGACATATGAAAATAAGTTAACCAGTTCGTACTGTATACAACGAAAGTATAAAACAATACAAGATTGCTTATGACGTAATGTATGAATGAATGTGGAGGAGAGGAACGATGTGTGCTTGAATAGAAAATTTTGGAGATCTGTTATCTCTGCCTAACCCGCAAGGGACACGGTGTGATGATATGTATATTTGCAAATTTGCATGATATTTTCTATTTATAACACTGCAATCATAATCCTTCTTCAATCGCGATTTTTTATATTTTTAAATTTGACAAAGCAGGAATAAAAAAATATTGAAATTTAATTTGACCATCTGTTTAAAGTTGAATTATCATAAAATATTATTGACGTGCTTAATGTCAGTATACGAAATGTCATCCGGCTTAAGTTGAGGATTTTACAAGGAAAATAATTACTTGGAGATTTCATACTAAACGCATATGCTTTAATACAATTCAGGTTTTTTTTATTATTTACCAGTTTAATTTTTAGATCATAACAGATATGTTGTAAAAACATCTTTAAATATGATTCTTAAAACTTCAGACATGAAGAGAAAAACATTAAAATTTATAAAATCTGTTGAATGTATTACTTTAATGTATTACTGTATTACTTTAATGTATTACTTTCCTTGTATACAGTACAACCTGGCGGATCTATTACAGTATGGAAATATCTTTCAACTAACCAGATATATGTTTAATAGGTCTTAAGACGAAACGACAATCGAGCGGGCTGAAAGACAAAAATCTTTCCAAGTATACAACTGAAACTGAACTCGCCTCGTGATCGTGATTTGAAGAAAGCGAAGTAATAAACATATCCTTAGCTACTACATATTATAATTGATTGATTTCTAAATGGGTGAAATATATTCGTATGTTTATTTATTTCTTTGACACTTCATTATCAATAATGGCGTTTTGGTAAAGAGGTATATGTCATCAATTACCTACTTATTTGTCAGTTTGAAGTTTTGAAACACTTGTATTGATAATTTATGTGTTCAAAGTTACCTTTAAAATTTACCTGAGGTCTGTATTTTAGGAATACAAGTGTTGCAAAACTTCAAACTGGCAAATAAGTAATTGATGACATGTACCTCTTTATCAAAACACCATTCAAATTATCTGGTGGGCAAATTGCCAGGTGGCAATTATATCCAACTAACTATACAAAAGTAAATAAAAGAAGTTATATGGTCGCAAATAACATTGTTAACTTTCCAAAAATCATAAACAATATAAAAAACGACAATAAATTTGAGACATCATCAATCAAAGGAAGTAGCAAGGGATAGTGGAGAGGAAAAATGGATCATGAACATTCTTCTTACAAAAAAAAACAATTCTTCTCGTCCTATATCAGCCCCACCTGACATCGGCTTCCACTTGGGTAACTACCTCTCTGCCCTGTGCCTTATAGAACAGCTCTTGGACTCTTTGTATTCTAGCTCACTCTCGAATGTTGCGGAGCCAGGACACCTGTCTTCTTCCAGCACCGCGCCGACCCGTCATGGACAGAGATGGTCAGCAACACGATTGTCCTTCGAAGAGTTAAAACAAAAAGAGAGCTGCTGAATAAGGTCAAAAATTGGGTGTCATATTTGGGACATGTTCTGAGTGGTTCCAAATACAGGTCAAAGCTCATTATAACGAAATTCATGAGACCATAAAAAATATTTCGTAATACTATACTTAGTATGGGTGTAGATATTCAGAATCAAAAGTGTTATGGCCTTTTGTAACGAAAACACTTTTAGAACTTTAACTGTGTAGTTTTATTTGTATTATAATAAGGATGATGTTAATACCTTAGCGGCTTTAAGAATAATGATAGCTATGGTCTCTACATTGTAGTGACTCTAAGAATAATGATGTTAACATCTTCACGGCTTTTAGAATAATGATGTTAACATCTTCACGGCTTTTAGAATAATGATCTATCGCCTTGGATATGGCGTCCATTTATAAGCGCAACTTTCTCCCATTCAGTTTAATTTGTGGAGATAGCGCCAGTGAGATGGTAAACAAATACATCGAGTAAGAATGCTAATATTGGTTAGTGAACATGGGTTTACATAACTAACAATACTTATTTGAACATCATTTAGCTAATATTGGTTTTGTTACCGACATAGGTTTACATAACTTACAATACTTATTTGAACATCATTTAGCTAATATTGGTTTTGTTACAGATAATAATATTCGTAGGTTCCTAGATAAGCGGAACGGTGAATGTATAGATATGGCAGCTAGATACATGACAAAAGTTGTACACATCACCCGATTCAACGTTTGTATTATATTGTTTATACTGAATTTTTCTTAGCAGCATTCTTAATTGATTTTCAATAAACATAATTGTTGAAAAATATTTTCCAGGCAATTCGTGCTACATGATAGATAATCCCGAAACTTTTTCATCGCTTCCGAAAACGAAACCTGTAAACCGAGAGCATAACATACCTCCAGTTTTATTATCTTTTGTTATGTATTTTTATTGCACGTACTTTATAATTCCAGATTCAAAAGTGGCGAAAATGTTGTAGAATTTGGAGGTAAAGATTCAACTTGAACGTGTAGTGCGCATGCTAAATAATACGCAGAGCAATTATCAAATATGATTCAATTTTTGGTGGCATTTTGTATATAAGATAATATGTATATAGATATAGAGAATGTAAGTATGAATTTAAGTAGAATTAGGTTAACAAATTTCAAGGATTCTAAAGCATTTAAGAGTTAGTAGAGTGAATTTCGAAGTTTTAAGATGTTAAAACATTAGGTATCTACCCTAACAGGAAAATTATAACAATATTTTTTTCAAGATAAAACTTACACAATTAAGATTCTTGACATGGTTTCGTTAAGGCACTGGAACTTCTGCTGGAACTCTTGTTTCGTAGGGACGCTTGACGAATGGGGCCTTCTTCAGAGGTGGCTGGATCTCGGAGGGGTTTCTTCCGCAGCGATGGCTTGATCTTGAAGGTTTGTCTTCAGCAGCGATGGCTTTCCGGGTCGCGCAAGACAGAGAAGCCTTCGCCAGAGTGATTGCCAACGTCGGGGGGACCTGACAGGGCACATCAAGAAGAAGAAGAAGCGATGGCTTGATCTTGAAGGTTTGTCTTCAGCAGCGATGGCTTGATCTTGAAGGTTTGTCTCTGCAGCGACGACTTGAACAGTAGAATTCTTCTGTCTTGGTCCGAAGAGTTTTCAGTCGTATATTCTTATATATTCGGCACTTGTCGAAATATGTTTCGACTTGGCTTGTTTCGATTATATAAGTATATAATATTTCCAGTAATTCGCGCTGTTAGTTTCGCGAATTCACGTAGGTCCTTTTTCGATGAAAATTATTTCAATAGGTCGAAAAGGATATCCCACTTCTGACACCAATTTATTTTCTGTTATGGCCTTTTGTAACGAAAACACTTTTAGAACTTTAACTGTGTAGTTTTATTTGTATTATAATAAGGATGATGTTAATACCTTAGCGGCTTTAAGAATAATGATAGCTATGGTCTCTACATTGTAGTGACTCTAAGAATAATGATGTTAACATCTTCACGGCTTTTAGAATAATGATGTTAACATCTTCACGGCTTTTAGAATAATGATCTATCGCCTTGGATATGGCGTCCATTTATAAGCGCAACTTTCTCCCATTCAGTTTAATTTGTGGAGATAGCGCCAGTGAGATGGTAAACAAATACATCGAGTAAGAATGCTAATATTGGTTAGTGAACATGGGTTTACATAACTAACAATACTTATTTGAACATCATTTAGCTAATATTGGTTTTGTTACCGACATAGGTTTACATAACTTACAATACTTATTTGAACATCATTTAGCTAATATTGGTTTTGTTACAGATAATAATATTCGTAGGTTCCTAGATAAGCGGAACGGTGAATGTATAGATATGGCAGCTAGATACATGACACATCCCCCCTTAATGATAAGAGTCGTCCTCGACTTATCAGCATACCGTATTTGTGAGTCTTGAATGCCTTCTAGGAGTTTGATTGATAGGGATTTCAATATCCACTTCATTAATATTAGGCACTTAACATACATTAAAACAATTGATTATGTTACTGCAGCAACGTCTACAATAGTTGCTCGAATTGGTTCTTTTTGACATATAATATTGATATAGTTTATAGAATACATATAAGACAACTAAATTGATTATGCTCATAAATGTATATGAAACATATGAATTATTTATAATAGTTTTAATTGTGCTGCTGTGTTGATTAATATCATCGTAAATTTTATCCAATTTACGACTTGCTAAATTTAAGTCGTCTTTGTTCAAATTATACATTTTCGGTTGGATATTTGGAAGAGGTAGAAGGGTTGTTTTATTATCATATTTACAACAATTATCTTATAGTAAGTTAAAATTAGGTAAAATAGATTTTGACAAAAACATGTTTTAAAATTCGATCTTATTATCTAATACAGAGTAAGTTATAGTTGTACTTGTATAAATCTTACAACTATTAGAGAGTGATATAATTCCTAATTTATCTAATAATATGTCTGTAGGATCTGTCATATTACATTTAATTGTAACCATAGTAGGTTTATTAAGGACAAAGATCCATTGATTTTTGTTAGTTAATTTATGCCAGATTTCATTGATTTGATTTGTTTAATTGGCAAAGATATTGGTTTATAAATTGTAACTTACATGATTAGTTAATGGTATAGAGATAACAAATATTATTCTTATATTTAGAAAATTACATTTTATCTTAATTAATGACAATAATTGATGTACATTTTCTAAGTTTATGGGTACAGGAAAAGATGTTGGACTTGGAAGATATTGTATTGATTTTGTTAGTTATGTTACTAATTGATTCGGAGTGATAACAAATGGATGAAGTATATTTGATTTAACGAATAGAATTGTGTCGATTAGTGTTGAATATTCATTTTGCATATCTGTTGTTAGTAATGTCAACAATGCTAGATGTTTTTCGATATCAATTTTTGACTTGTATGTTAAATATATGTTTATTTAGGTTAGAAGAGTACTTTTGTAATTGATTGAAATTTTGATTAAATATTTCTTCGTTTTTGTTTAAATTAGAAAGGGTATTAATGAAATATGAAATAGTACTTTTGACTATTTGTGTTTAAATGTTCGTAATAGAGTCTGGAGGATGTAGAGATTTATGTCAAATTAAAGTTTGTATGATGCGAGTTGTGTGTGAAGGCTCTTTTTAAATCAGGCATATTAACCTGGAACGAAAGCTTTCTTTAGTCTATTAGCATGAACTTTCACTTTTTTATTAAAATTGTATAATTCACAGGCGAATTAATTTCACATATTTTATAAGGACCTGTGTAATTTGAAGATAGTTTCTTCGAGTGGTGTAATTTTGTGATTTCGTTTTTAAGATAAACTTTATCGTTTATTCCATAATTTATGTTATTTTTTGCTTTTTTATCATAGTTTTCTTTTGATTTAAATTTTTGATTTATAAGGTTATTCCTAGCGATTTTGTAAGATTGATTTAGTTTGAGCTGTAATTGATCGATGTAAGTATCGTATGTGTATTTAAATTCAGGCTCTTTAGTCATAGAAGTAGGTAATTCAGGTTTATGACCAAATATTAATTCATGAGGACTATACTTAGTAGAAGTATGTGGAGTTGTGTTATATGAGAACATGGCAAAGTTTAACCATATATCCCAGTCAGTTTGTTTATCAGATATATAGTGTTTAAGATAGTCTGCTAAAGTAGCGTGGCTTCTTTCTAAGGCACCGTTCGACTGAGGATGATAAGAGGTTGTTTGTATTTGTTTGATTTTAAATAGTTTAGCTGTTTCTTTCAAAATGGAAGATGTAAAGTCTTTACCTTGATCGGTAAGTATTTTCTTAGGTATTCCGAACTTACATATGAAGTTATTTATAAGTTGATCAGCTATCGTGGTAGCTTCATGATTAGGAATAGGAAAAGCTTGCGAGAATTTACTAAGATCATCTTGTAACGTCAGAATATATTTATTACCATTTTCTGTCAATGGTAATGGACCTACTATGTCTAGAGAAATTTTATCAAAAGGTAGATCCGATGTAGTGGTTATTTCCATTGGTTGTATGTTACGTTGTCTAGAGATTTTATTTCTTTGGCACGATTCACATGATTTGATATAAGTTCTGATATCGGATTTCATTTTATTCCATGAGTATCTTTCTTTAATACGGCGATAAGTTCTATGGAATCCAGAATGTCCTGAATGAGGAAAATCGTGATTTTCTTTAATTATATTTGGTATATCTTTAACGTCTGGGTAACATATTTTGTTTTTACATATTGTTACTTGGATATTGGTTTCGGCGAATATGTAAAAGATAATGGATTTTATTTTATTCCAATTAAGGTTATTTATATCGTTTCCGAACTTAGGGATAGATATAGTACTAATGTTTTGTGATATTAAGATGTCTTTTAATTTTTTGAAACAGTAAAATATGTTTTGATACGACGGTTTGTCCCAAAAATGTTCTTTGACTATCATATGGAATATTTTAAAATTATTATTATCAGAGAATAGTATATCGTTTACGTCACTTTTAGATTTGGAGATTTCGTTATAATTAGTAATTAAGTCTTTTATTTGGGAAGCTATTCCTTGTGACATTTCTTTATCATTTGATATTATATGACACCAGTTATCTTTTTGGGTTAGTAAAAAGTTTTCAATTTCGACAATATTCTGAAATTCAGTATTATTTCTCAAATAATGCGATTTAATAAAGTCTTCGTAGGAGTTTGGCTCAGGATTCATTTTAATATGGTGAATTTGTTTATTATCTATTCGAGATAACGCGTCAGCATTTGAGTTTAATTTGCCGGGTTTGTATAAAATATTGTAATCATATTCCTCAAGTTTTAATCGCCAACGGATTAATCTAGATCCGGGGTCTTTCGTATTGAATAGCCAAACTAGTGGTCTATGATCTGTTATAATATTAAATTTTACACCATATAAATAAGGTCGAAAATGATTAACAGCAAATATTATTGCTAGTAATTCGCGTTCGGTGGTGGAATAGTTTGATTCAGCTTTATTAAGCGTTCTTGAAGCAAAAGATATGGGTAAGTCTTTTGAGATAGGGCCTTGAGATAACACGGCACCGATAGCAAAATTGCTCGCGTCTGTCGTGACATTGAAAGGAAGTGAGAAATCTGGATACTGAAGAATTGGTTCAGTGATAAGGAGATTTCTCATTTGATCAAAAGATTCTTGTTGAGACTTTGCCCAATTGAATGGTTCGTCTTTCTTTAACAACTTTGTAAGAGGTTGTGCGATATAGCTGAAATTTTTGATGAATCTACGATAGTATCCGATTAGACCTAAAAATGCTTTGATATTTTTGGTATTTTTTGGGATTGGATAATCTTTTATTACAGATATTTTGTCGGGATTAGGTTTAATACCTTCTTTTGAAATAACATGACCTAGATAAGCTACTTCGTTTCTCATAAATTCACATTTATCAGGTTGTAATTTGAGATTGTGATTTCGTAATCGGTTAAAAATTTCTTTTAGTTTGATAGTATGGTTTTGAATGTTATCTGCATAAATTACGATATCGTCAAGATATACGAAGCACTTAATTCCTTGGAGTCCAGAGAGAACAGAGTTTAGAAGTCTCTGGAATGTAGCTGGACTATTTTTTAATCCAAAGGGCATTCTTTGGAACTGGAAGTGACCTAGAGGGGTTGAGAAGGCAGTCTTATCACTGTCTTTTTTATTCATTTTGATTTGATGAAAACCAGAAGCGAGGTCAAGTGTGGTAAAATAATTGGAGTGACCTAATTGGTCTAAGATTTCGGAGATATTTGGAAGTGGGTAAGCGTCACCGACTGTGATATCGTTTAATTTTCGGTAATCGATAACCACACGCCACTTAATTTTTCCACTAGCATCTCTCTTCTTTGGAACAACCCAGAGAGGAGATGACCATGGTGAATTGGATTCTCTAATTATTTTTTGGTCTAACATTTTTTTAATTTGCATATTGACTTCATTTTTATGTACTTCAGGATATCTATATGATTTAGTGAAAATGGGGACATTAGAGCTCGTATGGATTTCGTGTTCGACTGAAGGTGTCGAAGTTAGTTCATCATTTTCTATATAGAATAAGTCATTATATTCTTTGATAAGAGCTAACATGGAATGTTTCTCTTCTTTGTTCAAATGTTCTAATCGCACTGAACTTAAGACTTTGCTTTCGCGATCTGAGTTGTTATTAAAAGAATTTGATACAACATTAAATATTTTCTTTTCTTTTGACACATAGTCTTGATTTAGGATTCTAGAATTTGATTCATTGAATGGTTCGAGGGTTAAACTCATTTCCTCGATACGAATTGGTTTTTCTGTTGTATTTAATATAGTAGTTAAGGCTCGTGAATTTGAATTGACCTTAGTTATAGATTTAGATAAATATACACCCGTAAGTATTTCTATTTCGGGTACAAGACCTTCTTTTATTTCAGGATTTTGCACGAAAAATTCGACTAGAGTTTCTGTGCGAGGCTGGATAATAAATACAGTTGAGCTCGATTTGGTACTTAAGTTCGTTTTGGAATTATGTACCGATTTAGAATTTGAGCTAGATTTAGTACTTGATTTTGTTTTAGAATTATGTACCGATTTAGAATTTGATATAGAATTTGAGCTCGATTTGGTACTTGATTTTGTTTTAAAATTATGTACCGATTTAGAATTTGATATAGAATTTGAGCTCGATTTGGTACTTGATTTTGTTTTAGAATTATGTACCGATTTAGAATTTGATATAGAATTTGAGCTAGATTTATTATTCGAATTGGAGCTAGAGTTATGCATGTCGATTTTATGATACATAGGGATGTATTGACCATGGAATTCTAGAGAGTTAGTATTATAATTAATTTTTGCTCGTATTCGACGCAAAAAGTCGTCACCAAGTAGACTATCGAAAGGAATGTTGGTGTTTGGATGTGTTATGTGAAAATTGTGATTATACTTCTTTACATTGAAGCATAATTCGAGTTTGACGATGCCTAGAGTTCGATTTTCATCTGGTGAGTTATTAACACCTTTAAGATATACAATATTACTTTCGTCGACAGGGACGTCTCCTTGAATGGACGAGAGTTTTATTAATGAGATATCGGCACCGGTGTCCAACATTAGATTTAAGTATGTATTAGAGTTAATAGAGTTTGGACACGAAGTTTGAATATAGGGGGCAGAGTGAGCTACATGGAATATTCTGCCTTGATGAAATTTACATTCCGAACTAGGACAGACGGTTCGGAATGATTGGAGTTTAAAGATTTCGAAGAGTTCGCTACGTTATTATTCTTATTATTATTATAAGCGCGTTTGCGACATTCTGATATAACGTGGCCTTTCTTTTTGCAGTAATTGCAAGTTTTTATTATATATTCGTTGGTTTTGGGTATTTGCTTATTATCTGTATTAAAATGATTTATAAATTTTGGATTATTTCGTGGATTTTTAAAACAATTATACGAATTATGACCGGGTTTTTTACAATAAGTACAAGATGTTTTTGGATTATTATTCGTATTCGTATTGTGAGTAACGGGAAACTTAGGATTTTTATATTGGATTAGTTTTTCTTCGTTAAGTGCAAAGTAAGAAGCTTCTTCAAAAGATTTAGGATTTTGTCCACGAATCACAGAAGAATAAATGGAGTTAACACCGATTAGAAATTGATGGAGAACCATCTGCTTTATCATAGCGTTTTTACCAGTGAGTTCTAGGGGATTATCTGTTTCTGATTTTATTACTCTGATTAAATCACTGTAACATTTATCCACTCTTTGTGTGAAGCTTGTGATGGATTCATTGCGATTTTGAGTACACGATTGTAGTTCGAGAGATATTTGGGAAAAACTTTTGTTTTCTGTGAAATTTTCTATTAAAAACGATCTATATTCTGGCCATGTATTAAGTGTTCTACATGATGTTATTAAATCGGCCTTTCCTATGACTTGTGTCTGAATGTAGGTAAAAATAAGGTCTTTTTGATCATTTTTTGCAAGGTTATATGCGCAGTCGCAGTTTTTAATAAAAGTGTGCAATCTGTCTGTGTTACCGTCAAATGTGTGTATGAGTTTGATTAGAAAATTTAATGAAACTTCTTCTGACGAAGTTGATTCAATTTTTGGTGGCATTTTGTATATAAGATAATATGTATATAGATATAGAGAATGTAAGTATGAATTTAAGTAGAATTAGGTTAACAAATTTCAAGGATTCTAAAGCATTTAAGAGTTAGTAGAGTGAATTTCGAAGTTTTAAGATGTTAAAACATTAGGTATCTACCCTAACAGGAAAATTATAACAATATTTTTTTCAAGATAAAACTTACACAATTAAGATTCTTGACATGGTTTCGTTAAGGCACTGGAACTTCTGCTGGAACTCTTGTTTCGTAGGGACGCTTGACGAATGGGGCCTTCTTCAGAGGTGGCTGGATCTCGGAGGGGTTTCTTCCGCAGCGATGGCTTGATCTTGAAGGTTTGTCTTCAGCAGCGATGGCTTTCCGGGTCGCGCAAGACAGAGAAGCCTTCGCCAGAGTGATTGCCAACGTCGGGGGGACCTGACAGGGCACATCAAGAAGAAGAAGAAGCGATGGCTTGATCTTGAAGGTTTGTCTTCAGCAGCGATGGCTTGATCTTGAAGGTTTGTCTCTGCAGCGACGACTTGAACAGTAGAATTCTTCTGTCTTGGTCCGAAGAGTTTTCAGTCGTATATTCTTATATATTCGGCACTTGTCGAAATATGTTTCGACTTGGCTTGTTTCGATTATATAAGTATATAATATTTCCAGTAATTCGCGCTGTTAGTTTCGCGAATTCACGTAGGTCCTTTTTCGATGAAAATTATTTCAATAGGTCGAAAAGGATATCCCACTTCTGACACCAATTTATTTTCTGTTATGGCCTTTTGTAACGAAAACACTTTTAGAACTTTAACTGTGTAGTTTTATTTGTATTATAATAAGGATGATGTTAATACCTTAGCGGCTTTAAGAATAATGATAGCTATGGTCTCTACATTGTAGTGACTCTAAGAATAATGATGTTAACATCTTCACGGCTTTTAGAATAATGATGTTAACATCTTCACGGCTTTTAGAATAATGATCTATCGCCTTGGATATGGCGTCCATTTATAAGCGCAACTTTCTCCCATTCAGTTTAATTTGTGGAGATAGCGCCAGTGAGATGGTAAACAAATACATCGAGTAAGAATGCTAATATTGGTTAGTGAACATGGGTTTACATAACTAACAATACTTATTTGAACATCATTTAGCTAATATTGGTTTTGTTACCGACATAGGTTTACATAACTTACAATACTTATTTGAACATCATTTAGCTAATATTGGTTTTGTTACAGATAATAATATTCGTAGGTTCCTAGATAAGCGGAACGGTGAATGTATAGATATGGCAGCTAGATACATGACAAAAGTTGTACACATCACCCGATTCAACGTTTGTATTATATTGTTTATACTGAATTTTTCTTAGCAGCATTCTTAATTGATTTTCAATAAACATAATTGTTGAAAAATATTTTCCAGGCAATTCGTGCTACATGATAGATAATCCCGAAACTTTTTCATCGCTTCCGAAAACGAAACCTGTAAACCGAGAGCATAACATACCTCCAGTTTTATTATCTTTTGTTGTGTATTTTTATTGCACGTACTTTATAATTCCAGATTCAAAAGTGGCGAAAATGTTGTAGAATTTGGAGGTAAAGATTCAACTTGAACGTGTAGTGCGCATGCTAAATAATACGCAGAGCAATTATCAAATAAGATGTTGTCTTTTTTATCTCTTCATTCAGGCGTCCAAATTCATTAGACATTCGTTAAATGTTGCTTGTGTCTTCCTAGTCTTTTGATTTGGATCTCCGCAGCGTCGTTTTCGGCCGAAAGATGTTCGATGTACCGTTTTTTTAATTTCGTTTATAAAGGATTTATTAATTAATAATTAAATATATTTTTTATGTGTATTGGTTTGATTAAAACAAAAAATCGTCATTTTGAAAATTTCGTTACGTCGATAATCGTTATAATGATATTTGACGTGCACTAAGATTTACAGCCCATGAAAACACTTAATTTCAAGTCATCAATAAATAATTTGAAATTAAGTTTTTTCAATCGCTATACTTATCAAAGAAATAAATGGGAATTTATGTTTTTCAGTATTTAGCATATTTTTTTAAATATTTTTCAAAGAAATTAAATCTAATTTTCCCAGTGCGAATCTTCAATATGCGAGTATATATTTATAATAAATTGATGTCATTATACTCGTATAATGCTTTATTGATAAAATATATCGAGCTTTAAAGAGGCAGGCAGCGTGAATGCTGGAGCCAGTAGCTAGTCAGGGCATTTATATTCTGATTCCGTATATGAAGATCGTGGAACTGGGGTCAACATCCCCATACTCGTGGCTCCCACGAGCAAGGAGAGTGCCGAGTACTGTCCAGTCCGACGGTTCTTAACCGGTGGTGCGTGGATAATGTGTGCAATATAAAGTACAAGAATGTAACTATCCAAAAAAAGCTTATTTTCAATATTAGCATGCGCGGTATATGAAGCTGTGTTTTTCCCCTGTTCTTAAAAAAAACAAATATAGGACGAAGCTCGACTTTGAACCAAATTTATATTTAAAATTTAATAAAATGTAACCAGATATAAATAAACAATTTTTTGCCAAACAAGCAAATGTATCACATTAAATAATGCTGTCAATCATATTTTCTAATATTTATTATTCTTGTTCATTTTTTTAATTAGAAACGCAACAGAATATATGACAATAACTTAATAAATTGTCTTCCATATTTGTATACAAGACATATTTTTGTTGATGGTACTGATATTTTCGAATTTTAGTTTTAGTAGAACGCATTTATGAATAGGTTGAGAACTGCTGGTCCAGTCCATTAGTTTACTGTTCTGAGAAATGCTCTTGGTTTTTATTGAATGTGGAGACTAAAATATTCAATTATAAATAATGCTTTTTTTGTAGTTAAACTTAATTATAATATATTATATAATAGTGTAGTTTTTATAGAGTTTAAATTTAAATGAATCTATCAATTTCAAGATGATATTGACGGCATATAAACTATAAAGACTCGTGAAGTGTAGGTATAATGATTATCAAATATACTTCTAACAAATATTCGTTTTATTCTAATGCTTAAAACATATAATTGATAAAAACTTTTAATCTGGATTATGTTGTATTTTTTTTTCACAGTTCCTGTCCTCTTTGGAGGTCAGTTATCATCACTGCTTCCTTGATTTAAGACAACAGCTATGAACAAATATATGGTAATGCAAAGGACCTATTTTTGAAGTTTCCTCAGTGTCTTGTGTGTCTTCTTTCCGCATTTTGTTTATCCAAAGTACAATATTTCAGCTGTCCATTGCTGGTGTTGAATGTTGAATAGTTTACCTTATTTATTCATCCATTTCAAGATGTCATCACTACGGATTTTATTAGCCCGCAAACATATCAACATTGTTTTTTTCATAGCGTGTTTTGCTCATGGCTGAATATCGTGGTGGTTCCATGATGATCAGGATGATTCGCTCCTCCCCGTTTTGAGTCATGGTGAGTAGTCATCTCTTTGGTTTGGTCTGTCTATCTTGCTAGAGACCGTCCTCTTGCTCTCCGCCCCTCAACACTGGTATCTTCTAGCGACATGTCCAACGTATGCCAGTATTATCTTCAAGTACATCGTTGAGTCTTTTTTGGACTTGTAGATCATAGAGAATGAGTACCTTGGTGCGCCTTGAAGTTAGTGATATGCGAAGAATTTTTTTACAGTACAATATTCAAATAATAAATATACTATATAATACTGTTTAAAACATATCAGATCTTCCTGCGACATTGTATTTCAGTTATAAAAATGACAAAAAAGTCTTAAATATTATATATTTTTTTCGACAATAAGCAAGAAGGTGCGGTGCGGTGCATCTTATTTAACTTAAAAACCATTTAAAATTTTATTTTAAGGGAAGTAGACAACATTTTTAAAGAAATATCTGGTTTATTTAATATTAAAATATTATTACGACAGTCGTAAAATGAATCGGAAAAATCAGTAATAAAAGACTGCAACAGTTCCAAAACGTTGATTCTCTTGCAAGTCACTTTTTGGCAATGAAGAAAAATATTTTTCACTTTGAATAATGCAAATATTTTTTGAATCGCTGTCAACAATGACAAAAAAACACCTTCAAGTAATTAAAAAATAAATTTACGACGCGCTTCCACTAGCTAGAAATTATTATACGGTTAATAAAAGAAATTTTACGTCATTACTGTTGAAATATGAACGTTAATAATAGTATTATACAACTCATTATATTATATTATTACAAAGGCAAGACTATTTCTGAACAATTGGTTCACTTGTGAAGAAAATCTGTTTTGTTTCTCAGTTTTTCAATGCGTAACTTTCTATGAATCATATATATATTTTTTCAACATTATTAGAACATTTTTCATTATAAAAGTTTTAAAGTAAAAAAAGAAAATATAAATTTCATTTTTAACACGTAAATTGATTTACACAGGAAAATCCTAAAATATAAGGGCTGTGCATATTGGGGCTGGAGGACTTAGCGCTTGGAAAGTAATTGGAGAAAGATGTAGACAGATAGTAGCTGATACATATCCTGTAGACAGACTCGTCATGGGTTAGCTATAGCAGGAATAGAGTTTTATATACGTAACAAAAATAGCTTTTTGTGTCAAGGGATGTAACTCATGAAAAGGGATGTAACTTAAGAAATTGTTTAAAATTACACAAAAAAACACAAATGAAACCTTCTTCATAAAAACATGCACAAATAAACCCAAAAAAATAATGGACATTAAAAATAAAATGAATAACTAAATTGAATTGTTAATTTTGATGTCCAAAGTCTGTATCTCATAACACTCGCATGAGGGAAAATGTTCAGGGTTAAAGGAGATCTGAAAAACTACTCAAATACTATACATGGTCGAGACGAATACAAAATCCTCATGTCTTAAAGCACAAATTTAATTCAAGTTACAAACCTCTTTTGGAAATCAAACCAAATATCGTGGTATGTTTATGCAAATAGACATCAATTAACAATATCTGTTTAGAGATATTTAAGAAAACACAGCATCGCGTTGTACTGACTTCAATGGACAACCGTGGCCTAGTTGGAGAGACGTATGACTCCCAACCCTAGTGTTGCGGGTTCGATTCCTGTTGGTACCCAATATTTTCAAAACATAATTCCAATCTGGTTTTCACTTAAGGCATATTTTTGAGTTGGTTGAAGGATAAACAATAAGCCTACTGTATACAACACAATAGGGTAGTGTTATAATGGTTATAGTAAAAACAGACGGAATTCGATCATGAAATACACATTTTCTTGTCTCGATATTTTTGCGCATAAAGGACGTTAGTTCTATATTTCAAATAATAAAAATACATAGTTTTTTAAGTTAGATTTTTTGTGTATATGATATACGTCCTTTTTTAAATATATACGAGTAATTGTACTTAATATATGGATAATGATAATATCTCCACTTTTATGATTTTTTAATATCTTTATAAAAATATACAAATGCACATATTTAAGATTAGATTAATCTTTTTTGTCTAGCGGCCTTCAAATTTATAATTACACATACTTAAGGCTGGTATAGGAAGAACACATCAAAACATAAAACGACATCCTTTCCGGAAACGAGGCATTATGATTATCTCGATGTAGGAATTGTTTTCAGAAAGAGTACAAGGCTCTAAAATAGTGTAAACGGAAGATATTTCGCGATGCTTTTCTCAGACGACATGTTTTAAAGAATTGTAGTGAAGACCTTAGCTATTAAATATTTCGGCAATATATTTTATTAAATGGAAATTTTATTGTACACCAAAATAATTTCTTAACTAAGAACAGATCGACAAGATATGATGTTCACGATGCTTCTTTCAGACGACACGTTTTAAAGAATTGTAATGAGGGCCAAGCTATTAAATATTTCGGCAATACATTTCATTTGATGGAAGTTTTATTGTACACCAAAAGCCTTTCTTAACTAAGAACAGATCGACGAGGTATGATGTTGATATACAATAATTCATATGCTGTTCTCTTTGATTCAAGGCATATGTGTATTTATATGTTGGTGGAAATGCTTTTTAAAAGTTTTTTTTATATATAAGTTTTAGTAATAAATCCAGCAAATAAACACAACAGTTTGACGATGTCCGTGGCCTAGTTAATAAGGCGCCTATCTTTCAGCCTGGAGATTTCGGATTCGATTCCCTTTGGAACCCAGATAAAAAAAGGTTTCTCGTCTAGTTTTCCCAAAAGACCTCTTTGTTATCTTTCTGGTTGGTTGGAAGAGATTTTCACATGGCAATAAGCCCGCCACATTGTACTTTATACAATGAAATGTAATACAATACCGCCAATTTATTTATTAAGACACTTTATTTTAAATTGTGCATACGGCATACTCCACCATTTAACGAGAAAAGAGTTACATAGCATAGTGAAATATTACAACGTTATTTCATATATTGAAAATAACAGTCAATCAAAATATTACAACGTTATTTCATATATTGTAAATAACAGTCAATCAAAATATTTTCAATTGTCGATCTTCTTTCTTTTAGAATCAAACAGTATTTATAGTTTAATTAAAATATTTTTCTTAACGATTTTAAAATTCTAAACAGTCGTACCCAAAGGATAACTTCGATTCCCGTTTGTACCCAGATTTTTATAAACGATTCCAGACTAATTTATAATTTAGGTTTGTTTAACTCCTTTCTGGAAGATTAGAAGACATTTTCACACGGAAATTAATCCACCAGCTTTTACTGTTTACTACGAAAGTGTAATACAATACATTATAATACAATTATTTCAACATAAATACAATAGTTTAATCGAAAAATATGAAAATTTCTGAAATAGCACATGAGTATAAAGTTTATTTTATTTATTTAAAAATATCAAGGTTTTTTTTCAAATAAACATTTTAAAATATTATTTTATAATAAACTGTGATAAAAATCCCTTTATATCGAAATGCTTTCGTTAACAGAGGTGGGCACAGAGGCGCAACGTGTTCCGCTCGGCCACCCTCCCCTCGTAATTATTACCAGACGTAAACGACATTCGAGAGATGGTAAAATTATGCCACTTTTTAATAAAGTATTTTTAAAAAAAGCGATCGTTTCAATATTTTATATAAATGAAATTTCTTTTCAGTGTATTATCCTGTTAATATCAAGAGTTAATCAACTTAATAAAGTAGACCCCAAAATCTTACAGGTGGGTGAAGTGTTCCACTTTCTTTCCCACAGGTATTGTACCAAATTGTTTTTGGTAAGGTTGGTGATTTACGTTTTATTTACTTGGTTTCTCATAAGTTGTATAAAATAGTTTAAAATATATACTATATTTTAAATTTAAAACGCAAAATAAGCCAAATGTGGTCAATGTCCTTGGTTTTTACATGTTTAAATTTAAAATGTGTAATTATATATTCACCCACTAAAGAAGATTCCTTATTTTTATTTTTAATAAGGGTCAGGAACCCGTTTCCTTAATAACCAATGTTTTTTTTAACGCTATTTACAAAGCAATTACGATCTTAATGACTATTTGAGAGATATTTTAGTTTATTTATTAATATTCTGACGACCTCTCTAACCAAGAAAGTAAGACATCTGTCTTCCGACCCTGGGGTTGGAAGGTTTTCATTTAAGGTATCTTTAATATAATTCTGGTTGATTGTAAGAGATTGCCACATGGCAATAAACACGTTAAGTTAAATTTAATACAACAAAGTGTAATATATGCGTTCATTCGTATTGTGCCCCTCAACACATCCGAACTGGTGTTGGACATTTTGAAAAGCGTGGCCAAGAGACAACATTGTCCTTGGACCCATTAATTTTATTACACTTTTCTTGTATACAGTACAATTTGGCGAGTTTGTTGTAATATAGCAATCTCTTCCAACTGTACTGTTTACAATGGAAGTGTAATGCAATACAGTACAAGTAATACTATACAATATAACTTCAATCACATATTTATATATATATATATATATATATATATATATATATATATATATATATATATATATATATATATATATATATATATATATATATATATATATATATATATATATATATATATATATATATATATATATATTTGATGCAAACATGTATAAAAAATATTCAAACAATTTGATAGCACTCCAAGTTTAAATATTGCGTAAATGAATATTGAAAAAATATTTTTATATTCTTAAGAAATTTTATTTTCACTATGATCAATTGAATATAATTAATTTAAAAAATAGATTACATAAAATTAAAATAAACCGTTAAAAATTAACAATACCAAAATTATGCAAAAAAAACATAATAACAACTATAAGGAACATTTCAATAAAATTTAAGAATGGATTTAATATGAATGACCAGTCACACCTGTGTTTACCAGCGTCACATCGATATTGTTTGTGTTAAACGATGGTTCACAAAGGTCGCCGGAAGTAGACAGCGAGAAGGGTTCGCGGTGAGTCAGCGCGCCTTCCTTAATATCCGGTGGGGCGCACCGGGCACCGGCTCGCTGCCCTCCACCCCCCGAGTCAGCAAGCCCCCGGCCATCGAGGTTCGAGCAGTCCTCGCTCGCCGGCCCAGCGTGGAGGGGTCACCTGAGAAGCGCTTTGTTCGCAATGTTGTTGATAGTGTCTGCCGAACTTGAGCGCTCTTCTGCTGCCCGCTTCAATGCATGAGAATTTACCGACACATTGTTTCATTGTTATTCTTACGTCAGTCCAACGCCTGGTCTGCCGTGTCTTGGGCAGGAAAGTGTTAGTGTTTATTTTGTGATTCTCAATCTCCAAAAAAAAACACGTGAATGCAATTACAATTAAGTGAGTTATTTGAAAGAATCACTATGTTATGTGTTGAGTGTAGATAGCAGTGTTCAAATTGTAGATATGGATGCGTGCATTGCACCATGCAAATAATTCTGCAGCCATTAGAAACGGATTGCACGCAGAGAAAAGTGAAAATGTTATAGATTCTTTTGCGTTTGAGTGATCAATATGGTGTGCCGTACAACAATAACAGTCGGCAACCAAGTATTGAAGGACGAGCGTGTACCTGATGGAAATACAGAAATACCCAGAAAAAAATCATTCAGAAGACTGGCTTCCACCAGAGGACTTAATAGACCTGATCAGACGCAAGGCGATAATGTCGAAGATAAACCAAAAGATGGAGGAAATCAGGAGTCTGGTTGGGTCCGAATTTACGCTGGTCCAGATCCATTCGCTGATATGAAGAGTCAACTTCTCTATTTAACACGCGAATGCAATGTCAAAACGGTATCAAAAAAGCTGTTATTGTCATCGAACTTGACTATTTGGATACAATTTGGAGGAAGTCCTTCGAGACGTTTATCTGATGACGAGTGTCCTTTGAGACTACAGGATGAATTTTTGATAAAGCTTGGATTTCACAGTTTGTCCAGAAGATCGAGGATGGGGATAGATCCAGACCTCAGATTTATGGTGCGTATCCATGGAGGGCCAGCGCCACCACCCCCTAACATCCCCCGTGCACCTAAATCAGCACCACTGCAAGTACTTAAAGGACTCGTGTTTCCCAATTGGAAGCGTCGACCTGTGGCGCTTATTGAATCAAAGTTACTTCTTTACCCAGGTGAGACCTCTTTCCTATTTTTGTTACAAGTAGAATAAAAAATATCAAATGCCTGCAACCCTCGTTTTACGCGATTATGGGTTCTAAGAAAAGTCACTTTGCTAGAAAATGCGTAAAGTGAATTTATTTTTATCTGGGTGAGACAGGGATAGGTTCTAAACGAAAAAAATATTAGTTAAAATTATAAAAAAAAAACAATTATGGTTTTTATTTTCAAATTGAAGGTCTACATATTCGTAGTTCATTCATTTCAATCTGATAACAAATCAATTATGTATGGCGGATCTGACTTATCATTCGGTAGGAAGACGATTTAGAGTTTTATTTAAAATAACAAATTATTTTGTATTTGAAGTAAACATTTTTTCTTATGTATATAAAGTCTTTTGTAGCAATCTAAGGAAATTAATCCCTCCTTTTATATACTCGTATTATTTTAAATTTTATTTAAATCACGCCAAGTAGTGATCGCGTATAGTGAGGGATATCTGATAAAAAAAATATTAAAAAAAACTTCATTTCACCAAAATTGAGTCTACCTCTCTTCAGGAAATTGAATCTAACATTGGGAGAATGCTTAGACCGAAAAATAAATTAATACAGATTAGTCACTTAAGTTAAATTATATAATAGATATAATATTAAAAATGTTCAGTGTTTTAACAAATTATTCGATTACTCTCATAGCAATGTGCACCTGTTTGTATGTATGTACGAGTATATATGTAAGCGTGTAATTGAGTATACGTGTCAGGATATTGCGTATTGTATTTGTTGTTTGTATACACGTGCTGGAATTAAGCAACAATATAATCAAAGAATACTTCTTCGGAAACTGAGTAGATTATTTGGGTATAACAATGGAAGAGCTGGTGCATAATTAACTTAGATTAAGATTTGCATTCATTATTTGCGAAGACGAACAAAATTATATTTTCCAGCCAGGACTACGAGAAAGTTTCTTTTTCATTAATATATTTATATCTAATTCGTAAATGATAATTATTTTAAATGCAAATGTGACTAAATCTAATTATGATTAAGCGTTAAAAATACTCGTGCATGACTGATTGTTCATAAACCTATTTAGTTTACCATTTTAATTCTAGAAAAGTGAATATTTTTAAGAAAAAAAGATGATATGGCAACATGTTTGCTGCTAAACCTTTATCTTACCTCTATTACGAGTATATCTCTCCATATTGCAATCAGAAATGAGCTTTATAAATAAGTATTTAGTAACATTACGATAATACATTGCTTAGTGTGAAATTTGGTGTAAAAGTCATCAAGAATACAATTCTGCAGTTTTAAAGGAAAATAGAATAGCTTATATAATGTTGTTGGATTAATAAAACACATCCTAAGTGAAAATGGCTTAGTGGATAAGATTAGTTTTCCAACCCAGAGTTTCGATTTCGGTTGACACCCAATTTTTCAAAAAGGTCACCAGTCTGGTTGGCACTTTAGGTTTCCTTAACATGTTTCAGGTTGTTTGGAAGAGATTGCCACACGACAATAAACCAGATTGTACAATGAAAGCGTAATACAATCCTGTAAAACCACCTTGTTTTTTTTTTGTGTCAAATAATCAATTAAATAATGAACGCGGTTTCAAAAACATTCTTTATATTTTCGTAAATAAGATGAACGAGAAAACTCGTAACCTATTATACACATATTGGGTCCTTACATGTGAAATTGGCGTTTTGTTTGGGAGGAACATAAAGTTGATTTTTTTTTAATATAATATATTTATTTAATCAAAGTATGTACCATTTCTATCTATGCACTTTTGCCATCTCATAGGTAGTTCATCGATCCCTTTACTAAAAAAACCATTCGGACGGGAATCAATAAAATCTTTGAAGTCGGTTTGGACTGCCCCATCGGAGTTGAATTTTTTCCCTTGCAAGAAGTTATCCAAATTTCGAAAAAAATAGTAATCTGTTGGGGCAAGGTCCGGAGAGTACGGTGGATGTCTTAGACATTCCAATTGAAGCTCTTCTAATTTGGTAGCCGTCTGTTGTGCAGTGTGTGGTCTAGCGTTATCATGAAGCAGCAGTGGCCTAGAGCGATTAACCAGCCTCGGTTGTTTAGCAGCTAGCTTTTCCATCATGGTTTGCAGTTGCTGACAATAGACATCTGCCGTAATCGTCTGGCCAGATTTAAGAAAGCTGTAGTGAACGACACCAGCACTAGTCCACCAAACGCTCACAAGTAACTTTTTTGGAGTCAATTTTCGCTTGGGGCATGGTTTGGCTGGTTCGGCAGGGTTCAGCCATTGCGATGAGCGCTTCCGATTATCATACAGGATCCACTTTTCATCACAGATAATGATTCGATTCAAAATCCCTTCATTATTGTGCCGGTTGAGTAATGCAACGCAGCAGTCAACGCGCGTTTGTTGATTTGCTTCACTCAATTCGTGAGGTACCCACCTTTCAAGCTTTTTCACCTTCCCAATTTGCTTCAAGTGGATTAAAACAGTTTTATCACTAACACCGCAGCCTGCAGCTAACTCGGACGTGGTTTGCGATGGATCCGCTTCCACAATAGCCTTCAATTCTTCATTATCAACTTTGGTCTCCGGCCGTCCACGGGGCTTTTTCTGCAGGTCGAAATTTCCACAACGAAAACGTTGGAACCAAAAACGCACTGTGTTTTCTTTTGCGGAACCGTCGCCATACACATCATTAATCCTTCGAGTCGTTTCTGCAGCACTGGTGCCACCGTGGAACTCGTACTCGTAAATAACGCGATATTTCAAGTTTTCCATTTTGTAAACTGAGTGACGCAAAGAAAAAAAAACAATTGAGGAAAAAACAAATGAATTATAATTTTCGAAACACAAATACTTGAGTAAATAGCTGTATAAATTTGAATTTGAAATTCCTAACCAAAGAGAAGATATTTGAGATCAAAGTTGCCAGTACGGCAAAACGCCGGTTTCGTATGTGGGGACCTAATATTATAAAACGTTACTTTTCAATAAAACATAACATGACTTAATATGTTTTTGGGTTTCCCTTTTAGTGAAATGTGGGGTATTTTCAACATGTTCATGCCATTGAAATATTTTCAATTTTACTTATAACACTTGTGTTTTTACAACGAATATTTTCCAGATTTGAAGTCTGTTTTTCATGCTTCTTTTAATTTTTTGTTGAACTCGTAGTTATATTTTCTCTGGTTTCGAGTCCACTAGTGAATATTGGATATACGTATATTCTGTGTACCTTTGATGAATTTATTTTTCTTTAATAAATGCATGAAATTTCAGAAGACACTACTAAGAAATAAATCAGTTTGCTTTTAACGCATATCTATCTCAAGGATGACAATACTTCTTAAATTCATCCCAGATAATTTCTAAATTTGTTTAAATTTTCGACTTTTTATCCTTCTTCAACAGTTTATTAACGTTAAAACTTTTTCTGGGATTGTGAAGATCTGAGTAAATGCTTTGATAAACATTATTCACTAAAGTAGATAATTTCTCTGGGATTGTGAAGATCTGAGTGAATGCTTTAATAAACATTATTCACTAAAATAGATAATTTTTCTGGGATTGTGAAGATCTGAGTGAATGCTTTAATAAACATTATTCACTAAAGTATATAATTTTCATACAAACAAGTTACTCGTCTTTATGAGCGTTTTTTTCAATTCTTTGATTGATTGTTTATTGTAATATGTATTATATAATTTTTCACAAATCCTGCCAAGTTTTAGGCGATTTACATTTCTTGTCATTTTCTTGTCATAAACTGAACGCTTCAAAATATACTCGTTAAATATTAACTTAAAGACATGTGGTACATCTGAGTACACAATTTTTCTTTTTTTTCTATTTCCCCTTCTTACTTAAAAACATATTACTTAGACAATTCAATTGATTTTTTTTTAAATTCGTGTTCAAATAATATCCAAATTGCACACATTTTTCATGATTCCTTTTATCAAATATTAACTTACAATCAGAACAAATTCGAATTATATAAAACAATACTAATAAGTAAACAACTTTAAAAAAATATAAAAGTAGATTTATTAAATGAATTGTATCAATCCTTAAAAGTTTTCTCGTTTTATCTATTTGTAAAAAACGCATTTTAATTCATTCGTAGATAAGAGGAAAATATCTTCATCTTGACTACCACAGACAGACAATGTCAATCTAGGCCTATATATACAATACAATACATCGGTCACCACTCAACATTGAAAACATCTTTAACTTGACCACGTTTATGTTACTAAACCAATGACATAATGTTGTACGATTATTTTCATGTACGATTAAGACTTCCAATGGAGTTAAAATCATTCGTTTTTACTGCAAAATTTCAAATTGTTTAATCTTTTGCTTAAAATATTTCTCAAGAAATAACTAGTATTTATCAAAATTAAAAACGTATCAACTTTTGAAACAAGAAAGAATGAAAAGTCTTTATAATATGAGAGTGTGTATGCTGAGGTGTATGGGGATGGCAGAAGATAAACATGCGTGCCTGGATAGAATAAATTGAGGATCTGCACTCTTTAGATACACCAATAGAGGCATGGCGTAATAGCGAAGATATTTTGAATGTTAAATTTCAAATTTTTGTGCCGTGATCATCAATAGTTTAAAACGTTCCTCAAGAAATATCTAATGTTCATCAAAATCGCTTGAGCCGTTGTCGAGCCTGAATGTAACATAACATACGTATTGATTTATGATTTAGGAATGAGACCTATTCCTTTTCCCTAATTGCCGGTGTGCTCCTGACTTAGATTTTAATAAGTAAGAAATAACTGTCACTATTTGATGACAACTCAATGTCACCATCAGTGCTAATACGCCAACATCTGTTCTAATAAAATGAAAGGTAGTTGAAGACTGGGGCGTGAATAATGAATCGTTGCATTTGTTTGTGGTTTCAGCAAACTATTCCTGGCCTTTCACTAGGGGCGAATTAGAGACTATGGGGTGGGTGATTCAATTATTGTAAAACACAGTGTTGAATGACAAAGTTTGCAGCGACAGCGGTATACACTGGTGCCTTGGCCTGCATTAATCTCACGCTTCGTGGCAGCTTTCCTCGGCGTTTTGTTTTTATAGCATCATTTAACTTGTATGTTTCTCTCTTTGAAGTAAGTTAGTAGAATTCCCAGGCAATAAAAAAATGTTGTCAAAATATTTTTTTGGGCTTGCATCACCTTGTTTTTTTGTGGTTTGGTGATCCAGGACGACGTCACTCCTTCAAGTCCCTTTTTAACAGATTATCATAGTACTAGTACTAAACCATGGATTCTTCTTCCATGACAAATGACTCAATTATTTTATTTTTTTACCTATCATAGAGCATTAAAAATTCATTGCAATTTTTAACACGTCGTTGCCTTTGAACGGCACTCAAGAGTTTTGAAACCCATTTTCATCATCATCATCAGTGGCACTACAGCCCATTGTGGGCCCCGGCCTCCTCCAGCAGTCGTTGCCATTCCCCCCTATCCTGGGATGCACTCCTCCAGCCCCTGATGCCAATCACGTTTGCATCATTCTGCACCCCATCCATCCACCTAAGCTTTAGTCTGCCCACGCTACGTCTTCCTTGGGGCTAGGAAAAGAGTAAACCCATTTTGCGCTCTCCTTATTCATGCCAAGATGATCATATATAAATCGAAGCACCGTAGTTTTGGAAAGCCTACAACTTGTTACTATTTTTCTTGATTTTAGTCTTCTATCTTGTAACACTTGCTTTTGCACTAATGAGACTGTTTCTGGAGTGAGTGCTTCTGCTGGTCTGCCTTGACGATGGGCATCTTCAATCGATTATCTGAGTGTTAAGTTCAATAATTCACTATGCAATATAACAGAAAAGATTATCCATAGACAGTATCTTATCGTCATTTTATTTCTGCTGGGATTTTGCTTTCATTTGAAATAAATTTATAACCGTGCGATATTCAATTTTTAACATGTCAAAATATAACGAAACAACACGTCTTCTATCTGCTCTAGTTGACATACTACTTAGGGTAGAAGTATCAATTTTTAACTGTAGCTTCGCCTGACCAAGCAATGGGAAAGTGGTATCGGACCATACAACTTTTAACTTGTTCAGACAGGAAACTTTCAGCCCTTAGTTGTACGTAGTCCGGTTGTATCAAATAAGAGTACGTGAGATGGTTGAATCACCCCAATATCTCTAGAATTAAGCACAACACGTAATCCTTCGTTCTTTTGTGGTCACAGAATCTCCACAATGTGATGCTACTGCAATTTAGTGAACGAGGAATAAACCAATCCAAGACAAATGCAGATTTCAATTATTTAATGTTTTCCCGTTCTGAAGAGAAAATAGGACATACGTTTTGTCAGATAAACTTAAGATTTTTTTGTAAAATAGGTTCAATAGTGGCGAAATAAAGAGCATAGTTTAAGCCCCGTACATACTCGAGTAATATATAAAAATGTGGTATTAAAAAAGCGAAATCAGAAGAGGCGTTGGCACTTAATATTATCGATGCGCCTTGAGCGGATGTTTCAATATAGAAACTTAACACAGCTATAATTATCTGTTTTTCATGCTACTGATACTTATGAAATTCATTTCGATATTTCCAAATCGTTACAAACTAAATTGTACCTTTGAAAAAATGAAATGTTAACCTCGCTGATCCTATCACCTATTTTGAATGACGACACGATTATTCATCCCTATCCTTATATCGTGGAATGCGCGGCACGTCATGTGATGATATATCATTTAGATCTATAAATTGAAAAAAATACACGCATTACGCTATTTAGAAATACACACCACACCAATAACGCTCTAATAAATTATGTAAGGCAGACACTAGCACATTTTTTAAGGAAATAGAGGGATGAAATATTTAGTGGTGCAGCATTTAACTCGTTGTCAGTAGAATTTAAAAAAATGAAAAATGAAAAAGATGAAGAAAATGAAAAAAAAATCAATAAGCGTTATACTACGAGTAATACTGTGTTCCGATAAACGTTATAATAATACTGTGTTCCAATAAGCGTCATAGTAATACTGTGTTCCAATAAACGTTATAATAATACTGTGTTCCAATAAGCGCTATAGTAATACTGTGTTCCAATAAGCGTTATACAATAGTAATACTGTGAACAAATTATGTCTTCTTCTAGGAGTAGATTCTTGATCTATTTTTTTTCTTCATTATATCTGGAACGTAGACTGTCAGCTATCCAACCATTGTGAGTCTGCTTGGTGGTCGGCTTTCTATAGGGTAACCATAACACTATTGGGTGAATCCGAATATAATCCATTCAATTTCATATGTAAGGACCTAATATTAAATATAGAAACATACTTAAGCGGTATACAAGATAAAATCAATAATCTCACCTTGAAAAAACTTCCGAAAAAAGCCATTTACGCCCTTACCGCCATTTACAATGCCTGCCTTCGACATAAATTCTTTCCAACCCCATTCAAAAACGCCGACGTCATCATGTTCCCTAAACCGGATAAAAGCCACGTTATCCCTGAAAATTACAGACCGATCAGTCTGCTTCCGACTCTAGGTAAAGTGCTCGAAAAATTAATCCTAGAACGTCTCTCGCTAGAAACTTACTCACGTAACATCATCCCAGATTCGCAACACGGATTTAGGCCATTACACTCTACCAACCATCAGCTTCTTCGCGTTGTAGAACACATCATCAAATACTTCAGCTCCAAAGGCCTCACGACCCTCCTTTCACTAGACGTGGCGAAAGCCTTCGACACAGTCTGGCTCAACGGACTCATATTCAAACTGCACAAGTCAGGTATTCCCCTCAGACTAGTGCAAATCATCGCATCATTCCTTGAAAATCGCTCCTTCTCCGTCAAAATAGACGGTATAAACTCATCCCCTCGCCCCATTCTGGCAGGTGTGCCCCAAGGTGCACTGTTGTCCCCTATCCTGTATAACATATACACGAGCGATATGCCCCAATTTTCACGTACACATTGTATCACCGCGCAATACGCTGACGACACAGCCTTTCTCTCTTCATCGAAATATGAGTCCGTATCCCACAACAGACTGCAATACTTCATTCCCATTCTGGAGCACTGGTGCACCAAATGGAAGATCAAAATAAATCCCACCAAAAGCACAGCAGTCCGCTTCTCACGCAGATACATCAAACCCATCAGAACTCTTAAACTCTTCGGCCAGAGCGTCCCATGGTCAAAACACGTAAAATACCTAGGCCTCACATTAGACAGTAGACACTCGTGGCATAAACACGCCCTCAATATCAAATCAAAAGCTCACGGAACACTCAAATCATTATTTCCCTTGATCAGTAAATACAGCAAACTTAGCACGCGCACTAAACTCCACCTATATAAAGCGATCGTCAGACCGCAACTGACATACGCCCTTCCGGTCTGGGGCCACGCGAAGAAAACAACGCTACATCACATTCAGATCATTCAAAACAAAGCCCTCCGCATAATTTTAAAAGCACCCTACATCGTCCGTAATTCAAGACTCCACGCAGATACCAAACTACATACTATCCCCGAACATATGCGCGCTCTGGCCGAAAGGTTCTACAGCTCTATATCCCGTCATCCCAACCCAGTCATAAAAGCCTTAGATAACTACAACGCGAACACCAGTTACAGACACACTCGTCCAAAATCAATATTGCGAAACATCCCCCCGACCCCCCCCTCTTTAACTCTAATCATCCCCCCAAATGACCCCCCGATTGTCACTCTGAACACCCCATCATCGATAATTCCTCCGGCAGACAGTTTACCCCCATAGGCAACCGCATTTCTCACCTTCAATAAACATTTTCTACACCTTAATATATTTATAAAAGTCACACACATTTCCCCACTCATTTACTTATCTACATATACTATATTCATTCTTATAATTTATTCACAATTCATTTTTTCATTTTTTTTTTTTTTTTTCACCCATTCAATATAAAACAGTGTGTGACGACACAAATTTATGTATATTTGTATTTAATATTATGTACATATCATCATATTTATATATGTATTTAATCGTTTATAATTTCTCATAATCATTCATAAAATCAAAACAATTACCACAAACCTATCCTTTCCCGATTCCCAAAAAGATCCAAAAATTTCCAATAAATATCTTAACAGTCAGAACTTATCCGATGAAGGAGTAGGGTGTCCTACCATCGGACCGAAACTCCGAACAAGCTATCCATCACTTGGAGTTTCCCGCCAACCCCTCCGTCCACTTCTCCACCTCCTCCTTTACCTCATCGTCGGTTGAAAACCTTTTTCCACCCATGTGCAGCTTCAGGGAGGTAAAGAGATAGTAATCTGAAGGTGCTAGGTAAGGTGAATGCGCGGGATGGTTCAGGACATCCCATTTAAACGAGGCGAGCAGTTCCTTCGTGGCGTTGGCCGTGTGTGGTCTGGCATTGTCGTGCAGCAGGCAGACTCCCTTTGTCAGCATGCCTCTCCTCTTGTTCTGAATCGCCCTCCGCAATTTTTTAGGGTCTCACAGTATCTTGCAGAGTTGATGATCTCCCCTTGAGGCATATATTCAATTAAAATTATGTCTTGACAGTCCCAAAACACGGATGCCATGATTTTCTTGGCTGAAATTGGGGTTTTGAACTTTTTGGCGGAGGGTGAAGAGGTGTGATGTGACCGTTTTTAAACTCGCGACACCACTTGTACACACTCGTACGATTCATAGCTTTATCACCATATGCAGTTTTCACCTCATTATAAACCTCAACCGGAGGTTTTCCCTTCCAAACGAGATAACGGATGATGCCGCGTATTTCGCACTTGGCGGGAGATTGGATTGACATTTTTCACGAAACGTGTGGTCGCGTCGACACTTCTCAACGTACTGACCTCGAACCGGTCTCGTTGCGGACGGGAAGGGTCAGGCTACACGGAAATGTAGCCAACATGTCGAAAATAAAATCCATCCGGTCGTGAGAGCCTCAGTACACTTACTTTCTGGATACGCATAGTACAATACATCGCAAGACCTTCATTACTGATGTTCTAATGAGAGCTTTCATTCGTGTGGTATCAGCTCTAGTGTTAGCAACAATTGTTCTTACAGGTCTCATCCATGTTGTATATTACTTTAATTTTTGTCGCCAACACTTATTTTTCCATTTTATCCTTACTTTACTTTCTGTTGCCATGTACTTATTTTCCCATGGACAGTAAAATCTCGATCGATCGTTCCTCGAATAATCGTTTTCTCGTATGTGTTGTTTATTTCACCCAGTCCCGAATTGAGTCTGCATAAAACACGCAAAATAGATCGTATCGATCTTTCCTCCACGCACATTTTTACCGCAATATTCGTATAGAATATCTAAGTTTTTTGCAGTATTTTACTCCATCGATCGTTTTATGTAAACATTATAATCATGTTTTGTAGCAAAATATAAATTCTTGAAAGCTTCATTGCATTTTATGATAATGTCATAGTTTGTAAGTTAGAAAAATCGAAAACGTCTATGACGCAAGGTTGAAGGAGATAGCAGAAGAACTTGAAGATATTGTGAAGAAGATCCACTGTCTTTGAACCTACGTTTTCGGAAACATGCACCGCCTTCGAAAAAATTAAATATTTTATTCACGTGCAATAACTGATACCGAAAATAATGACATTTGCAACACAGAAAAACTACTCTTTACAACAAAAGCGGCAAAAGCAACAACAAAAGCGGCAAAATGACTGAGAGGTTTATTAGCCAAAAAAATAAGTTCCTTTTTTATTTTTGTTTTCAGTCCACCTTTATAATTTAATTTTTTACACACTTTTATGTACATGTGCTTATTGTTTTTTTTTATACTAAACGTATACGAATGATATTTATTTCATATGTTCTCGCATCTACTGTTTTCCCGCTTTTATCGTTTAGTTTAACAAGTCTCACCCAAAACGATACATAGAGGTTTCACTGTACTATCTTGGAGGTATCTAGATATGACAAAGGCTTAGTTAATCTGTCCTGTAATTCTAAGTATATAAATCATTGTGGATAATTATATCCCTTCCAAGGTATTTAAAAGACATTACTGGTTCAATTATCTTGTTGTTTATTTCTAGCTTGCATCTACAAGTTCGTTTTAGATATTGTTTGAGACATAGGTTTTTTTATTCGATTAAGATACTCATATTATATTTCAATGTAAGACAAATTAATTATATGTATATTGTGACATTTTAAAAATTATATTTAAAACTAAGAGTGATCGTTGTTGGAGAAATGTCGATAAACTGCTGTGCAGTTTGGTAAACGTCTAAATGAAGTGATGTTTAAAAAAATAAATAAATTAAAAAAACATTACAACACAAATTGATGAAAACTGAAACGAACTCGTGATTTGCAGAGAATGACCTTGACACAATCAATATAAAATCCCCATTAATAGTTTTATTGATATAATCTTTTCTAAATATTTTCGGTAAGAATCGGAAGCATTTAAGTGAGGTTTGCATTCATTTTCTTTTTTGGTTTAAAATTGAAGTCTGACGAATGATGTTATTAGTTATATAAACTTGCGGTCCAGTTAGTAAGACGCTTTTCTTCCATCCCAGAGGTTTGGGGTTTATTTCCCGATGGTAACCAAAAAAGGGTTTCAGTACTGATGAGTTCGTCAATAATGGATATGCCTACAAGTGAAATATGTTAGAATGAATTTGTCTCGTGTATATCGAACTTATTTTATTTTTGTGTTTAATAAATAATTGATAACGTTGTATGAAACTAAAAAGTATTGATAACGTTGTATGAAACTAAAAAGTATTGAAAACCTACCACAAACTAAAGTGCTCAAAAAAGTAATTCGACGAGTATTTAAAATTTTATTTATTTTATTTGATTTTGTAAAACATTATTGGTTGAAAAAAAATTCTCATTTTATTCGTTTTAGTGTTATTTTTTATGTAAATAATGCAACACACATGACAAACTGTCAGATGCCTTAGTGGTGGTATTGTATTACACTTTCTTTGTATACAGTACAACCTGGCGCATATTGCTATGTGGTAATTTCTTCCAAACAGAAAAATGTTCACAGGCCTTCTTAGGGGAAAACTAAACTTGAATATTTTTTTAAATCTGGGTTCCAACGATACCACTAATTAACAAATTTTAACTTTTTGTCTGTCACAGAGATGAAATTAGCTGATTCTTACTAAATCGACCCTGCTGATTACGAAAATCGCAGCAAAAAGTTTGTAACACGTAAAATTTGTGACAGAAGGGGGAGTGTTTTGATAAAATAAATACGTTTTTGCGTATTTCAAAAGTCGTAATTACAACAATGAAAATAAATAAATTCCTGAAATACTAAATTTAGACACATAATACAATGTTGTTACATAGGAAAATAAAAAAGCAGAATAAAAAATAATTACTATAAGAAAAACTGATCTTATACTCGTATACCATTTTTTTGTTAAAAATAGCCTTTTTTATAAATTTGATCGAATCAACAATTTTTTTAGAGATTTTATATTAAATTAAATGAAAACTCAAATTAGATAACTTAGAAGCCCCTACATTACTGTCAACAGCCATATACAGATTACAAGCAAAAAAAAATGTTAAAATATGAAATACAGCTATTTTTTCCTCTTGTACTTTGTGTCACCTTCTCTGAGCAAAAAAAAACAGTAGTTCCTCATCATATTAGAATCCCACCTTCCTTGATATCGTTGTTCCATTCTGTGAATATCCTGATGGAATCTTTCCCCTTGTTCACCACTTACAGCTCCTAAGTTCTCTGGAAAAAAGTCCAGATGGGAATGCAGGAAGTGTATTTTCAGTGACATTCGACATCCTAGCTTCTGGTAACTATGTAAGAGTTCCTGTTCAAGCTGTTCGTAATTGTCAACTTTATTATTACCTAGGAAAACAACTAACAACTTTTCCAAAGGCTTTCCAAGCTTCTAGTTCTTCAACACTTAATTTTTTTTCGAACTTTTCATCTTCCAAAAGTTTTCTGATTTGGAGCCAACGAAAATTCTCTCTTTCACTTTAGCGTCACTGAGTTTCGGAAACTGATTCCTTACATATGCAAAACCTTCTCCATTTTTATCCATAGCTTTAACGTAATTCTTCATTAAACCAATCTTCATATGTAAGGGAGGGAGCAAAACTTTTTCTGATTTCACTAAAGGGGCATACTTAATATTATGTTCTGATAGGACGTAGCTTTTTCTGGGAGACCAGTCTCCATTGTGTAGTGTTTTTCAGTCGCTCTACTGTCCCATAAATAGAAAAAAACAGTATTTTGTGAACCCACCCTGAAGTCCGAGCAATAAGGCAACGATTTTCAATTCTTCGCAGAGTTTCCAGCTGTACGTTTTGTATTGAACTGCATCTAATAACATTGACAAATTGTTATAAGTTTCCTTCATATCCACTGAATACGCCACTGGAGTTGATGGTTTAGTATTTCCATTATACAACAACGCTGCTTTTAAACTTGCTTTGGAAGAATCTATTAATAACTTCCATTCCTCTGCGATGTGTTGAAAACCTAGTTCTTACATTGTCATCTATATTTATACACACACACACATAGAATTCTTCATTGCAAAGTACTTTGAAAACTGTTCATGTCTCTTCCTTTACAATGAAATCCTTGTATCTGGTGCTAGCAGATTCCATTGTAGTTTAGACCTTAAAATCTTAGTTTCTTGTTTAGTGAGATTGAGATCTCTTATTAAGTCGTTTAGTTCACATTGTTGAATAAAATGGGGTTCTTTATGATGTTCTGGACTATAGGAGGGGTCAGAGTACTATGAACAACAATAAATATACTATGAACAACAATAAATGTTTTAGTGTACTATGAACAACAATAAATGTATTAAACTTATGAATATACTGGGGAATCATTTATAGAAGTCAATAGTTTGATACCCGATTTCATTTGTAAATTGTTACTCTTATTTTAAGTAATTTCAAGTTTTCCTCTTAAAAGGTACGTGATGGAATATTTTCAAGTTCATATTCGTTATCAGCACACAAAAATTGACCTAAAATGACCATTTTCACCCTTGTGACAAAAACCTTGTTAACTAGTGTAATCGAATTCGTAACTTCTGTCTTGGACGACAAACGTCTTACCAACGATGCCACGGAGGTCATGGTTGTAAACACAAAGGCTAAATTAATATGAAGACCATCTCGTCATCTCCTCATATGTCTCGGCATGAATATCGGCATGACAGAAGATAAATAACGACTTTTTATAACCTTTGATCGTGAACTCTTAATTATTGGTAACAAGATAGTAATTATTTGATCTCTAATGATTACCATCATCGCAGGAGTATTTGTGACGGAAAGGCTTGTTGTGACCAGTTTTTTGCATTGCTTGTGATATACTCGAATTTATTGCAAAGAGCTAATTACTCGTATGTTGTGGCTACTTCCAGGCAGCTTGGACGGAGCACCAGAGGTGGTAGAACTGGGAGGTGGCACCGTCGAGCTGCGCGGCCCCCGCAGCAGCCGCCTGGTGCTCCGCCTCACACCGCCGCCTCCACCACCCTCACCATTCATCGCGCCCCCACAGAAGGATAAGCACGTCTTCCTGGGATTTGACAATTACTGGGAAAGGAACTGGTGGTTTGCGTGGATCAAACAGGTAATCAAAACACAACAGGGATTTTTTATTACATTCAGAAAAAATACTTAAATTATAACACGAAAATTATTGTTATAATAATAATAAAAAGACAGAAAAAATTAAACACCGATAAGAGAATCCTTATTGATGAAAATTTGAGATGGCGTAAAAAGTCGCAAGATCTTTGCTTCTCGACATCTTAATATGATGCGTATTTTTTTCCTGTTTTGAGTCGAATACTACTGTTAAAATGTCTGATGCTTCCATTACTTTGATTAGGGTGACGTATGTTATTTGGATACCAATGAAGATATGTTGGATAAGTTGAGAAGATTTCAAAACTTTTGCATCCAATCCATATTTCACCTAAAGATGTATGCTCACGTGTCAGACTTTTGGAACAGACTTCAATGACTTGAATCAGGTAGTGAAGAAATCTTCACGTTCTGACGATATTATTTTACGTGCTTAGCAATCCCAATTGTCCTTCATATCTTCGCGCCATATTCCAATTTCTTTCAGAACACGGACGTATTTTTCGATCAGGCGATAAGAGACTCCTTAGCATACCAATACATATCACCACATTTTGCACATCTTTATTTGCGGTTTACTCGCTGCGACTGTGAAACGAACTTCCAAAACTTATCAGATATGCACCATCCTTATTTACGTTTAAAAGATAATTGAAAAAATATAACATTCCTCAAAACATCCTTTTATCATAATTTTTCAATGTTTCCTTCCTTTATCCTTGAACGAATTCCTTTCCTCTAGTTCTGCCATTATGATGGAGATTAGCCATTTATTGTTTTTTTTACTTAAATTTAAACGTATATATTTTTTTGTACATCTGCCATGGATTAAAACAGTTTGAAGTATCCAAGAGGAACTGGTTGGTTGGAAGAACTTATTGTAAAGTAATAAGCCTGCCCAGGTTTACCATGTTTAACCATATACACAAAATAATGAAAAGACACAAAATAAATAGAAGAGGAGTGCAAACTTTCATCAATGTTGGTTTTTATTTGTAAAATTGAACTTTAGTTTTAACGGGAATGGGATCCAAATTAATAAAAAACAACAGGTTAAAAATTAATTTGTTGATGGAAAAGGGAGAAAGGTATTAATTGCGGCCAATCGATTGGGAACTTGCCGTATCTGCAAACATATAAACATACCTACACGTATATTTGGTTAGAAAGGTATTAATTGCGGCCAATCGATTGGGAACTTGCCGTATCTGCAAACATATAAACATACCTACACGTATATTTGGTTAGAAAGGTATTAATTGCGGCCAATCGATTGGGAACTTGCCGTATCTGCAAACATATAAACATACCTACACGTATATTTGGTTAGAAAGGTATTAATTGCGGCCAATCGATTGGGAACTTGCCGTATCTGCAAACATATAAACATACCTACACGTATATTTGGTTAGAAAGGTATTAATTGCGGCCAATCGATTGGGAACTTGCCGTATCTGCAAACATATAAACATACCTACACGTATATTTGGTTAGAAAGGTATTAATTGCGGCCAATCGATTGGGAACTTGCCGTATCTGCAAACATATAAACATACCTACACGTATATTTGGTTAGAAAGGTATTAATTGCGGCCAATCGATTGGGAACTTGCCGTATCTGCAAACATATAAACATACCTACACGTATATTTGGTTAGAAAGGTATTAATTGCGGCCAATCGATTGGGAACTTGCCGTATCTGCAAACATATAAACATACCTACACGTATATTTGGTTAGAAAGGTATTAATTGCGGCCAATCGATTGGGAACTTGCCGTATCTGCAAACATATAAACATACCTACACGTATATTTGGTTAGAAAATCGCAGACGAACTGCAAAAAACGTATCTGTTGATCTTTTGATTGTGATATTAACATATTAGGCTTTTGATAGAGTGTAAAGTATGTGTAATATTCATTCATTTTAACGAGATCTCGAAAAAATCGTGGCTAAATGCTTCGTTAATCCGTACACGCTTTCCATTTTTCTAATACTTAGAAGACTTTCTAACTCATGAGATCAGCCTCAACAAAGGCACTATAATAATTCCCCAACCTATTTAATCGATTGGGAATACGCAATTTATTGAATTAAGACGATAGTCCGCTTTCACAAGCAAAACCTCGTTGACACATATCTGAAATATAAAACAGAGACATTGTATTAAAGGCCTTAAAGACACAAATGCATGGTTTAATACTTTCACAATTTGAACGAAACTAACAAATGTAGAATTCTAAAAATTGGTGTTATTTGATAATACTTATGACTTCCAGAAATAGCCTGGCAGTTGAATTAGAGACGAAGTGTCATAAAAATTGGCGTAGTTGAAAGACTAGCACAAACATCATAGCAATAATCCGATCGCGAGACCATAAATGAATTTATCCGATGTTTTGTTCCTTGTATAATCGGGCGTCTAAGTACCTAAACCCAAAGATCAGTACTTCCTATTTGCCTATCAAATGAATGTTCTTTTAATTAAGATATCAAGACTTAACGCTATCTTTCGGAATAATATTTGGCATGATTATTTAATTTTAGCGCCGTTTCTTCAAGATAAATAAACCTGTTAAAGCATGCCTTTCATAGCTCTTAAGAAAATGTTTTTCCGACTACTCCTAAAAGCGTAAAAGGTAGTATTACAAAATTTGTGTTTATTGAATAACTTAGCCTCCATGTCTGTGTTCTCAATATTCAACCCTCAAATTTAGTGGAACATTCATAAGTATAGAGCTCTGAAATATAAAAAAGTAACTCGAATTACACAAATAAAATCATCTCTATTAAATATATTTTCTTTGGAACCACATACTAATACTAAACTTTTGGAACCATACATTTAATAACAAATGGAATAACAAAGCAGTGTTTAATTTCCAACTCTGTTTTGGACACCACTTTCAAGAGTTGTAAGATTTGTATCGACAGATGTAACTCCAGTACGAGATCCAGGGAATTTTCAAGAAACTTTTTTAAAGCCCTTGACCGAATTTTAAAAATTTTCTAAGATTAAATACCTACATTCCTTGTATCAATCCTTCAAATCAATAGAAGTCAAAATATATCTTAAGTATTGAAATTAGTTTCATAGTAAATTAGAGATTTGTGTTGCTCGAATTTCGTGTCGTGTGCATAAAATTAATCTACGTGTAAAACTTTAATTGTCATATGTCTATTGTATATGTCTATTGACTATACTTGAGAAAATGTAGCATGGTCCCTGTGACAGTTTACAAATTTGCCCCAATACAACCTTGTAACGACGTTCAGTAATTTTAATTATTTTATCAACTTTAATATAAGCCTTGATTCTAATAAATAGCAAGTTATTTAGGTAAATACATTACATAAAACTAACAATAATGACAAATTAATACATCTTGTTACAAATTAGCAAAAATGTGGCGGTTTGTTAAAATCAAATAATATTTGGTGACGTTCATCAAAAGTCACTACGTTAGTCTGCATTGGCTAGGGATGGGATATACGATAGTTGGATTTTCGATTTTTTTATATCTAAAATTAAATGTTCGTAATTAGAATTAATTCATATTGCATCTTGACCTATTTAAAGATAGATACAAATCATACAATACATTAGAAAGTCAGTATAATGAAAATTAGGAATTAAAACGTCAGTTTAGAGAAAAACAATTTTTCGATTTATAAAAAAACGATTCGATTTGTAAAAAAAAACGATTTTACCCCGTCCCTTTGAGACATGACATTTCAAATGTCACAGGGACCATCCTACATTTTCTTAGTGCACTCGTGAAGTTCCTATATCGACTATTTTCAAGAAAACTAACTTATGCTACTAGAACATATTCTATATTCTCAAAAAATATCATTCAAGTTAACATTGATCACTGGCTGGAAGACCCAAATTTCAGTAAACAAAAAAGGAGATACATACTACCTGAGGGCACTTCTGTAAGCACTCACAATGGCAATGAAAACTCAATGGCACTATGGCGACGTTCCATTTAGTATTTAAGAAACGAATAATGCCATCTATGAAATATTATAAGAACTATGTTAAATATGGTTTGTACCCAGACTATATTAAGCTGTCGGTAACTGATTAGTAATTTTATTTTTGTATAGATGTCGTCTATACAATTATTCGAAAACTTTAATAATTTAATAAAGTTTTCAAATAAAGATATTACGATGTGGGAATAGTGAAATTGATATAAATACTCATGTTTTTTATACTCATGCTGGCAAAAAATTTATTTACCAGTATAACATCACGTACATGGGGTTGTGGGAAGGGTATTAAAAAATTAATGAAGAATCACGTCGACCCCCTGCCGGGATATGGAGAAAGGCAGAGCACCAACAATTTAAATCGTGATTTATAAATACTCGTATATATTTCATCTACTCCACTTACACCCACCCGTACTGCTCTTTGGAATTATTTGACTTGCAACATTTGCTTCGCCCAACATTTCATTCATGTGATAGATACATCATATTTTTCATGAAGCCTGTTTATAATACTATGCCTCTCAATTTATTCGCGTTGTAGATTTGGATACTTAGTTGATAGAGTAATGGACTTAAGCATGTGGATGTATCACAAAAAAATCCTTAAGAATTTCCCATCCTTATTTCCATCCCATTCAACATTAGAAAATGAAGAATGAATAAGAAATACTTGTTTTCGCCAGATTGGCACCGGCAATCGTGCATGAGTTCTTAAGGCAGATATTTAGATTATTACGACAATCTACTTATATCCTTATTAACTCCTTGAAGACTTTTCTCGAAGCTGATCGGTCACTCGCTATCTCCTACTAGTCTCCTAAGAAGACCTTGCTGCTAGTTATCTAAAATCCTCTGTCTCGGTCTGCCAAGTAGCCTTCTTCTGTGTTATCGAGCTTACATAATGATATTTACTAACCGTGCTTACTGAGATCTGCTTACACGTTGACCTATTCAAGGCAAAAAATCGTGACCACATTTCGCTGGTAATTAAAGTTTGTAGCGTCAATTTTCGAGTTTCTTCATAAGATTTCTGTTTTCCACTCTCCAAGTCTTTTTTGGACCAAGTATATTTCGTAATAGTCGGTTTTCGAACCGCAGTAACTGTTGTCGGTCTTTGGATGTCATGACCCGCTCTTTGAACGCATATGTTACTAATGGTAAGATGATCGAGTTGTTTATTCTCAGTTTGGCATTCGGGGGCAGAGTATCACAGCTCAGTACAGTGTTACGCGACAGGGCATTACAGCGCAGCAGTTTGTAAATTACAAGTATTACAGGACAAGGTCTTACATTCAGCAGTTAGTATTGCGGGACAGGGCCTTACAGCTTAGCAGTTTGTAAAGTACTGCGGGACTGGGTCTTACAGCTCAGCATTTTGTGAAGTACAGCGAGACTGAGCCTTACAGTCAGCAGTTTGTGAAGTACTGCAGGACAGGGCCTTACAGTCAGCAGCTTGTGAAGTACTGCAGATCAGGGCCTTACAGCTCAGCAGTTTATGAAGTACTACGGGGCTTTTATAATTTAGAATTTCTTATTTTGAAAATATGAATCAACCGTGATCCTTAGCAATAAAGGATAAATGAGAATATGGTTATAGTAAAAAAACATTTTGTTGAAAGAAACCTATTCTGTGATATGTTGATGAACAGTTCTGACTGTGCTGTTCGAGGCTTGATTAAAATTCTTCTCAAAAACTGTTCGTTATCCAACACAAGCACTTTTCAAGGAGTTTGAGATACTCAATGTCAGTTAGATGTTTATTGAATCACTAATTATATAGTATACTTATAATACAAAGATAAATACGTTAGAACGCAATCATAAAACAAGAGGTGATGTACTAAATCTGGTTCCGATCCCACCCACACATTCATGCAACATTTGGGAAGAGGAACAAGCTTTCCTTGCACCAAGAATTGACGTCGCGTTCTTGAGGAATTGCGCCATCAAATGGAAAAAAAACATATCAAGATTTGACAGGGAGAGTGAGAAGTAAAGAGCTTTTGGATATCTCCATATAGACATGTGAGTGAGTGTAGAGGGTATGAGATGAGTTGTTGGACATGGATATTGATGTAGTTGTTGAGATTTGTTGCGGTTGGAATTGTGTATTTTATAACTTGAGATGTATGTATTTGTAATGATGTGAATGCAGAGTGTGAATATTTCAGTTAAGTGTTCTAGTGTTTATGACAAACATAGGAAATGTGTGATTTAGGATTGAGACCACTTCAGCAAAGTGCTCTATATTTTTTTTATATGGGGTCCTAGTCTCTTTTAAAAAATATATCATTCTGGTTGGTTGTAAGATATTGCCATATGGCAATACACCTGCTAGGTTATATTGAAAGTGTAATACAATACAATATTTTCAATTACGGGAACATAAATGCGCTAACTAGAGCGGATTCAAGAAACGGGTTCCGGATTGTTGTTCTTCAAAATAACCCTATCTATATAAATCTCAATAAGGGTAGAAAAATCTGAAATAAAGCACTTTAAAACCAATAAAAGTGTAAAGCTCGATGACTCAAAGATTTTGTACGTTTTTAAACACTCGCAACCAATCGCTAATTTTAAATGATGGTGTATGGGGATTTTAAATGCTGCCGACCCCTAATTACTATTGTTTAGTTAAATGTGTGCTAAAAAGGACTTAACGCATAAAAAACTTTTTTATGTATTTGAAAAATCGAAATCTAAGTACAAAAATATCAAACATGTTAGACCAGTGGTTCTTAAACTTTTCGAAGTTACGGAGCACTATTGATTATAAGAAAAATTTGCGAAGCAACAAATCATCAAGGCCATAAAACTAACAATAAAAAATGCATGAACATTACTTTTATTTATAAATAAAAATGACGAAAAACCATAAAAGAATTAAACATTATTATAAAAATAAAACATAATACTCGTATACTATATGTATATTATACAGTGTACTATATACGAGTATATTTGCAAAAACTGTAACTTAACTAACTCTTTTATAAAAAATATTATTAATGCGATACTAGAGCTTGATGCCTTTAACAAATAATGTTATTTCAACAACATCAGGTCTAATGATTGATATATCTACCCTCATTTCTTCTTCTAAATTTGTAAGCCTTTCGCGTTTTTTCGTTTCTATATTGGTTAATGTTGAGAAACTAAGCTGACATAAATATGATGTTGAAAATTGTAACAAAATGTTGAGTGCCCTTGTGGGGAGAGCTGGGTATTCGACTTGGATAGAAATCCAAAACTCCTCAAGAGTTATTTTTGAGAATTTGATTTTTAGGGTACGATCCGTGACAACGATATTAATTCTTCTTCATCTGCGTCTCGGTGGCGTTTCCAACAGCAATTGGCATTCAACAGCAATTCGCCAAACTTCGACCAAATGTTTCATATTTGATGGAGCACTTGTAACATCCTCGCGGAGCACCGGTTAAGAACCATTGCGTTAGATAGACATTTCATGGTTAGATAAAAACGATTATTTTTGTTTGTTCCATATAAGCCCATATAAAGCGGTGTTATATTTTGTCAATTATCTCAGAATATATGAAATGTTGGTAGAGTATTGTTTTCGTATTTTCGTCCATTTGTTTATCTCAATACGTGATAGAATATTGGCTTTAAAAAAATAGTATTATCTTTGTTTGCTGCGTATACGATGTACACATAATATGCAAACATTATATCGCAAACCTTTATCGGTATAATCAGTGCATAAATCAATTGGTGTGCGCTTTGGTGCAGGAAAATTGAAAAGAAAATTGTTCAATAATTTCGTAAACATATCGCGATAGCTTTGACATATATGCAAGTAGAGTATGAGATATTTTTATAATTTTTAATCTTCAATTGTAAGCTTAGTGGTGGATTCACAAACCCTACCTGTGCTTATTAAAAATAATAGTTTTTTTTAAGGTCATATGTTTTTTTATCAAGGCAATTTAAATGGGTATGCATGGATATTACTTTATAAGCGTTTGAAGATATCTACGCACCTTTTTACCGACAACGTTTTGTTTAATATACCAGACAATTATGTACGCCATCGCGAATTAAGATTGTTTTCCGTGCCGTATTCACGAACTGAACTACTCGTATTAAAAGTTCCACCACTTGCACACGGAATGACTTTTCCTATATCGATAATTTCCGATATCGATAAATCTCGGTGGATACAGTGAGGTTGAGCTTCTTAATAAACCTTGTAGGCATTACTGAGTCTCCTCACAGGGTTATATTAAGTATTTTATTTATAATCATGTTAAACCTGTATCAAATGTAAATTGAAATCATTTTTACATGACACCAAAATATAATAAATATAGTACAATAAAAAAACATTTGGATTATGACACCTAAAAACTACATTGATCATACATACCATAATAAGTAGGTGTAAAAATCATATTTTGAAAAAAGACACAAAAAATTACAAAATGTTAAAATATTTGAATCAGTAATTTTTTTACGTAAATTAAAAAAAATGGCGGCAAGACCGATTCATAATGTTTTAATAATATTATTTATTTTGGAATCAGTGATACAGGAACAAAATTTTAAAATGAAATGTACTAAGGCTTTAAATTAATGTATTTTATTTTCAATAAACATCTCACTCGCACAATATAAAGGGTGTTTGTGGAAAAGCATTATTGTATCCAACCTGCATCTTCATCAAGTTATATTTAACATTTGATGACTTATAAGTTTTTTCTGCCCAGATATATAACATGACCTTTTGTTATACTCGAATATTACAAAGGTTATTTTCTTTGCATTAACTTATTTAACAATGTTAACAAAAAGAAACGTTTTGGGTACAGTTTGAATAAATGTTGCATAAAGTTATTGCGTGATTATCATTTTTGTTGGCCGCTGTTGCATTATGGAAACATAACGTCGGTGTAATTTGGAAATACGTGTATAATCTCGTGAAACAATTATATTTAGATTCGCGTGTTTTCAAATAACTGTTATATTTTGGAGCTCAGAAATGTAATTTTTTTTATTGAAAAGTGAGAACATTTTCTTGAATCATAAAAAAAAACATTCTTTTTAATAATAAATTAAACTTTAGAGGTCTTTTTTATTTGGTATAATTTGAATTTTTAATTTGTTTTTCCTTATTTTTGACAAATGAACTTAAAAAACAAAACTTCGTCTTTATAATACAAAATGCAAATTGCAACAATCTAACTTGTTACGTACCAGCGCACTGTTAATAAACGAGAACATCTACCCATATATGAGTACAATGCTTCCTTAACATCTTTTCACTTTCTAATGCAATCCCTTCAATTTCTCTGACTTCTTTCTTTTTTTGTTTATCTCATTTTTTTGTCAAGGTATACTTTTCTTGGTATTTTACCACTTTCTGCCAACCTTTGCTTTATAGTTTTGTTTTGCCAATCATTCGTCAACGACTTCCGCTATTTCATTATTTCAGGATATTTTACGGCTTTTATTCAATTTACGATTACGAATCACTCAAACTATCAATTGTCATTTTTAACTTCAATAAATGGACTAAACTAGATATGTTTGTATTATTTTATGCACCCTATTGATTCAAACATTTTAAAATTAAAATTTTATAAAAAAAATATATTTTCTATTATATATTTCAAATGTAACCATATAATTGAAATACGAAAAAAATATTACAGTGATCAATATGAAATATCTTTGTCAGTTGTCTTATTATGTATTTTATTTAAAAAAAATCTTAACACGAAATAACAACACTGAAAATGGAAACCATTCAAGATATTTAATTTTGTTAACTAAAGATTTCCGTTTTGAATGAGATTATTTTATGTACTTATATTGTTTCCTAATCATGTCTTCATTCCATCTGACGGTCATAAAATTCTGTTTCAAGATTTTGACTGTTTGTTATGGAAATCTTTTTAAGAGATTAGACATATTTGAAAAACTGTTTCAATTTGAATATATTAAATAAATGAATATATTATATTACATTACGGAAAAATATATTGTTTATTATTATTCCCCAATTGGACTTTTGAAATGCATCGATGTGATGCGATGACCACTTTTCTGATGCCTCATGATGGTTTAGCAGGTAAGACTGAGGAGTAACGAGCTCGTTTCTCGGTGGAATTCAACTTTTCCCCGAAAGTCTCAAAAATTATAAGTTGAACTGAATTCCACTGAGAGGAAATTGGATTAACGACCTTTGGGACGTAGTTGCTGAGACTTCTATCTTCCAGTCCAGAGGTTTTGGACTTGGATAGTACCCATTAAATTTTAAAAAGGCCACAGCAGTCTGGTTTTTAAAACTTCTTTCTAGTTATAAGAAGAAGAGGTTGTCACATGCCAATCACTCCTCCAGATTATTCAGTACACAAGGAAAGTGTAATACAATGCAATAAGTATGAATTATTCATAGACTTTTTTCTTTTCGTTATATTTATTTTATTTAAATACAAATATTTCGTTCATTAAAGTCGTTATTAACTTTCGTAAAAATATATGTTAAAGATTTAATTGTTAAGCTTCGAAACTCATATATAAATTTTAAATTGTTCACCAAGACATATCAAAGATATAATATGTTTTATGGGCATTTAATTCTACACAATGCGTAATGATTTGAAAGTTTTCAAGTCTTCAACAATAGAACGTGCTTTGTATTTCGTCAAATAGCAAATTAAATCATACACGGAAAAGTGCAGAAGCTAAAACTACACCCGGTTAGCGGTCTGAGTGACACTGCTTACACAAATACTTAATGCTTGTCAACAAGAACCTTTTGTCTGTGCTCTGTTCCTTGCCATGACATTCACCTCCGAGCACTGTCACCGGAGATTCACTATTTTCTGTCGCGTTCCGAGATTAAACTTAGACTACATTTGAAACGGTTCTCATACAAGTATGCCATTCGTGTGCGAATAATAAACGAACATTTAAAAAAATACGAAAACCGGTTATCATTAGAAAACTCAACGGGCTACCGAAATAAAAATATTATCTTATTATTCTTTATTTAAAGTTTTTAGTTTTCATTATTCCTCTGAACATTCTTGTTTCTCTCTTCGAGGATGTTGCACTGAATTTTTCGTAACTCAAATTTAAGCCTAAAAAATGTGACTGTGTTAAAAATACGAGTAATTCCGATGTTAAAGCAATTTTGATCGAAGAAAGTGAAGTGATCGTTATCGAGAGATGAAATCTATTAACAATCGTTAGGAAATACAACAATTGTTATATCGGGCGTAAAATTGTTTGTTGCAAATGCTAAAAATTATCTGTGAAAAGTGTTCGGAATTGTTATTGTATGCAAATTAGTGTATGCCAAAATGTTTCAGGCTTTTGTTCAATTTTTTTCACAATGATATAAATGTTTCACTATTTATGAATACAAAATTCTTCAATATGTATTAAAATATAACCCGCAAGCAAAACCATAATAAAAAAAGGAAATAATTAACAAGTGGAACAATTAGTACAGGTATACCGTTAATTACGGACATAACTAAAATTTTCCGGTAAAAATTAAGCACGTATGTAAAGTAATCAACAAACACGATTATCAAGAAATAGAAATCTAACCTTGGTGATGTTAAAAGTACAAAAATAAAAAATGATTACGTATGAAAAAATCAACAATTTACTTAATGGTTTTTGTTTCGTTTTATGTTGTTTGATTTCATAAAATACGCATTAATAGATTTCCAATTTAATTTTTTATTGACGCATGATTTTTATTATTTTGTCAAAAAATCAGGCTTATCTGTTGAACTCTTTCAAGAAAATGATTCATATTTATTTTTTACTAAATGTTAACATTTAAAAAACTTTAGGTTTCTACATTTCAAAATACATTTTTTTCAGACAAAATAAAGAATTAACGAGTTCTAACGCCAGTTACTTATTTTGTAATATTTTTAATCTTTTAAAAATAGAGGGTTCAAGTCCCGATTTGGAGCGCCCTTAAGGAGAGTTTGCTCTCTAAACAGCGCTATATAAATTGGCATTTTATTATTAATATTAGTATTACTAGGTAGTTATTGATATGTTTTAATATATTATCAATATTTTTAAATTATATGTGTAGTCATAAAAAAGGCCTCGTATTTGTTTTTTATAGAAACTCAATTAAGAGATATTTAAAATAAAAAGTGTTAAAAATATTGTATATGAACTCATAAATATTGTTCATGATATTTCAGAAAAAGGCGTTACTGCTAATGGTAATAATATTTTTGTTCACTTAGATATAATTTGTAAATTATCGTAAATATTAAAATGAAGACATATGAAAAGTGAATATATCATAGTCCAATAAGTTGAGACTTTTCATAAATGAAATCGAAATCATAAGAGCACAAAAAGATAATTAAAAAATAGAAAATAGACGTACATTATATCAAAAATAACATTTTTAATGGTCAAATTTATTATCCACAGCCAAGTCTCTCTAATTTTTTTAACTGGATATTTGTAAACAAATTAGTGGATAAAACGGCATGTCGCAATAAGATGCCAAGCTAGAGTAGTGATACTCCTTTTTTTACACTTGAATTGTATATAATGCGTTAACTTAAATATAACGATGCTGGCTAGAGATCTGTATCTATTGACAAGGTTTGTTTTGATGTCTTAAAAAGGAGAAATATGTTAAAATGTCATTTAAATAAATGTAAGAAGTTCAGATTATTAATTCATTTGTATTACCTTTATTATTAATAATTGTAATACCTCTATTAATTGATAAGTACTTAAATAGAAAATATATATTTATTTATATCGTTTTGGTATTAATTTGCATCGATTTACCGCCGATTGGTGGATTTTTTTTATGGACAAACGAAGCGAAGTCCGTATATATTCACAATAAATTCCACATTTGTTTCAAAATTGTACATTTTACTCCAAAAATACAACACATAGAATAACAAAATTTGACTTACACATTACCAATATTGTATGCGAATGTGCAAAATTACATTTTTCAAGATACAGTTGGTCATAAAAATAACTTCTAAATTTTGCAACTTCATTCGATAAAAGTTTCAACGGGTCACAGAACTAGTTAAAAATTACAATTATTCAGCTTAAAATAGAGTAAATATGACACAGTATTATACTTTTCTGTATTTTATGTAAAACATTGCAAATTTTGTGTTTTTTTAATAAGGTATGTTAACACCAAAGTAAAGTTAAATTTAATTGACATATTTTTCTGTTTAATTTTGTACTTTGAGAGTTTTGCCCACTTCCAAAACAGTGAGTCCAATCAAAACCCAGCTTTTGGCTACTTTACATACTCGTACAGTTGTTAACAAACACGAAATGTGTTCAAGATAAATAAAAAAGAAAAATAGTGAAAAAACCGTTGTTTCCCATATATGTATAAAAAAAATCATGGTATGCATTATTAAGAATAACACCAAAATTACTGTCCTCGAAAATCGATGGTTACACCTGCAAAATGAAAATGTTACGCTTGTTTGTTTCTCGTCACATTTCACTTATACGTAAATAAAATAGCAAATGTTCGCAACCGAAAAACTTTGCAGTAAAAATAAAGAATGTCAATATATTATAACAGTGTCTAAATGGCTCCTAGTTGAGTGAGTAGAAACAAAAAGATTGCCGGTTTGGCAGGGCAGAGTGCAGGGAGCGGAGAGTGGAGAGTGGAGTGATGCTATTATCGGTTTGCGCCATGCATGTCGAGCACAGCTTCAAGATGAAGTCTCGTGTGACGTTCTTGGAGTGTGATGAACTCGGCAGCATCGTCTCAGACCTGGAGCAGGACTCTCTAGAACCTGCCATCGATTCTAAGGAGGTAAAACCATAAGTTTTATAATGCATTCCTCTAGATTTATTATTGAAGAATTGAATATCAGTGAGCGACTGTCAACAATTTCTCTAATGCGGATTAATCAATTATTTGACCATCTTGTTTGCGAGATGAAGAGGCTTATGCTGACTGGTAACATTAAAGGTTATAGAGGTAAATTAAGGTATCCCATCCAATGTATGAACTAAGTAAAGATAGCCATAAGTCAACTATTACCAAATGCCTTTCGTTCAGCAGAACACCATGAAATATGGAAAATAATCATTCATAGAGTTGGGCATGGTACATCTCAAGTTGGTTGCAAATCTTAGCGTGGAGGTGCCGACGAAAAAGGATAACTATAGAGAAAATGTGCTGAAGACGAGAATACGAATTTAATATATGAAACAAAAACTAAATTCTACTTAACTATTCAACTGTACATTTACAGCGCTACCCGTGTTTCTATTTCCTATCCCGAGGAGATCTGAGCTCGCATGACAAAAGCCTCGGGATAGGAGATAAAAGCAGTGGTTACGATGTGCGAATGCAATTAGTGGACTAATATAGTATTTTTTTAGTTAATCACATATTGACCAGTCCTTGCTGGTATCTACCAAGAATAATTTTGAGTTTTTGTAATGAGTAGTTTAAAATATGTAAGTGTAGGATAAATGTCAGTTAAAATATGTGTATATAAATTAAAAAGTCATAATTTGCATGAATATTCCTTTTACTACAAACAAATTAATAAAGACAATGTTATTAAAGCTACACCACCGTAAATCTAAAATGTTGAGCATCCGGAGAGATTGCATTAATAGTGGAAACAATATCCTTATGTTAGTAATCAGATACACACGGATAATATTAATAATTACAACATCTCAATTTTTGAGCCTTCCAGATTGTGTTTCAGACATATTCAAAACTTGCTTGAAGATTCCACCATGTTATGGATTTTGTAAACGAATATTTCATACGTGGGGGTTCAACCCCATTTCCGTTTGTAATAATGTCTGTTCATATAGTACACACAAAACTTTTACTTACTAACATTTTTTTATACTCCACATTATACGGATTTCTCCTCTTACATAAGATATGATTATTTTTTTTCATATGGAAGAAAACTGAGAAGGATTGTTCTCCTACTGCTTGTCGGTGCCGAGAATACACATACCATACCATATACTCGTATTCACCGTGTAACTCAATTCGTTCAATATATCATATCTAAAATAAATCTCTCTGCGCGTCACTGAATTTTTAGCCGTCACATTGGTTCTGCAAGTTGATACACACAATAGAAGATGATTACTTGCATGGTTGTAATTATAGGGAATATGATGCCATATTCCACACAATTTTATCGATTGATCGCTTTTAAAAATATAGCATATAAGGTCAGAAATGACCGTAGATGAAATAAATAAATTTTAGTTCGCGCTCTACGAAAATGTAATATGATTTCCTAATTTCATTAAATTTTATTGAGATTACCTAACATATTGTTTATTTCCTTTGGTTATGAATTCCCTGGCACTAAGGAATAAAGAATACTCAATATTTTATCTTATTATATAGTGTACATGGGAACTTGAAACTCTTTGATCATTTTTTTTTCTCTCAGGTTATTTAATTTGGACACATAATATGAGTCACCAATAATTTGTTTTCTAATGTTTCAAAAAATAAGTATTGTTGATTATACTATAAAACCAAATACATATACACTTTATTCGATAGCAAAAGCCTTAAATTTGCAGGCACATTTATTTTGATGTGAATGTATTATCTGTATATGTATTTTCTTGAAGTTTTTTTTATTTTATTGAATTGCTATTTCTAATTTAATACACACTCTGTTAAATAAGTACAGATAAGTTCAGTTAAAAAGGAACTTCAAATTAATCTGATCGTTTTAAAAATGTGTTCCGAAATTCTAAAGAATATTTGAAAAAAACAATATAAAGTTTTTAAAATGTTAATATGACGAAGTTTATCCAATTTATTGGTAAACGTATAAAAATTAGTTGTGTTTTATTGTCGAAGATTGTAATAAATCTAAAAAGAACAATCGGTATATTTTCCGTCATACTAAATTCTTCAAAACGTTTTTATTAGACACTAAAAGAAAGATATATTTTAACGGATTTTAATGGTGAAATAGCAGCTTGAATAAATTAAAATGAATTTAACTGAACCAAGTTAATTTGAATCATCATGTTACCCTATGCTCTGATTCATTTTGCAAGTTTACATTTATCAATAGTGTTTTATTACAAATTGTGTTGTTGGGTTTCCTACAAAATTGGCTATATTTTAAATTTACAGTGGAAATTTCTCCGAAGGTTTCGTATTTTATGTGTTACCCAAACCCATTCATATTTCAATGTTTTTTTGAATTGTATACTAAAAATTAGTAATAAATTTTTCAAGCTTCACATCCCTGACAACCCATATTTTTGAAAATACTAGGATTATTTTTCGTATTTGATGAATTGTGGTCGCAGTTCCTAATAATTACAACTAATGGGATTAAGTTTGGAGAATCGCCGTTTGAAATTACTGTCGTAAATAATAAATTTGCAATTTTTAAATGCTCTTCAATCACGCGTTGCATTATATTATTTGCATGCTATCAAATCTTATTAGAAAAGTTATTTCAATCTTAAAAAAGTATTTGAAATCGGAAATCTAAAAACCTTATGCAAATTAAACAATACTTTCTTGGTAAAAATGTGTAATTTATATAAAAACAGAAATACAAATCGTAAATATTTTAAATAATAGAGGCTATTATCAACCTACATAAAAAAATAAACATGTTTGAATACTAAACCATTATATTCATTATCAAACCAAATGAGTGTAATAAATCGAATTTCTTTTGTAATATAAGCCGAATAATAATCACAGCATTTTCAAAGAATAATAACTAAAATGTTACAACATTTATATGTGATGAAAATTAAACAGAATCTGGGCTAAGGAATAAGAAAGTCTATAAGAGTTAATATAATCTCTTCCTGTGCATTGAAATTGGGAATCGGCTCAATAAGGGAAGTTGATATTTTGAGTAATATACTCTTCAAATTAATTTCTTACTTTACTAGAAAAAACATTTTTGTTCAGTGTGAAAATACTTATCTTACTTACTTAAATCGTACTTCTTTGAAATATTCAAGAATGGGTTTAATATGTTTTTTGGAGTAGTTGGTGGCGTATTGAGTTAGCTCAAATGATCGTTGTCTACAAAACGTCAACCATCATTTAAGCTAATTCAACCCACCAATAACTCAAGAAAACACTCTAAACTAGTGGAAAATAGCCGTGAAAATCTTCGAACATATTCAAGAATTGAATTCATATAAGAAATATGATATGGGTAGTCAGGGATGAGAAAAAATGGTGCTTGTGCAACACAAATATTTAAAACGCTAACAGCTGAAGTTATTTTATTTTTTTAATTTTATTTATACATGACAAGAAATTCTATAAATACATAATTTGTGAAAAAAAACAACAGATAATTTAATTTGGATACACAATTTTAATGGATCTGTTTGTTGCCTTTCATTTGTCGAGTCCCCAGTAAATTAGGCTTTTGCCTGTATCTCACTTGATAAATAAATAATTATAAAATGGGTTATAAATAATTAGGTACTTGTTTATATTAAATCTTTGAAATTTTATTTTATTTCTGTAGGCGACTCAACACAAGCCTATATGCCAGAGGCTTGATATAACCAAAGCCGGGTTTGAAGAACTTCCCGATGAATCATTGCTGCACCATGATCTGGAAGAGTTCCTCGCTGGTCAAAATTCCCTTGGAGATGCTTCACTCGACGCTCTTAAAAGCCTCGGGAACTTGAAGATCGTCGAATTCAATAGCAATGAGTTCAAAAAATTTCCAGATGTTCTGCTAGCGATGAGCTATTTGAGGATTCTCAACCTGGCAGAAAACAAAATTAAGAAACTGCCAAATGGAATTGGCCAACTAAAAAGGTGAGTTTTTTTAGTTTATTTGAGTCGATTAGCATTTATTATTCATGCTGAAATATCGAATCGTTTAGTCAAAAAAAAAGTAATGATTCTCATAACCACCATAGATCAAAACAAATACCTTTGTATTGACCGCTTTTTTTCTAAATTTATTATCGTCTTGCATTTTTGTGATGATTTATTTATCCAACACTTTGTGTATAATCAGACGAGCTTATTGTTAGATGGCAATCTGTTTCAATTATCAGACAAAAGTGAAGAAAGGAAGCTGCAACAATTTATATTTGTTTATTTATTTGTGCAAAATTCATGAACAATATAAACAACAATAAAAATATATATCATCGATCAAAATACAATGGAAGGGATGCTGAAGTGGAAAGGAAAATCAAGAATAGAAGACGTAAATATTACAGAATTAAAATTAAGAGTTTTTCAACCACTGTTTAAAACATGTCAATGACGGAACGAGTCTAAAATTAGTTGGCAACTGGTTCCAGAGAGGACTACATGAATATGTGATTTATAATTATACTGAAATTTGCTAATTGTTTTATATGTACAAAATCCTCACGAATATTGATTTATTTAAAGAAGTTTATCCTGAAATTATGTGATGTTGAAAATAATCCAACTGTTTTTCAAGTTTCGAATGGTTATACTAAACACGAACTTGGAGAACAAAAAGTTAACTCATAGCGCGAAGAAATTGCCTTTTTTGTTATGGTGTAGAAAGTAAACCATCCTTAATACAGGCATTTCTGAGACGTCATGTATTGTATTATATTCAAAGTTAATAGTACCTAACCTGGTGCATTAGAACAGAACAAGATTTATTGTATGTACAGAATTACAATAAGAGAGAACATCAGTTTACTTCCATTCGATCCCACCACCACCCACGCCTATATGGGGGACAAAATAAGTCCCCGTCCAGCGCAATCTACACTTGAAGATTGAAATCTTCTTTAATTTTTATGAACGAAACATTACGTACTAACGGAGAAGGAACTGTCTTAAAGGATTCATCCGCTGGCGACACACCGAAGTGTGAAAATAATAGTGACGATGACGGATTTAAGATCTGACGTCACGGAAAAAGAAAAATAACTCGCAGTGCAGTAAATATACTTATAAAGCGGCTTGAGACCTGAAGTTCAAACTGTCTAGCAAGAAAACTACGAATGCAACAAAACTATTATTTAACATCACTAGATCGGAGTAGCAAATTGCTCCGAAGATGAAGCGATCTAAGGCTGAGTGGGGGGGAGGGGGGGGCTTTGGAAATTATTAACTCGATGGTTATCAGTTAGAGAGAACACCAGTTAAATGTTTCCCAATCTTAATTCTACAACAATCCAAGGAAACATTGTTTTTCTCATCCATTTGTGGAATCTTGGAACAAGCTGTTCAATAGTGTTGTGAGTGGTGATTTTGAACCAGTTTAAAAATCGTCCGGGCAAGTTCTTACACACAAACCCAGAAGTGCTGTTTGAATCGTGTTTTGTTTCCTTTGCCTATTTTTTTAAATTACTTTTCTTTGCTTATCCTTTTATTTTTCTTTACGAACATATTACAGTTGAACTTTATATAGATATTGATAACATTAATGCTGCCTGTCTATAATGATAATAATAATAAAATCCCTCCATAGACGCTTTCGTTACCAAGAAGAAAATGTAAACATAAGAAACGTCTTAAAGGATTCAATACCGTATTGATCTTTTAAAATTTATAAAAACATTTGAAACTAAGCAAATCATTGAAAGTCAAATCTTCTGCCATATCAAGCCTCCTGACATTGTTGATCACTAGCGCAACAGCCTCTATTTTGAACCTCATGTAACAACTTGCCAACACCCGATACTCTTGTCCAGTACCCGATGACGCGAAGTCAAGGAATCTTTCTTCTTTCAACACTTCTGTGACCCTCAATGTCCCTTAAATTATGAAATCTACAAATCCAAAATTCTTACCATGACATGTTCCAAGTATGACACCATATAAACTTAAATATAAATTAACTTTGAGTTCCATCTCTTTGTGTTCGAGCTCTAAAGAAATAAATAAACCAAATATAATATGAGTCACAATAGCATGGCCCAAATAAAACAAATATAATATGAGTCACAATAGCATGGCCCAAATAAAACAAATATAATATGAGTCACAATAGCATGGCCCAAATAAGTCACCTTAAGAACTTTAATATTAGTGAACAATTCTCTTTGTGTTTCAGCTGGAATTAAATAAATTAATCTAATATAAATAGATTCACAACAATATGGAGCAAACAAGTCACCTTACAAACTTTAATATTATCAAGCAACTCCTTTTTTCCAACTGTTATGAAATGAATTAATCAGATATAATATGAGATACAACAACATGGCCCAAACATGTCACCTTACGAACTTTAATATTAACGAACAACTCTTTTTTTGTTTCAACTGGAATGAAATTAATTAATCAGATCTAGTATGAAATATAGTACAACATGGCCCAAACAAATCAGCCAACGAGCTTTAATATTCGCGAGGAACTCTTTATTGTTTCAACTGTAATGAAATTAATTAATCAGATATATTATACAATAATATAAAATACAACATGGAACAAATAAGTCAGCTTACGAACTTTAATATTAACGAACAACTCTTTGCTACTAGCTAAAATCTTGATATGCATTCATCGTCATCGGCATTTCCTCTTCTTTATTATCTTAAATTGTGGTCTGTTATCATAAAAACTGTAAGATATTGACTCCCAGCAATCCTTTCATATTTCAGAGGTCTTCTTGGGAGACGACTGTCAGTGGATATTTCATGTGTTACTACGTAGATAACTCTTATGTTATCTTCCACATGGCCTCGCCAGTATCTTCTGCGGTTTCTACCCCATCTCATAATATCTTCTACTTCACATATTTCTCGGATACGGGAGAAATTATATCTCATAGTATTTTGCATGCAATGGCTCTGACAGTTTTTATTTCATTAGCTCTGAGGATTACTATTTATTTTAATTTCATCTGTTATACTCTATTTCATAAGTCATGATTGGCGTCACATATGCTTTATAATTTTTCACCTTACTGTCTATTCTCGTGTATTTGTTTTTCCAGACCACAAAATTCACGAGTTTAATAAATGTTTTACACAAATGATAGATCTTAGTATGTATTTGTGCACAATTTCATGAATACAAAAGATAAACAAATATTCGAATTAGAGCCACCAGTGTCGGCACAAGTCCGGCACGTGCCTATCAATAAATAATAATAATGTTGGTTTCCACCACTCCGTGCCGCTCCGCCGCTCTTGCGAGACTCTCCATCGCGCGTGAGTAAGGCGAGGATGCCAACAGGTCTTACACAGTCTTGGATTCGCTCGGAATTGTTATTATCTAAATGACTATGTACAATACACTTCTGACAGAGACTCTGCTTCACATCCTGTAAATAATACATTGAACCTTTGACTGGTACGGACAGATACATTTTTTCAACAAATAGGGAGTCCATCCATTTAGTTTAATTTTACTAACAAGATTGTATCTGTTTTTACTATATTGTACATATATAGCAACATGCCATTTCCCTGTTGGGGTAAGCATCGAGTGCCGAGAATATATCCACTGTATAACTCGATTCGATCAATATCTCTAAACTGCGCATCACTTTAGACATTACTTTCGTTCTGTAAATTGATATATATATTATAGAATATAAGATGGTTTTGTGCACGGTTGTAATTATTGGGAACATAACAATTTAGTGCTTATAATATTGCGGGACAGTTTAAATAATATTACAGTACTTTTAATTTAAATAACGTGATTGACTCTTCCTTCTTGCTTTGAGGCATATACTCGTATAATTATAGAAGTCTCAAAGCAACAAATATAATGCAATTAGATTCCGTAAAAAATTCGATATGGTGTGCATATTTTGGATAATCGCCCCCTGTTTTATACCATAAATATCTCGGGAACTCTTTTGTATTTGTTCTAGCATATTTTTATATTTTACTTGGTGTGGAGCCCAAACTTCACAGACACGGGCATATTCTAGTTTAGAACGAATAGTAAAATTCTATGAATTTTGCAGAATATCGCTAATAATAATTTTCTAGGCATTCTAATCATAAAACCTAAAAGTTTGTAAGATTCATGTATCAGTTATTGTACATGGTTAGCAAATGTGAATCCGGCATCAAAAGGCCTTGAATTAATTTACTCGATTTAGTACTTCTGCCTGTATTGTATATTAATGGCGGATTTGTGGAGATGATAGACTATAGGATACACAAATACATTTGTTGATATTGATATAAAGGTAATTGCGATTAGACCAAAAAACACGAGAATCTATATTGCATAATTTTACAAAATCTTGAAGGGCCGTTATGTTTTTGAAAATATTTAGATTCTCAGCTAAAAACAAACAAAAAGAATGCTTGAAATAGTTTTGGATATCGCCAATTAGGATTGAAAATAGTAAGGGACCTAGATTTGATCCTTGCGGTATACCAGACCTTACAAGAAATTCTTTTGATGATTTATCTCAAACTAAATAAATAAAACAAACTATTTAAGAACATAAAATTCCTAGTAATGGGTAATTAAAAATATGAAGCAATTCATCTCAATTGTTGATAAAACACTCAATATGTTTTTTTTCTGCAAATTGTAAAATTTTAATTGTGGGATACAATTTTTTTAAATTTAATAGTCGTTAATATATTTATCACCGATTACAATGAAATTAAAAAAAATCTTTTGATGTACACATATGTAAAGTGTTTCTCTCTATCATTCATTAAAAATCGTTTACAGACCATTTTAAAAGATGCAAAACTTCGAGCAAAAAGATGCAATAGCCCATTATGTATATATATGGTATTCTTCTTGAGTTTATTGAATATTTTACTTTTTAAATAAAATAATTTTGTATACCCTGAAAATGTCTAATGACGACCTGAGGAATTTCGCAATACTGTTACAATTCAGCATACAAGATATTTTCTTCTATCTATTGTGATTATTTCATTTCAAATTATCACTGACATCAGTTATATCTCTCAGCAAATCAGCGCCTTCAAATACAAATGAAATCGTTGGCAACATTAGAAATCATAAAACTTGGGCAATATCCTGAGGAAGCATTTCATCATGCGCGTACGTTTTCCATTGAAATGACGCTCTTCTGACTATGGCAATTTTGTTTACAAATTGAGTATATTTTAATCAGATGAAATTGCAGTCAACATGTTATAAAAAGGTCCTTCATCAAATTTATTGTGACCCATTTCATATGTCTAGAATGTCTGCGTTTATTCGCATTTAATACCTGCCTAATTTTTTATGAGTATTTCATGTACGAGTATATTGCTTCATGTACGAGTATTGTCAACTTTTGACGCTTTTTTAAATGTCTCAATTGGTATTTTTTTTAAACCTTTCTTATGTTGAAACCATTAAAATAATCATGTAACTCTTCTCTCAATCACTTTAAAATAAAAGTAGTTAAAATTAAAGTTTTCAAAATTTACGGATATCCTTAAATAGTAAAAAAATAGGAATATTTTAAGTATATGTTATAAGGATAATTTCAATCAAATGTAAAATATTATTTTCAATATCCCATCTGAAACAGAATAAAGATAAGAATTATATTCAGAAAAAATAATTAAAATTTCTTTAAAAATGTATTGGCATATTAGTATTATTACTAAAAAAATAAAATAGACGTCTACTTTTTTGTGTTCTTGTCAGCCTCTTGTTCTAGAAAAGAAATATAATAATTACGTCGTAGTTGAAAACATTCAAAATATCAAATTGTATATTCCTTTCTTAAGTTTTTTTAAATTTTCCAATATATATTTTAGAAAGTTAATTTACATATATGATATAATTGAGTGAAGCCCAAAGAAAAATTCAGGTGGAATTGAAAAAAAGTAAAAAATATCTTGCTTCTCCGTAAAAAATATTTTTTATTTAAATCGCACTTTATTAAGTCAATAACATATATATCTTAAGTAAACCTCGAAAATGAATAGTTTTATTCAATACGCAATGGTACAGATCATGTTGTTACCGGTCACTCGTTAACAATCTGAAAAATACGACCAAGTTAATTTAACAGAACATTTGGTTTGTAAACATTAACGGAACAGTATTAAGACCACATTTTCCATATCGTATTACTGTTGATGATTCTTTTCAACAATGGACTGTCCAACTGGTAGGGGGCGGAGACCCCGCGGCGGACTTGGCAGTTAGAACCTTACCATTCACGCCTAAAGACCCATCTGCCGGACACTTAACCGAGAGTTTAGCTTACTATAATAGTTCAAATAGTGGTTATAAGTGACACTAACTTAACGACACTGAGAATCAACGATTTATTTTAACTAAGATATTTTTTTTGCCGTGTTATTAATAGTATAAAATATGGTGTTGCCTTCATACTAATTAAATTCAAAACTGCTCTAGTAATCTCGTCATAGTGTCAGATTTTCAAATGTGAACACTGTGTGCTAAAATAATTTCAGTTTTTACTAAAGAAAATCCTCTTGTGATGTGTGGTGCCGATGGATTTTTCACCAATAACGGTAAATATTCACAGTTATTAACTTCGCGTATGCTTTTAAATACCCATTAACAATTATTATTCAGAAACGTGAATTAATATGGCACATATATGTTAAAATGTCAATGACAGAACAATTAATATTCTATAACTTAAACGAAGCCTCTTTAATATGAGGCTTCATTTAAAGGTCAATTCAACTTTTGTATATAAAGATTAATGTTTTCCTCATGAGAATTTTCATTAATTCTTGCACCAATATAAGCAAAATAAATTTTAAAACTTTATTTAAATATTTAATCAAAACCTTTCGGTACATTTGCAATAAAAATAATTTTCATTTGATATCCATGAAATATTATTATACGTGTAGATATAGTTTAAATACAATGTGTATTTAAACAATTGACCAATGCAAATAACAATAATAATTGACCTTTTTTTTGTGTTTGTTAAAATCGTAACAAATTCAATGTTTAGTACATGAACCTTGATAATGAAAAGAGACAGATTATCTTCTGTAAATATCTTAGGCAGAATCGCATAAACATGGCAATTGAGGGTGAGAAGGGAGGGGGTTTGTTTTGATTGCATTAAATACGTTAAAATATCTGAACCTGCAATTTTTACAGAAATCCATTCAAATTAGTAAAACTATTACCCTTTCAGACTAGCCCTAATACATAAAAATTAAGGAAAACGAATATTTTTAAACGAAAATGTAATCATATCCTTATCAAATACAAATTTAGTGTCACACTAATAACGCTTCGTATTAAGGATTATATTTTGATAGGGGCGTTCAATCAAATGAGGTATAAGGACGTACTGGGAACAAACACCAGCAGACAGAACCAAATGGTGTAGAACTGTTCCTAGTTATCAGAGACTCGATAGAGAAAGAAGACGCAGACAAGCTGCAGGTACTGAAGCTCTTTGCCCTTTAAGCAACAGGATATGTCGATAGCAAATTGACTTACATAGTCATCTCCAATGGCATCAACGTCAGGTACCCTAATCACCGTACGTACCTTCTATTATACTCGTCACGTGTTATGGGCATTCATTTTATTCAAATCAAATGAATTAGTTTAATTATATTTGTTATGTTCTACATATTCTCTAGAAAAACAAATAGAAACAGTTTGTTAAGAAATTCAAGGCTTAACAAATTGTTTCTATTTGTAGACTCGTGTATAGTGCTCATTGATATCATATTCTCTAGAAAAACAAATAGAAACAGTTTGTTAAGTAATTCAAGGCTTAACAAATTGTTTCTATTTGTAGACTCGTGTATAGTACTCATTGATATCATATTCTCTAGAAAAACAAATAGAAACAGTTTGTTGAGCAATTCAAGGCTTAACAAATTGTTTCTATTTGTAGACTCGTGTATAGTACTCATTGATATCATATTCTCTAGAAAAACAAATAGAAACAGTTTGTTAAGCAATTCAAGGCTTAACAAATTGTTTCTATTTGTAGACTCGTGTATAGTACTCATTGATATCATATTCTCTAGAAAAACAAATAGAAACAGTTTGTTTAGCAACTCAAGGCTTACTAAATTGTTTCTATTTGTAGACTCGTGTATAGTACTCATTGATATCATATTCTCTAGAAAAACAAATAGAAACAGTTTGTTGAGCAATTCAAGGCTTAACAAATTGTTTCTATTTGTAGACTCGTGTATAGTACTCATTGATATCATATTATCTAGAAAAACAAATAGAAACAGTTTGTTAAGCAACTCAAGGCTTACCAAATTGTTTCTATTTGTAGACTCGTATACTCATTGATATATTATTGCAGTAAAAACAGATTCGTACGAAGTTATCAATTATATAATATTTTCCGAGTATTATTCTGGTAACGATTTAATTAAAAATGAACATAATAATCACATATGTGTAACGGAGTACTATCATTGTATAGCACATAAACCAAATTTTGATATTATTATTTTTTTTCTACGATATAAAACGGGTTTGATAAACTCTTGATAATGAAAATGCAAACGTTCTCTCTATGACTACTTTTCTGGGAAATTATCACTCCGATTATCACTGAATACAATTTAACCTGTAAATTCATTCACCAACAATTATCACTGAATACAATTTAACCTGTAAATTCATTCACCAACAATTATCACTGAATACAATTTAACCTGTAAATTCATTCACCAACAAGTTGGAAAATACGAGTTTAAATTTTTAGAAATTATGCCATTATTTGAGGAATTTTTTTTGATAAGTTAGCAATAAGTTTGACTAAAATACGTCATTCATGATTTGAGTCAAATTATTGATAAGTTAGAAATAAGTTGAACTGAAATACAATATGTAACATTATTGTGAAGATGATTACTCAGTACGAAAAACTGAATTATAGGGTATGTTTTACATTACTTATCATCCCTAGAACAATGACTTTTTCTCAATTTATCCGTCAAGACATTAATTACTGCTATGGTGCATTTTTTTGTTTAAAAATAAATACAAAGGTCTGCATTCTTAAAGGCCGCATTTCAAGTATAATTTGATAACTCGTTTTTTAATTAAAGTTAAATTTCAGATATTTGGAGGCAGCAAAAAAAATCTATCGGATCGTATATTTTTCTAAAGTTGAATGGCACAGTGAAATAGCATAACATACATGTTATAATTATATGCTGATTCTTCCTATTTAATTTCCAGATTTCCTTGATTCAGTCCCTCGTCTTCCAATATACTCTTATCATCATCATGTCATCAGATCTTTAGATTTGATGTTTCTTACTACAACTATTATTATTTATTTTACTATCCATCTTACAGAATAGTGTGCCTTAAATTAGGATTGTAATTGTAGTTTAAACCGGATAATTCTTAAAATAAATAAATTAATTTTTTATTAATTTTTTTTAATTTTCAATATTTAAGTCTTCTTTAAGAAATTTAATAATTAGAATTGATAACTTATTTTGTATCCAGAGTTTTTTTACAATTTTTAAATACACCGAATTAAAACGTTGATTTAGTGTCCATTCGTTGACTTTTCAATAACTCACCAATCTGACGCAATCGTAATATGAATCAAACTAAGCACTCCAGTTCACGGCAATTAGTTTTGATATTAGCGATTAAATTTCCGAGTTAGTACAGCCCGGCGAAGCTCCACCTAGAATCACGGATTTTGTGACATGATGATCAGAGGTGGACTTGCGCGGATAAATTAATATTGTATATCTAATAAACCTTTCAAAATTGAAGTACGTTTTATATATAATTCATTGTTTTGTACTGTATTACACTTTCGTTGCATATAATAAAACCTGATGGGCTTATAACCGTGTGAAAATGTCTTTCTACCAGCAGAAAGATTTTAAAAAGATGAATATCAGACTGAAAACCTTTAGGAAAAAATGGGTTGGAGTGGGAATCAAACCCCCAACCCAGGCTGGAAGACATACGTCTAAGCAACTAGACCACGAAGATGATTAGTTCGTAATGATTCATTTGTTACTCTCGCTATCCTGTCGGGTTGAAGTTTTACGAAGGCTCTTTTTAATTACTTCAATCCATTCATTTTCTGGAATCTACCGAACTGCTGATTATTTATCTGTTTTTTACCCGAATACCGATAGTGAAAACTATTGTCAAAAAAATAGCAGCCTTCAATTCAATGTTTTGTTGTTTGTGTATATTATGTAAATGCAAACCCTGAAATGTTTATGATTATTTTTCTATAACAAATTTAATTGAAAACCAATTTTTAATTTGGGAAACGTTTTTAAAGACTCAGATATATAAATAAGCGGGATATAAAAAATATTTCATTAAATTGATGCAGTGCGCTAAGAGTTGACTTATGTGGCACATACTCGTTATTACGTCTCATGACTTATCAAGTTGATGTGAATTTTTGACGAAATAAATAAATAATTGTCAACAATCGGTAAAAATTATCATTATATTTTATCATGGACATGTACGTAACATATGTCCTCCGTAAAATACAGACAAAAGTCCAGTTTACTGGGATCACGACAACAAACGAACAACAGACAACAAACACAGTTATATATCATTTGAGTCTCCACTTGAAATTATATACTTTTTTATATTTTCTTTTTTCATATATTATGTATAAATACTATTTATTTTACTTGTTATGTAAAATAAATAAATAATGGGTTGTCCCGAAAGTAATTTCGTATTTTTAAGTCAAATGGTTACACATTTTTTAACATTTTCATGTAACTTTCTTCTGCAAATCTGTTTTCGATATTTTCAGTACTTCAGCGATCTATCGTATCTTAGAAGGCTGGTTATTCTAGACCAAAGCCTTAATATAGTCGTCATCAGTGGTAACCGGCCTTCCAGAGCGGCCACCATCTTCGAGTATCGTATCATCATTATGGATTCTTCTAAACCACATTTGATACTCACTCTCGCTTACTGTATCTGTATCGTCGCCATATACTGTAATTATCTTTTTTTCCTTTGCGATAGCAAAAAAGCATTAAGCATAAAGAAATCTCCTTATTTTTGTTACGTCTTCAAAATACCGCCTAAAAACGGCTAGAGTAATTTGGGTCAACAATGACCAACAAAATGCTGTAAACTTCCCTAATAATACACTTATACACTCAGCACGTTTGAAAGGAATTATGTTTGTAACGAAAATGTTGTCATAATGACATCTTTCTGGAATATGAGAAATTACTTTCCGGATAACTCAATAGATATGTGTTTTCTTATTATCGCTAGTCATGAAAAAGTTGTTTGATGTAAGATGAGCTGGTTTATCGGAAAATAGAATGAAAAAAAATCATGTCAGAATTCGCGTATGTTTAAGAACGCAGGAGAAACGCAATCATATCAAGATTAATCGATATTATTATATCTAAGATCGTTCTCTTAAGATGTCAGATGCGCCCCTTAAACGTATAGATAGACACACGTATATGTGCACGTAGCATTGCAGATGCTAATCGTGTGTTGGCCAACCGTCCCGCATGTGCACTGACCGTTGCGGCTCGGTATCGCAACGCTCGGCCCATCTCTCGGCCCGCTCCATTGTTGTTGGTTGTTGCCTCTTCATATCGCCCGCTCGCAATACTCCCATCCACCACTAACTGGCACTTTCATTTTCTGCTGGGTGCTGCTGACTTGTTACGTAACCGGTATTTTCTTTTCCAACAAGCGTATGTAACACCACTTAACTGAGCGTTAGTAATTAATGGGCTCTAATTACCTCCTGTTAAGAGGGAAAATTATATCGTAATAGAGGAACCTTAGGAACATATAATAGCCAATTAGAAATTTGGGATTTTGCAGTATTCTTGTATCAGTCAGCGTGTTTTCTATTTAATATTAATTGAATAAAAAAACATCCTATTCTTCACAAAAATTGACGTTAACTTATGAAATAAGTTTCAAATGCTCTGTATTTGTATAATAATATTTGATTTCACTTTAAAACTTTAGGCGGACCCCGCAACCTAGTTCATAAGACGTTTATATTCCACCCGAGCGTTTTGGGGTTCAATTCCCAATGGTACCAAAACTGTCCCAGATTGGTTTAAGAGATGGAAATGGTAAAAACGCGCTGACAAGTATTGTTGGCTCTCCACGAGCGATAATATTGTCAAAACGTACAATGGATTATTAAGGGATCAAAGTTATATTCTCTCCCAACCACGCTTTTGTATTACTTTTTCATTGTATAAAGTACGACTTAGCGGATTTATTGCTAAGTGACAATATCTTCCAACCAAACAAAGATGTTAAAGAAACTTTGAGTGAAAATCATACTAGAACATATTTTTTAAAAATTGGGTACCAACGGGAATCGAATTCGTAACCCCCGAATCGTAAAGCGGGCGTCTTACCAACTAGGCAACGGAGGACCCTTTTGTCATGTTCGCACCACTAATTCGTATATTTGTTTCACAAATCCAGGGCCTTGGTACCATATACATTAATAATGAACAACATTGTTGTACTATGATTTAGGTCTAGGTAAATTGTCTTAGAACGATAATTTTTATAAACATTTTATTCCTTAACTACAAGAATACCAATTTTCATAAACATTTTGTGTCTAAAATAAATCGAGCCTCGTCGTGAAAAAATAATTAGTTTTATTTATATTTTATTTAATTTACACATAACAAGAAATATACATAATTTGCGAAAAAACAACAGGTAATTTAATTTGGACATACAATTTTAATGGATCCGAGTTTGTTGCCTTTCATTTGTCGTGTCCCCAGTAAACTAGGCGTTTGCTTGTATCTCACTGAGGATATTTATCATGAAAAAATAAATCGATACTTCTTTCCGATTTTTATTACACAAAAACAAAACCCCGTTGCACATTCTCATCAACCTGACAAACAGTGGCACTCAATTACAACTAGAAACATCATGCGAAATCAAACTCCTCTCACTTCATCACTCCATAAAGACCAAAAACGTTCATCCCACAATATACCGCACACAATCATAAAAATAAAAACAAAAATACAAATATAAAACAAACATTAGTGCAAAGAAAGAAAAGTTAAGTAGCATTTATTTATTAACCATGACAGATGCGATTCACATTTATGTTTAAAAATTAAACTAACATGCATATTAAAGATTAGTGTCAACATAGTAAGTGGATTAAGAAATTATGTAAAATTTTACTCAACTGAGAATTTATTTTCTATTGAAAGAAGATTTAGTTGTACGCCCCAAACTCGCGATCTCCTTTTTATTATGTCAACTGCACTAAATTATTCCGCGCAGAATTCTGCCACACCAATTCTTCCTCGGTGTAAGACACTGGGTTCCTCGAACACTGTTGCAAATGTTGCATTGACTGCTCCTCGCCGCAAATGTAGAGATTCGATCCATCACTCAACATTCCCCATTTCGACACGTTGCCACGGTTTTCTCAATTTCCATTCGGAGCCCACTAAGAGATTTCCACTTCTTCGAAGACATTTCAGTGTCAGGTAGTAATTCTTCAACGGGAAAGGTTCACCCACTGGAGCCCGATGTTCCTCAATACTCGTTCATCCTAACAAAAGCAGGATTTAAATCTATGGGCTGAGCTGGAAGTTCCGCAATGGATATCCAGGGCCGTCCAGTTGGTTGGAACTCTCACTAATGTTTCGTATGTCTCTCCCGATTTTTGGAGGAGCAATCACTGCGAGGATGTGTACCTTATTTCGTGGGGTTGGTTTAAGGCAATTCGTAATCAGACGACATGTTTCGTCTAAGCCCACACTCACCTGAACAGCGTGTATTGAGCTTCTCCAGACAGGACTGGCGCATTTATTCATCTAATATGTAGCACAAGGTCAGTCCTGAAATTCAGAAAACAAAAGATTTTGAAAATAATCTGTGTATTACAAGGATATTTTTGTTATTATTTCCCATTACTTTAAGTGACTCAGACAGGTTTCTTTCAACCTGCTCAAAAGGGTCTCCCTATGCAGAAGGGCAAGATCGCCATCATAAAGTTTATATAATATAATATCTATTATATGTGCGATTGGAAATATTTTAACGCCTTCTTTGGATCGATTAAAAAATTCATATGAAAAAATTAATGTTTCATTAAATCGTATAGATCGAGTGCATATGTTTCATCAAATTGTGTAGACCGAGTGCATATGTTTCATCAAATTTTGTAGACCGAGTGCATATGTTTCATCAAATTGTGTAGACCGAGTGCATATGTTTCATCAAATCGTGTAGACCGAGTGCATAGGTTTAGCATCATGTAAACAAATCATTTCGTTTCCCGATAACTGTGGTGCAAAGGGCCTAAGAGTCGAAGTTTTCCAACAGAATATTACTGACAAACTTAACCTGTTTTATAGAATAGTCCGCTTGTAGAGCTACGATAAAAAGATAACCTGCAGCTTATCAAAAGGACTTGGGTTGGTCAATGTCATTAAACATCACGAAAGAGTAAGTCATCGTCATCTATATCACCAAATATATCTGAGTTTTTAAATCGATATTTTTTTTAATATCACACGTTTCTTTTCTTTTGCTATAAATTTTATAAAATGTATGTTACATTTATAAATTCGTAATGTTTTATAAAGTCCGTATCAAGTTGACAGCGCTTGTGGATTTCATTCATACTGGTACTTACGTGAGTCGAGCATTTTTTTTAACATGTTCCAATCTCCCTCTTACTTAAGGCCTCTTTATTATAATTTTTGTTGCAACAAACTCATCAGATTATATAGTAAACGACAAATGTTTAACACATGGGTAAATTTTTTTAATGTATCTGTATAAAATATTAAAGTTACTGAAACATGATACTATATATTAAAAAAATATGTACTTATCATATATTGCCTGATTATTCATAAAAACATTTTCCACATGAGGAACGATTTGTGATTTATACTTGTAACTAAAACAATATTATCTGATTTTAAACAGATTTATTATCAAAAGGAAACAAAACCTTTCAGGCATTCAAAGGAAATAAACATCCGTTACAATGATGAATTGAGAATATTTTCGATGCACAAGGTTACGTGAATTTGAACAATAATCGTTATAATTGTGTGAGTAAGAAAAATGTCCAGAATTTTTCAGTAAATCGATCACATGATTTGTAGAAACTTGAATAAACAATTTGAGTATATGTAATTTATTCTCTAGGCAACATTTATCATAATTTATATAAATGCCTGGACATCGAAACGGAGTGATAAGTGTAAAATAAATGTGTGCCTTGCGTAGACTATCTGGTATAATAATGTTTCATACAGTAAGATTTATTTATTTTTTTAATATTTTTAATCTGTCAATAATAGTGGATTCGAGTTCCGAGTTAACGTGCCTTTGAAGAGAGTCTGCTCTCGAAACGGTGGGGTATAAATTAGCTATTATTATTATGTCATAAAATATTATACACCAATAGTGAATATTTTATTGCATTGTTTTTCATTATCCCATACACTTTTTCAGATAATTAACATAATTGTACGTTTCTTTAAATATTAGCTTGGAAGAGTTGTTGCTGTCCGACAATGAGCTGTGCCGCCTCCCCGAGCAGCTTCAGCAGTTGAGCTCCCTGCGAGTCCTGGACGTGTCGCGCAACAGGCTGCAGAAGCTGCCGCTATTCCTAACTCCAGAAATGAGAACCTTGGGGCTATTGGTATTGCGCTGCTATTTTATTTAACCCCAAAAAATTATAAGGGAATGTTTCCTAATTTCTTGAGTTATGAAAATATTGTGATAAGCTCTGGTTTATTTTTATTGAACAATGAATTTTATTGCGCTGTTTGCTAATCAAATATCACCTCGAGAGCTCTTTATTTTCAAAATGTATAAAATACTTAAGAGATACTTAAGAATAGTTTAATAACATTACTAACTAATTACTAATTAATGACTATATTTGTTCCAAAATAAAATAACTAATTGGCAGAGACGGTTGGAGGAGAATTCTTCAAATTGGCAGATTAATCCCGATTGTCTCGCGCTTACTTCCAGAAAAAATAAGAATTGTATAGGTAATATGTCTAACGCCCAAAACAAGGGAAATAGAATACATAACTTGGGCTGGGCGTACATGAAATAGAATGTGCTTGTGAAAGTGCATGTATTAGAATGACAAAGAAACATAGGCACTAGAATATAAGAAAATAAGCGTTGTATATCCGATAACATCTTTTCAGAATTTACAGTCATATTATAGACACAAATCATAATTTCAAAGCTTTCTTAAATATTTTTCCTATGGGTCAATATAATACACACTCTTCCGATGTAACACAACACCAGACTGACCTAAGCACTGCTCTCCTAACAAACTGAGGTCATTCCACCTGACGAGGGTCTCGGGATAAGAGATAGTAACACGTGTAGCAGGGGTTAATGTAATTAATGGAACAAAATAGTAATTTATTGATAAATATTACACAAGACTGTTCACGTACCGCTAGATAAAATTAGGTTAAATGACGTTTGAACGTATGTTTCAAATCGAAATTTAAGCAGTTATCTAAATTTTTGCGACATAATAATGATGAAGATTAATATTGTCCTGTATTCTTACAGTTTTTATTTATGTATTTTATTTATATCTTTAAAATATAGCCAACATTATTTATTTTAATTGTACGAGTATTTCATCACTTTCATATAAATATATATTGCGACAAGAATCGAGTTTTATAGTATAATAGAAGAATAAAGTTGTTGTATTGTATTGTATTACACTTTCGTTGTATACAGTACAACCTGGTAGACTTATTTCCATGTGGCAATCTCTTCCCACAAACCAGAAATATGTTCTAGAGGCCTTAAGTGCAAACCTTACTGGAATCCTTTTTAAAAAAATTGAGGTTCCAACGGGGATTGAACCCCCAACTCCCGTGTTGGGAAATAGGCATCATACCAACTAGGCCACAGATGTTGTCTCATATTGGAAGTAAATTTAACAAATTCGTAGGAATTTGGTATTGCTATTTTTATATGTATATACCATCCGCACCGTGGATTAGCTTTTATGTTAAACAATTCACTTTTGGGCTGGTTTTACGATTAGACATTATTTAATCTGATTTTTTGTTTTTGTACCTTCTTAGCTACTTGACTCAATTTTTTTGTGTTATTTGTTAATAAAAATAAAGCTTTATAAATATACCATACGAAAGGTTGTAACATAGCAGATGGAATCTACAGATCGTTTAAATAAAAATATTCTTAGCAATGACATCTTAGATCAACGTTTGTTTATTAAATTGAGGTAGATATTTGGACATATAATTTGAGTAATTCAATAACAATGGAAAATAGCACATTTATATCAAATTTGTTTTTTTTTAGTTTCCAAAATTTTTTTCATAGAAAAATGTTTCCTTCAACTTTATATACTATAATCAACACTATTATTAATTTGTTATAAAAATTTTCATTTACTTGAATGAGTTCTTATTTAAAAAAAATTATTTAATTTTTTTACTGTGAATTCTAGTGGGAAATATCCCTAAACTAAATTAATGAGGTTTAGAAAAAAAGAGTCTGAATAATTTAATGAAGTGCATGTGCAGGAAATTACTCGTGTACGACACGATGGCCCAGTCTCTCAACCTACCTCGCTATGTAAAGGAATAAATGTTATTGAATATTGAACAATGTGTGTAGTCTAATCAGTAAGACTCCAGTCTGTTAGATTATCGCTGGTACACATTTTTTTAAAAATAAATAGGGATTTAGTATGGTTTTCACTTAAATCCTCTTTAGCATCTATTCTACTGGCTGGAAGTATTTGTCACATAGCAATAAGCTCACCAAGTTTACAACGAAAAACAACGAAAATGTGTGCATGTTCGTATTAAAAGTAAATGTATAAATATTCTGCTCTACTATTTTAATAAATTTTGACGAAAACTGAAACATTTCAGGATATTCATGCAGCCAGGCTGGAAAATGGTAAAAATAACTTAAGTCAGAATGGACAATACGGTGACAACAATCATGTCCTGAGTAACGAGGAGCCACGTTCCCTCAGCAGGATCAACTTGAGAGATAACCAGCTCAAGGGCAGCATCATCCTCGGCAATTATGGAGTAAGTTTTAAAAATATAAGGCCTTCACCTCTCGTAGAATATTAAACAAGGTGAGAAAAGTAGAACAGTTAAATGATGATATGCTGGTAAAACGATTGACCTCCAATCTGAGGGTTTGGTGCTCGATGTAACCTAAAAAATGTCTGGGTATTCATACTAGAACTTTTCGATATTTCTTAGTGATTGGAATAAATTTCCATACAATAGAAGTTTAGGTGCAAGACTTGGGAGAAAAGAGGAAAGCATTAACAAAAAATCTATATATAAAAGTAAACTATGGGATACAAAACTTTTTCGTCCCATCAATGGGCGTATTATCAACAGTATATAAAATTTAAGGATTATTGAGTTTAAATATTATTGAACAACATTTTAAAATTGGCCGTAATTAAAAAAACGTCATTCTATCATGTTTCCTGTATAAACTAGACATCCAACTCAACGAGTATACATCTAGTTCATTGTGTTGAACTCAAGTGTAAGGTTTTTAGTGACTCCTTAGAACTTGAGTCATAATATTTAAGATGATTTTGTGCTTAAAAAGGAATGTTTAAACACAGAAAAAAAGCAAAAGTCTTGTCTGTGTTAATTTTGTAGATATAATATTTTTCTCAAATAATTTGACTTAATTATGATTACTGGAGAACATATGTATTTTAAATATAATAAAAGAATACAAAATATTTATTTATTAAATATTTATACAAAATATAATACTTCCCAATCTTTATAATAAATAAACACATTTAATTGTTTATTATATTTTTAAAATGTCCGTTTACCTTTTGGCACAATTTAGCGACATTGAACAAGAGAAATCTTTCGTTGCCCGAAATAAAGATATTTATTTGATTACTCACCATGGATTGGAGGGAAGACATTGTACTGCTAACAATATTCATAACATGAAAACAATATTTTTTTTTCAATTGCAGAATTTAACCCAACTTGATGTAAGCGAAAATAGCATCGAAAAATTGGACTTGAGTGCACTGGACAATTTGGAGGTGGTTCAGTGTACAAAAAATCAACTCCAAGAAATATTTCTCAATGGAAGATGTTTAGTTTCGTTGGTTGCTGATTGTAATAGTAAGTTATTCATATATTTAGAATGTTCTATTGATTCTAAACGTCAACTCGTCAACTAAATCGAATTCACATGAATGAAAAAAATCCATTGTTTAAAAAAAATAAGTACTTGGACATCTACGAGTATATCATAAAATAAGTACTTGGACATCTATAGCATAAAATAAGTACTTGGGCATCTATAGCATAAAAGTGTTTGTATACTGTTATATTTGGATTATTTCAGAAAAAAGTAACATCTAAACCTAATTGGACATATGTTTTCAAAAAGGATCTAATCCATAAAACATGTTTATTCGAAATACTGAATTGACATGTTTTAATCATGTATATGAAAAATATATAGTCATTAAGTGTATTTCATGGTTCAATTCCACCTTAAACCTTTTTCGTTTCATATAAAACGACGTTATGTGTCCTTAAATACATCAAAACAGGTAAAGTTTTAGCGTATAGTATATAGTATAATCCATTTAAATAATTTTGTCATCCAATAAAATTTTAAAATATACCTATATAATAAAAAAAAATAACAAATTTTAATTACGTTTGCAGAAATTGAAAGGCTGCATGTGAAACCATCACCTTCAAGACTACAGCACATGGATTTATCCCATAATGAGTTCACAACCCTTCCAGATTGGCTTGGTGGCTGCCACGAGTTAAGGGTTTTATTTGCCAATCACAACAAACTGACAAGTTTACCTGAACATTTATTCTGCAGCGAGCTCAGCTCACTTCACACCCTTCGCTTGGGATACAACAAACTTCAATCATTGCCATCAGTACCGCGTCTTAGAATTCCACTTCAAGAGCTTTTTTTACAGAGTAACTGTTTGCAGTCATTACCGGCTAATTTCTTCGCCGCATGTGACCAAATGAAATCATTGAATCTTTCAAACAATCGTTTAATACAATTGCCAAACACAGCAGAGCCTTTGGAAATGGAAAAGTTATATTTAACAGCCAATTGCTTAAACGATAATGTTATGGAAACACTGCGAAGTTTTCACTGCCTTCGCGTGCTTCACATCGCTTACAACTGCCTTACAGTATTACCTGAACACTGCATCGCATCATGGTCGGAAATGGAGGAGCTCGTTTTATCAGGAAACAGTATAAGACATTTACCTGATAATTTAGCAGGGCTCCAACACTTGCGTGTTTTAAGAATACATTCGAATAGATTACAAAGCACTCCGACTTTTGCATATAGTTCGTCACTAAAAGTTTTAGATTTAGCTCATAATGAGTTAGATGCAATTAATTTAGTATCATTAGTACCTAAACAACTGCAGTTTTTAGATTTATCGTGTAACTTGAAGTTGAGAGTAGATCCTAAGCAATTTAATATGTACAGATCACAAAGGCCCATGAGTCTTGTGGATGTTTCTGGCCAAAACAGACCGTCACTTCCATCACAGCCTTGGACAAACTATGAAGGAGAGTCGGGTCTAGATCCACCTTGGAAAGTTGGATTTTCTGAAACTTCAGGAAATAGATCCCAGTTATGTGTAACACAATTACGTCTTCCTTCTTTTTGTAATGTTGAAGGACTTTTTGGAATGTTTGATGGTGGAAATGATACTGAAGTGCCTAATATTCTATGCAAGTCGATACCGAGAATTTTACTTGAAGAAAGAGCTGTTAAAGAAACTGCAAATGAATATATGAAGTATACCATACTCTCTGCACATAGAGAACTCAAAGAGAAAGGTCAAAGGAATGGTGCGTGTGTGACCCTATGCCATATTTCGAGAGTAAAACCGCAACAAGAATTAGGGTTTGCACCGACACCCAGACGTTACGTTCTTAGGGTAGCCAGCGTCGGTGAAGCTACAGCAGTGCTATCTCGGCCGGCAGGTCCCATTAAACTGACCCCGCAGCATTCTTATCAGCGAGTTGGTTATGCGGAAAGATATCCACACGTGGTCCCTAACCCAGAAATAATTCAGGTTGTCCTCCAAGAATCAGACGAATTCCTGATTTTAGCAAACAAAAAATTATGGGATGTTATGGATGTTAATTCTGCCATAGATGAAGTTCGATCGGAAAAAAATGTAATTCTCGCTGCAAAAAGACTACAAGATCTTGCTCAGAGTTATGGAATGGAAGAGAATTTGTCAATAATGATTCTTAAATTTAACGGACCGGGTTCCGATGTTGATCAATTAATGAGGGAACTGAGACATACCATTAAGAAAAGCAAATCTCTCGCTAATCATACACCAACGACGATTTGTCAAACGGGATGTTGTTGCGAATATCAGAATAATTGTTGCCATAGTATAAACCAACCTCCCCTTAAACCTCAAGGCAGTGATAGGTCATCTCCGAGCGGCCAAAGTGATCAGACTACAGAAGCCCTCTTAAAAGCAGCTCACCCCGATAAACAAATTAACGGAAATCCGAAAAATCTTAACCACTTCTTGAGTGCAGGTAAACTCGGAATCCCGAGAGCCCCGCAACCTCCGTTATTTATTCATGAAAATAGCATGCGTAAACTGGCTAGCGAGCGGAGGAGCTACCGAGGGGTGGCGAAAGCTATCAGAGCGCGTATAGAAGAACAAAGGGAAAACGAGAGAGACGACACTGATTCTGCTGTCTCTGAAGAGCAATTCAAATGCTGGGAATACATGTTGGAGCAAAATACACAACTCCTTTTTGATAAAGAACTTAACACATTATCAAAAGGATTAACAACTAGAAATCCTAATGCAAATTTGCGTAGTTTGAGGAATCTTTCAAATAGTAGCCCTCAGTTAGCCATTCCTCCGCCACCTCCTCAGCCGCCACTGTTATCCAGACACTTCGGTAGTGCGCGCTCTTACAACCCAATGGGGTTAAGACCGGAGATGCGCTTTGGGTCTAGTAGATCCCACTTGAACGGTGGGCCCCACGCCGCTTACTTTGGATCCTTGCAGCGCTTAATGCCATACAACTTGGAATACGATTTTGCTGTCATTCAAGAACGGGGAGCCCAAGACTCGTTGGATCAAGATGGAAGAATGCAACAGTATTGGGGTGTTGCTACAACAGAATTATAAAAAAATTACTGTTATATAAATACTAAAACTTAATTATAATGTCGATTTTATTTTAATTCGAAATATATTTTCTTATTGTTCAAATAAAATGTAAAATCACCTTCCTCTTAATGTATATTAAGCTTTTAATTTAATTAAACAATATCAAAGCTATGTAATGAAATATTATGTGTAAATAAAAAACGTTTCAGACTTCAAATATTTTATTTAGACGACTAGATAACTTCAAATCAAACTTGATAGGTTTATAAATCCTTTTCAATATTTTATAATCTTTTACAAGATGCCCTAAATATAAATTAATAAATATAATGTGAGAATAATTTATGCAACACTGTGCGTAATGTCAATATTTTCTACAGCCATGAAAAACAGATACCATCAAATAAACATCACATAAATTTATACAATTTTAAGTCTTATATCTGTTTTTTTAACATAATCAAATGACAAAATATAGAGGAGGCCGACAGCTGACAAAATAAATATGAACTTTTTTATACACGAGTATCAAAACAAAACATTAATGTGCTGGATTTTAATATGACCAGAAAAATTAATAAAAAAAACTTGACAGAGTAATAAAAATAAAAACAATTAACAATTTTTATAACAAAATCAAGTATTTTCTCCACAAAATACTTGTGACTAAGCAATTTCAAATATCATTGTAAATCCAACTTATTACCAAATGGCACAATATTTACACTTACAAACATGTAATTATTTAACGAGCACTTAGACATCATATTAAAAAGTTAAATCTTATACAATTTACTATTAGAATCATATGTTGTATATTATACTTCACTAAAATGAATATCAGAGATCCAAAAATTAAATTTTCTTTACACAGTTTATAGACGGAAACGGATTTATTTACAAAAATTCAACACGAAGACGAGAGCCCCTTTTGTACAAGTTATTTTTGCATATGAATTTATTTACTTGAAAAAAAAATAGCTAACATATCAGTTTGTATAATTTAGATTTACAATTTACAATTAAATAAGTTGCCTTTATTTTACGAAGAGGAAAGAAGAATGATGTGTATAAATAAAAAATTATGCGTATAAACAAAGAGAAATTTCACCTCCGCCTATTCCAAGTAAGCATTTCATAATTAAAATAGTCCTCCGATACGTGTCATCTGACCAGACATTGAAACCATACTAGATGTTAGATACATGTTATATGAAAACTTAAAACACTTGTTAGTAAGAAAAATAGGAATTCCAAAAAATGTCCAGCAAAAATACATATAACTTTACATTATATTTTTTTCAACTTATAAATAATATATACAATCGTGGCTTCAAAAAAGAATTTTCAAGAATTCTGAAAGTCAAAGTAATTTTCTTTTATAATAAGGGGAATATTTTTAGAGGTGCTTTTTTGCATACAAATAAAATAAATTACTGTTTATTTCATCGAGAAATTTAGTATTAAATGAATAATAAATATCTTAAAATAAATAATATCTTTTCTGTTTAAACAAATACATTTTTGGTAACTTGACTAGATATCAATCATCCCATTATTAGTTTTATAAACAAAAGACTAGATTTCTTCATTACGGAGAAGTGATATTTGCGTAAAAACTAAAGTACATATATATTTTGAAAGAAATAGCCTACAGAAATAACATACACATATAATTTGTGCGAGTTGAAATTAAATTATAATAAAACTTCATTTTTACCTTCACTTCGTTTTAATATAGTAAAAAATATTTGACGAGAAATTTGATAAGCATTGTTACACTCGCCAAAATCAAACGTTTATGATGTTCTGTAAGCTTTCATACTATTTAGTATGTTCGTTACAAACAAGCAGTTAATATACACGTATTATTATTTATTCAAGTATTGGGTCTTTTTTGTCGAATTATTCATCGGATTTCTCTCTCAACGTGTATTTACTCGTATATATTTTTAAGCACAAGGTACTTATTATCATTATTTGTTTAACAACCTCCAAGTGAATGAAATATTGAGAAACCTCAATCATCAATATCGTTTCCTTCACTGCAGTAAGTTATATGTGGGCAAAATAAAAAAAAACGTTTTTTTAAGTGTTCACATTAGTCAGTATGATTGAAATTTTAAAATGTAAATTACAGACTAATATTACATTCTCTCTATTCCCAGTTTTCACAGAAAAAAAATGACCTTTGTGGTCTAGTCGATAAGTCGCTTGACTTCCACCTGGGGGTTTTGGGTTTACCCTATGGTGCCCGAAAATATCGGGAGGGGGTGGTGTAGTATTGCCAACACGTGAAATGTCGAACTGCGAGTTTCGTGCCTCCAAACGGTTTTAAGCCCCAAAGCTCAATGAATGAGGCCGAAGACAATGTTATCTCCCGACCACGCTCTCCAATATGTCTCAATTACAAATTCAGTTGTGTTAAAGGGTACCATACGAACAAATAAATAAATAACAGAAAAAATAATGGCGTATAAAGAACAATCTACACTTTGAGAATTATATATGTACATCAATGGAAAGCTGTAAACTATGTGTTTAATCATTAGGAGAAGGAATACTGCTAAGAGAGATGCGTGGTAGATAACCCAGCAGACAACCAATGCTCATCTTGTTATAGAGCTGATGGTAATGATGCCATGCTTTCATAATAGAATGTGAGTGTTTTGCACATTAATATATTGTAATAAAACCATACTTGCATATTAATAAGCTACCTCCTTGGGATATTCGGTAAGGCGCTTATGTTCTAGTTAGGAGGTTTCGGGCATGGTTCATGATGATACACAAAATACAGGATCCCATTCTGTTTATCAGATATTTTTGTAACAATTCTCCAGGTGCTATACTTGTGTAAGTGTTGTTAGTTGTCCACGTGCAGTAGTATTATCAACAAGTTCAATAACGAACTGTGAGTTTAGTGCCAGCTTCAGTGGCTTTTAAGGCTCGATTAATGATATCTTCAACATGACCATATTACCAATTCGGATATGTTGAAGGATACCAATTAGCATATTTTTGGATTATTTGAAGTATCCAAATGGAGAGCATTAAAATCTAATCAGATCACTTTCCGTATGTGAATCTACAAGTACGAGTTATACCAACTTACACCCTATTGCATACCGTTGGTATTTATTACCTGGACATAACTATTGTACACATTTTCTTACAAATAGATTATGACTACACCTTAAAGGGGGTCGTATATTTGAAGATGGGTTCTTTATTCTTCCAGAATATAACACATTAAAGTAATTCGAAAAAGTTGACAGGTGTCAAGAGGTGAAAAGTTATTAGTCTGATATTTGAACAAGTAGTCCAGCAACTATATGATATACTTCATATTTGAACAAGTAGTCCAGTAACTACTATATATGATATACTTCATATTTGAACAAGTAGTCCAGTAACTATATGATATACTTCATATTTGTACGCAAGAAGTTGAGGATTACAAATAATAATTCAGGTCTAAAATCGGATACGGCTTATCTTGCATTTTTAACTGCTTCCTGTAAACAAGTTATTACTAACTATATCCAATGTTATCACAAAAACAGTGCGTTTCAGACAAAAGTTCCATAATTAGTGTGAAAAAACATAAATTTTGAGCCATTCATTCGAAATATTCCGGCCACTGAAAACATATTTCTATATTTTGTAGTCCAATTATCAAGTACAAAATGCAGATCACTCGTCAACTTCCAGGCTATTCCACGTGGCTGTGCCTGATCCACCTTCCATCTTCAGCTCTCGGGCAATGGTTCAGTGGCGCGCTAGCAGCAGTAGTGGAGTAGTAGTTGAAGGCCGGCAGTGGTGCACTACCGGAAGTAATTGAGGGGCGCGTGGGGCCCAGGGCGGGGTCAGTATCGCGGCGCTGGAGCCTCACCCAGCCACGAGTCTGGCGACGGGGGGAAGTCGGGGTAGTGCGGGGGGCTCGACCCACTGCTGAGATCTGATCCTCCCCCTAACCCGTGCATGCCCGCCACCGAGTGTCCTAAAAGTAGATATATGTTGTGTTAAAAATATTGTCTAGAAAGAAATGAAGATCAACGTATTTTAAAAATTTCACTAGCAATACATACATACACACCATCACATTATTTCCCTGTCAGGGTAGGTAGAAATGACAGAGGGCCAGACTTTCCTATCTCAACACACATCCTTCGCTTCTTCTACGGTCCCCTGATTTTTTACGTTTCCTTCTTTCAAAATATCATTCATTTCATAAAACCATGCTTTCCTTGATTTTCCACGCCATCCCCTCACATTTGCACTGTATATTTATTTTGTTAGTATTTCTTCATTAATTTGTTCTATAGTACATGTCCAAACAATCTCAGAACGCTCTTCTTCATCTTCCTCAACACATCAGTCTAAAGTTCACATTAATTAGCAATTGTGCTGCAAAATATTATAATAAACCCAACCACGAATGAATCTTAATGATAATTTTTTTCTATTTTCACTTTATTTTTAGTAATTCATATTATTTATTTAAATATTATCCCTCCGTCTTCAGCTTCAAAGTGTGACCCATTGGTTGGTTTTAAACTTATGTAAAGAAAAATATCTACCCAATAACTCCCTTTTTTCATCTCTTACACAACTTTCACACTCAATATGTCACAAGCGGTGCATTATGATTTTAGTTTAGTTTATTTACATTGTTCATGTTTTCTTTCTGTTTCTCCGCTTGTTTATGTCTCCAATTATCACGAGGAAACTTTTTTATTAGTTTATTGTTTAAAAAACTTTATCTATATGAATTGTATTGGTATGTTAAGTTATTGGATAAAATAAATCTAAAAAATAACTGAGAAGAAAAAGTCGAATATTTTAACTTCTCATTTAAGAATAAAAAGTAAATTATTTCAAAAAATTACTCTATATTTATTAATAAGAAGATACTATATATTTCAAATTTAAAAAAATGCATACGAAAAATGTTTTTAGTTTTTTAATAAAAAAAAACTAGAAACATTTTTCGTATGCATTTTTTAGAGTTTGTTTATTGATGATTTGAGAATGTACAAAAAAAAATTTGGATTTTTTTTTAAAATTCAAGATGTTATCAGCTGTTATATCTTGTAAAAAAAGGGTGTGAGCTGGTCGACATGATTAAAGCCCTTCGGCATGATTAAACAAAAATCATACACAGTTACTTGATAAAAAATAATTTCGTTATAGTTGGTATCAAACAGAAAGAAAAAAATTTAAATGGCGGCTGTCTGAAAAATTCAATTTTTTACCTTTTTTTAAATATTTTAATTTTTTTAAAATAGTAAAAAAATAGTTTTGAATTTTCCAAGGTAGAGACGATATAAAAACATTTGTCAAAGTTTCATACCAAATTTGAAGCCAATTGGTTGAATAAAACGTAATATTTTATGTCAACCAGGTCGAAAAAAGCAGTTTCGAGAAAACGCGTTTAAAGTTTTGAGATTATTGTCTGAGTCATACCGGTGCGGCGTATTTGCTGCCTCATTTATAGTTATAACTTCGTAAATATTGAGAATTTTAAAATTTTCTTTTGAAAATATATTTTTAAAGTTTAGATCTTTAATGCAAAAAAAAATTGTTTTCAAATTTCTAGAGTAGAATACCCCCTTTCTATCAATATGACATATTTTTATATTAATTCAATTTTAATTTATTCACAAATTTAAAAATATCTCAGAAAAAATCTTGTCACGTTGCTAAGATTGTTCATACATAATTATTATACACATTTTTTTATTTATCAGTTTTGCCATTCAGACATAATAATACGAAATTGAGATAAAAAATTGGTAAACCATACGACTAATTAAATATTATTGTAAGATATTCTACATTTAAATACAATAATAAAAAATTTAAGAAAACTCCTGTTAAGTAGCCCAATTTTAGTGTTTATTTTTCAACTAAAGTTTACATTTCTTTTGTTTTGATCAATATACCATGATACGTAATACGTACAAATTAATAAATTTTCTATGTATTGATATCAAGATCATTAAAGCTTAAATTTAAAAGTTATAATATAATTATACTGATATTAATGCACGTATATTGATTGTTGTATGTTGTATCGTATCAGTGATGTTAGTTTTTTTTCTTGTGGTGGAATTTTGGAATGTGCATTTTTATATTTTTGCCTAAGCCATAATTAATTACATGTAAACAATTACAATGAGGGAAAAATATTTTAAATATCTAATGAGATAAATTATACTCAGTGCTAATGCAATGCGGCGAGCATATATGCTAGTTGCAGTGGTCTGAGCATATGGTATATGGATATGCAATGCGGCGAGCATATATGCTAGTTGCAGTGGTCTGAGCATACGGTATATGGATATGCAATGCGGCGAGCATATATGCTAGTTGCAGTGGTCTGAGTATATGGTATATGGATATGCAATGCGGCGAGCATATATGCTAGTTTCAGTGGTTTGAGCATATGGTATATGGCAGTGGCGGCTGGTGGACCAAATAATTGGGGGTTCACCAGAGTAGGTATCCAAATACCAAATAATATAAAGAAAAAAAAATATTACATACCTATTTATAAAGAAGTTTTTATCCTTTTTAACATAGAGAAACACCTTTCACTCTCAACATAAGTCATTGGAATAGTGCATACGAGTTTAAGTAACTTTACTGTCTGAGAAAAATCTTCTAGTAATTGTAAAATAAATAAAATTGTAAAATAGACAAGAGCCCTCAGCATTGGCAAAATCATCGCGAGCATAAATTGCACTGAGTTCACCGTTGAATTGAACTTTATTTAAAAAATCGTATGTTTTTACCGTCAAAATAAAATCATGTTCGGGAAATTTTGACCTACGAGTATACTCAGTAAATTTTTCGGTATAGAATAATTTTGCTGCAGTTAGGTGATTAATTTTTTGAAAAAATTTACGCAAACAAACACAATAAATAATCGAAATAGTTATGTTTATCCTGCAAATGGCTCGTAATATTATATAGATAGTTAGAGAAGCGTTTAGCCACGTGACCAAACTGGAAAAATATCATTGAAATCGAAAACGGAATTAATTACAAGTTAACTAAACAAAACAATAAAGGAAGAAAGTCGGTACCTAATTAGGTAAGCAAAAACGTTTGTTAATTTGGAGACATATACTCGCAAAGATACATGTACTAAAAAGACGCCCCAGTTTGAACGGTAGGAACAAATCATCCCTTCTCTGCGGTGGTCATATTTAAAAAAAAACTTTAAATTGATGTATTACTATCCCAGCGACTTGTCATACGCGCCACTTGGATGTTTCCGGGATCACGTGCACGCACTACAAAGACTAAGAATTCCTAGAAATCCGTATACAAATATAGCTGTATCAAGATTTTCTGTTCTCTTCTAATTGTGAGTAAATCGTCAATTTTTCGAAAGATTTGGGACGATTCCAAATACGCACGGACTTCGGGTATCTTCTTACCTGCTCGCAGAATGCGTCCGAATGCAAAACACATGTATACAAAAAATGTGCTCTAACAAATAGAGTTGCATATTGTAGTGAGCCATGTCGACATAAATATATATTATTTTTCATAAATATTGTTATGATAATATACATTTTCGCTATAATTCTTTAGGTGTTTATTGTTATATAAATTCAGTAGTTCGGCGCACGAAAGCACTAATGAGCCAGCCGCTACTGGTATATGGATATGCAATGCGGCGAGCATATATGCTAGTTGCAGTGGTCTGATCATATGGTATATGGATATGCAATGCGGCGAGCATATTATATGCTAGTTGCAGTGGTCTGATCATATGGTATATGGATATGCAATGCGGCGAGCATATATGCTAGTTGCAGTGGTCTGAGCATATGGTATATGGATATGCAATGCGGCGAGCATATATGCTAGTTGCAGTGGTCTGAGCATATGGTATATGGATATGCAATGCGGCGAGCATATATGCTAGTTGCAGTGGTCTGATCATATGGTATATGGATATGCAATGCGGCGAGCATATATGCTAGTTGCAGTGGTCTGAGCATATGTTATATGGATATGCAATGCGGCGAACATATATGCTAGTTGCAGTGGTCTGAGTATATGGATATGATTTTTCAGATTTTTTTACATATTGTATATATTTATTATTTAAAATTTGAAATTCATGTTTTGGATCATAATTTAATGTATGTTTTGTAACTCATCAGCAATGCTGAACATTTCCTTTCGTTTCCTGACATAAATGTATTATTCTTATTAAATTACGCTTGTATATACCATACATATAGTATATTGTAACCTAGCGGACTTATACCGAATTGTCAAATGCTTCAAACAAGTCAGAAAGGTCTTAAGAGGTTTGTTATGAAAAACTGCGAAATTTCCAATTTTTATTAGGGTTCTATTGGAAATCGAATCCAAAACTCCTGTGTTGCAAGACAATCCATCTTTCAACGATGCCACGAAAGTCGTCGATCATACTATGAAGGTAATTTAATCAAAGAAATTAAGATATTTACCTATTGACGTATACACAATTTGGTCACTATATGCGTAGGGGTGCGCGCCCAGGGGCAGTGGCGGTGAATGCGCCCCTCCCAGGGGGTAGCTGGGTGAGTGCGCCCCCCCGGCCAGGTATCGCGGGTGCGGCGATGCCCCGTCATCGAGACCCATATGTACTGTGCTGTAGCTATCGTTACTAAGGTCTGAAAATAATAAAAATATGTATTTAAACTTTGTTCTCCCAAAAAAATATTGAAACAGGCTTAGGTTTCACTAAACTTCTTGTAATTGAAAGGTTAGGTTTCACTTAACTTCTTGTAATTGAAAGGTTAGGTTTCACTTAACTTCTTGTAATTGAAAGGTTAGGTTTCACTTACCTTCTTGTAATTGAAAGAATCATTTCGTGAAAGATTTTAATTCTATGGGAAATCACATTTTGTAATGTGCACAATCATTTTAGCAGATTTTGATATTGCCGTACGAGTTTACCTTTTAGTGCCCCATTCACATTGTTTCCTATCGCAACTTGCCTTGTTTTATATAACACTTTCATTGTATACAGCAAAACCTGGTGAATTTATTTTTATGTGGCAATCTCTTCCACCCAATCAGACAAATATTAGAGACCTTGAATGAAAACTCGACAGGAACCCTATTCAAAATAAATAAGGTGTCAATTGGAATCAAACCCATATCTCCCGGGCTGCAAGGCAGGCGTCTTATCAACTAGACCACGTAGGTTGTTAAACTTTTCGTCAACAAAGAACGTACTTTTAAATTCCAACATACCCAAAAAGTAGAATTCTCCAACTCTTGCTTATCTTTTATTATTTACATTTCCAAATAAATTTCAATCCCTATGACTATTGATTTCGCAATATAAATGACGAGTATCAAGTAATTTGCCTCATTTTACAATCGTTCAAATTTTGTCTAGGTAAAAACTGTTTAGGCGAGATAATCTCCCTGGAATATACTTCCTGATAGTCTGAGTATTATCTGATTAAAACTGTAAAGAATAGATAATCTTTTTGAAATATATTTTCTAATAGTCCGAATAGTGTCTGATAAAAACTATAAATATATTTTCTAGCTGTCTGAATATTGTCTATGATATGTAAAAGCTGTTAAGAGTAGACAATCTATTTAGAACATATTTTCTTACCGTCTGAATCTTGTCTTGGTAAATACTGGAAAGAATGGACAATTTATCTGAAATATATTTTAAGAATGAAGAAGGAAATTAAATTCACCTATAATAAATGCTAACTATTTATTTTCATTAATATTAAAAGTGACATACCATGGTGACTGTAGCTGTCAAGGTCCACCTTGAGCTCATCCTTGTCCAAAAGCTTGTCGTGCCGGGGCGAGGAGCCGCCTTTCATAGATCGGAAGTATTGGCTCCAGCGCGTTCTGCCCGCGTCTTTCTTTAGTCTCTTTTCTTTCGCTCGCCTGGAAATATATTATTAATAAGATATTTATGTAAATTTGATAAAAAAAACTTCTAAATGGCTACTATAAACGATCAAATTTATCACATAATATTCAAAATAATATATACATTGCTGTAGAGCACGTATTATTACCATATTTATTTATTTATTTATTACATTCACGATAGTATTCAACAGTATTTATCAGAACGCGGAAAAGGGTGGGACAATCGAGACACTAGCCCCTGACGCGATATTTGAAGGGCGTCCAAATCGATCGGCAAAAAAAGGAATATAATATAAAATAATTAAAAATCAAATCCCAATATTGATAATGCACTCTGTAAATTTTTGTCCATGCCCGTGACAATAGTATCACGTGAAAGAAGTTTTACTAAATTAAAAATAATCAAAACGTATTTGAAATCTAGTCTTAGCCAAGAGAGATAAATATAGCATCTTGTATAACGGACATATCGCGATTTAGGAAAAGTTCTAATTTTTATAATAATAAAATGATAAACAATTTTATAAACTTTTTAAAACCGACTTTTCAAAAACCTTGATGGTGCAAAGCTTGTTTTTAAAATCATAAGTATGATTTAGGAAACAAAATTTCGTGTATATCTCGTATATGATGATTTTCTTTATATTTGATAGGAGATAAAATAAGTGGAATTCTAAAAGATGGTCATCTAATAAAGACTTTACAGACGAGCTTATTGTAACCTCTCTGCGGACAGAATATTTCCATCACATGGGACGATTATCTTAGTGATATGTGCCTACTCCAGTAAATCTAAGCCATAAGACTTCTAGTGTTTTATTCCAGCCATATATATTATTTACCTCTCTTATCGATTTTTATTTGAATTAATCTCAAACGTTAAATAATAGAATAAGTTCATTTTCACCGTATACATTCCATCAGGAACACTGGTTTACCATAAAACGCCGGCATCTAAATAGGTCTACAATCTGGCTCTTCATGTTTTTCAATGCCGTAGTTGAACCAGCTTCGAAGACTATCTATGACTGTTGTAATAGTTTATTATAAGAGCTTTGGGGTATTGACTTAACGACCCTTAGACTCGGTGGAAACCCTAAGAACGACTGATTCTAAAGTTATATTTGCTAATTTCTGAAACATATATTATAATATAGTCCCGCGACTCAACGTGGTAATAAATGGACAACGAAATAATACTAGATTAAAAATACACGTTTTATTTTTACCTGAATATTTTACATTTTCCTAGAAAATCATGTTTTTCATTATTTGTGGAATAACATATCGAATTTTATTAGATTAAATACAGTGAAAGACTTAAAAGAGCCGAATAAATGCAGTAAAAATGCGTGCACTTAGAAGAATGCGCGGGCGTCAATGTATGACAGAATGCGGAATAAAGTTATTAGGGATGAATGTAAACTATTTATGTGTATGGATGTAGAAGATATGGTATATGGATATAGAAGAGCCGAGACAAAGTTTAGCGATCTCTTCTCTCTGCCTACCCCGACAGGGAGATGACGTGATGGTATGTATATATGTATCATAAGATCAAATATTTCAAGTTGTACAGTGTCATGATAATACGTTCAAGATAAGAAGATATTTATCTGAATTGTATTCGGATGATGTGAATATGGTACATTCTACATTTTTTATAGAAAATCAAAATGTTTATGTCATAAATTATTAAGATTTTTTTTAAATTATTGAAGTTTTTAATAAAATGTATTGAAATAAAACGAGGCAGTGTAATTGTAATGTTCATCATTAATTTCATGACAAAGAGAGGGAGAAATTTTCAGCAATGGGATATATCGACAAATGAGGAAAGCGACCCATGCCGTCCATTATGTCAGCCACTCGCATATACTGGAAACATAGTATAGTACGAGTATATAGCTAACATACACAAATATACAAGGGAAACGCACATAAAGAAGCCATACACATGGAAAATCAATATGATCCGCCATTTTGTCATTTAGTTTTGGTTTGGTACCCGATAAACCCTCCCATTTCATTTCTTCCGTCTGCTTTTATTGCGATGCATGCGGAGTCGGAGCGGAAAGCGGAGGGTCGTGGAAAATGCTCTTCCTTTCCTGCGGCCAAGAGAGCACTTTGTTCAGGAAAATATTCGGTGAACATTTTGTTCGAAAGAATACTTTTATTCTTCGTAGACCTCGTGGAATTAAAAATGTATATAATATGATATTACAGTTGAAATATCTGTGTGTAGGTATTATATTGAAAAGTGTTGTGATATTCGACTACATAACATATATGTGTAGTTTCCTATGTCTATGGGAAAATAGTGTATAGAAAAGATCTTTCGCTTTACTATTTACATTATGATTTAACAGATAACGCGTTGCGCGATTTGAAATACATTTATTTATTTAAGGTATTCCAATGTATGAAATTTTCAAAAAAAATTCAGTTACAATTTATGATTTCTGTCAAATATTTATTAATTAAAAATAAAGTAAAATATTTATTAATTACAAAATGCGCGCGATTGATCAATTTTAGTAATTATCATTTTCACCTTCACGCCATGCACCACCCCCCCCCCCCATTGGTAAAGTGTATAGATGCCCACTTTATTCTATCCGGACTCATATATTTTGGTTGGGCCACGTCCATACACCTCGCCAAACATGTTTTCTTATTATAAAGGTTTTTCACTTCTCTCTCTTTTAAAATTTGATTGATTTGGTCACGCCACATTTTTCTTAGTCTTTCTAGAATTTTCATATCTGTTATACTATTAGTGAAGATTATTTTGTAAATCTTTTATTCTTCATTCCTAATATTGCATTACACTTTCGTTATACATTACACAACCTGGCGAGATTGTTTTCATGTGCCATAAAAACAGAAAGAAAGACGTTAATTAGGCTTAAATTGGAAATCAGACTAATAACCCCTTTTATAAAACTGGGTACCAATGGGAATCGAACTTGCAAACTCCGGTGCGGAAGACGCGCTAGGCCACGGTCAAATGTCACCAAACCTCTCAATGCTCTTTTCTTCATCTCAAGTATTGCATATTCTTTCAATCTACGTTTTATTCTAATGTTGTCATTTCTTATTCTGTCATACAAAATTTATCCACGCACTCTACGAAATGCTCTCATTTCAACCGTATTCATCTAACTTACATATTTTTTAGCCACGTTCAAGTTTCGCTTACCTATTTTAATATATATAGTTAATAGCTATGCATCAACAAATTTAACGAGAAGGTAAAATATGTCAAAAATAAAATTTTAAATGGTTTGAAATTAAGAATTACCTATTAAAAAAATGTTTCCAATGAGGATTTTATTAAGTTGACTTTTAGCGGTATGCAGTACTTATTCGGAAAAATCTTGCGAAAGTTACATCCAATATTATTTCACCGTCATCATTTTAAAATATGGGTATTGTAGAAGTAGCATATGCTTGCCATATTGTTTTCTCATAGCTTTGATTCATTTTTTCCAGGGCTGTGGAGTCGGAGTTGGAGTCGGAGTTGCGGAGTCGCGGTGTTTGGGCCGGAGTCGGAGTCGGAGTAGGAGTCGTAAAAAACGAGCGACTCCGACTAATTTTTCGTTAAAATTTAAAATACATTTTTTTTAAATTATTATAATAAATGTGTATTGTGCACGAATATTAAACTTGCAGGCGCAAGTCGCGCCGACATGGTGAATCACCGAGATCCATTTAATGCATAAAGTCTACGAAAATGTGTTTGTCTCCTTCTTTCGCACGTCGAAAGAAAATTCTGTTGGCTGGGATCTATGTTAACCCCATGGTTCAATCCATATTGACGGAAGAACAAATAAATAGAGCGAAAAACGCTCTGTTTGAATTAACCGTTCGTATGAAAGGCCTTCGACTAGAAAAAGAGACGACAGCAGGCAGCGTACACGAAGTATCATCATCTTCATCCGACACCGCTGAATCTGAAGACGATTTTGAAAAATATCTCAATGAACAAGATAAACTAAAACGTCCTCGTTTGAATCACAGTCCCAATATAGATGAAGGAGACTCTATTTCAAAATTTAAAATTGAATTTTATGATGCATTGAAAATAATGGAAAAAATTGACCGAACTTATAAGTCAAATGTTGAAATGGCAATACAGCGGTATCTAGAAATCGTAAAAGATTCAGCATTGATCGTTACAGCATTACCCCCAATCCAAGTATCCGTAGAGCGGTTATTTTCCGCTCTTAAAATTCTCAATTCTGATTTGAGAGCCTCTACGAATACAGATTTAATAGAAGCAATGTTGTTTTTAAGAATAAATTCTAATAAATAATTATTAAAGTTTGATCTTGTTTTATTTTTATCCCTATAACATGAAAAAAATGGCTATATGCAAAGGTAGGAAACAACCTGCTAAAATTGAGCTTTTTTGAGTCGGAGTTGTAGAGTCGGAGTTGTGGAGTCGGAGTCGTGGAGTCGGAGCTGTGGAGTCGGAGTCGTATTGTTGGTAAATATAGGAATCGGAGGAGTCGGAGTCGTGTTTTTTTTTAAGCGACTCCACAGCCCTGATATTTTTCCATAATCAATTTATGATATGTACTCATACTTTATTGATCACAAGTTTTGAATAACAATAATATTGAAATGTTTATAAATTGTAAATACTCGTAACATTCAAGGTAACCTTGAAACAAGGTAATACCTTGAATGTTATTTACAAATTAAATGTTTAACCTGTGATTCAACTTTTATTTTGCAATCGGGCATTGCAAGAACTTCATTTGGTTTTTTTTTCTAAAAACAATACAACATTCTGCATTATATAATAGTAAATTATAGGGTGTTCCAATAGCAACTGAAATTTTAAATTGCGCGCCATTTCACGAGATTTTTGCACGAGAAATTTCCTGGACGCATAATTTCGGGAAGAGGAAACTTCAGTTGACCGCCTAGACTGTGTGATTTAGCACCACTGATTTTTTTCCTTCGAGGTTTTGTTAAATTAAAATTCTTTGCCAATAATCCACGGAAAATTCAAGAGCTAAAATATAACATTCGTTGAGTTATTGTTGAAATTGAACCACAATTATGTTAACATATCATCGAAGATTTATCGAAAAAATCATCGAAAGAATCGATGTCTGTCAGAGGAGGTAATATGGCTAATGTTGAATTTCATGAATAATTCGTAAGTCTAAAATCAATGAATGTGAAAAAATGCTCCTGTTATTTATATAATTACTTTTCTCGTCGTATGTATTTATATTTTATAGTTGGTATTTATACTATCACATTCACTTACACATTTTGTGAAATCCAAAATTAATCAAATATTTTGTTTGAATTTACACGACATATGAAAGAATTTCAAAAGCATCGTTTTTCTCAAAAAAATCAGAAGCAAATTATCTGAAGATCGTTATCATTGGTGATTGAGAATTAGATTAAATAAGAGATAAAAACTTGACTCGGGGATTATATATGTTTCGGCACTACAGTAAGAAAACGTCTAAATATTTGATATCCGAAAAGATAAAAAAAACATCAACACACTATTTAAACGTTACAACAGTTAGCTGCTTAAACCTATTTAAACTATTCTCTCTCGACGTCTCGTCGCTGTGATATTTTATTGTTTTGAATGAAAACATTTGGTGCAACGTTCAAATATTCATTTTAAAGCAATTTACGTTCAATTGATTTTAAAATTTCAATCATTCAGAAATGATTTTGTTATACACATTTTAATGAAATATTATATGTAAAACCAATATTACCATATTTTTGTTATAATAACGACAAATGTTATAACTTATTAAAATATATATATTGATCTTATTTGGAATTTTAAATTAGAATTTTGCTAAAAAATTATTTAATTTTACTAAAAAAGTTTACTGATTCCATTAGTTGAACCATAAAAATAGAGAAACCCCAGGTAACCTAACCAGACCTTCTAAATAAAATATGTATAGTAATATAAGCATAAGTAATATAAACTTATCTGATACGACCTCTGCACAAACTGAGATACGCGTACGCAGGAGTGCGAGATTGAAATCACAAAATAATTTATCATTTTACACTAGTACACCAAGATAAATGGTTCAGAGCCTGACGATGATTACCCATGTGCAATCGAAACTTTATGATATGGGACATAACGGAATACCAAGTACCCGAAAAGTAATGGAATATTTACGCCGTGTTTAAAGAACAAACATGTACGTTACTGTGTATTCATAAATACACAACATTTCATACAGTTTTAAGTCCATATTGTCATTACTAACCTATTCTGGAACCAGACTTGCACGACACGCATGTCCAGACCGGTGTCCTGGGAGAGCTGCTCCCTGACGTGGCGTGCAGGCTTGGGGCTGTTGTTGTAAGCACTCTTCAGGGTCTCCAGCTGCTTGGCGGTGATGGTGGTGCGCGGCCTCTTGTTGGGCGAGTCCCCATCCAGCGAGCCGCCATCTAGCATCAGAATACCTTAAATATTACATTAACGCAGTCTGATAATAGAACGGATAAATAGAATGGTAATGTATCTCACGATAAATTATCCATAAAATTAACCAAAATATTCCGAAGTCTTTTCTTTGCCTTTAGTGACGACATTCGACATTTGACAATATTTTTTTAAAAAGTACTCGATAAAATTATAATTTGATCATATTAAAATAAAATAACCATTTATAAAAAAATATATGTTAAGAATGTATACGTGTTTCTGATTTTTCTTGATATGAAAATTACTCCAAAAAATGGTTTTTTAATCGAATCGTTTTTTCAAGTTACAGATATTTTCTTAGATTGCTATTTACTACAGTATTTTAGTCAATTTCTCAATTACACATTGTACATAACTTGATTGCACGGAGACTATTATTTACTCTATTGAAAAATATTTCTTCAAGCAAATTTCTATTTAGAATTCCTTATCAGGGTTTGATCCTAAGTCTAATTTAATAGGAAATAAATTTATCTGAACGTTTCTTTAAAATAAAACCAAATGTATGTGTTAACTTGGATAGCATTTAGTGAATTGAATCTAAGGGCTATATTGAAGAATCACTCAAAAGTCTCGACTAACGCAGCTCTCTATACGCTTCCATGTATACGTTTATGGCATGAAATATCTTCGAGTATTCACTTATTCGTTAATGAAGTATGTTAATAATGTATTTATTTAATTTTTCTGAACAGATTTTTTTCCTTGCATGAAATACAGCCCTAGAGCTTCTGAGCCCAGGCCCGTTGTATGCAATAGTATTTATGTATTTGTGTTTATGCGCAAAGTTATAGGAATAACGCTAGTTTCGATATTTATATTTTTCTTGTAACATCTTGTATATTTGTTTTCCCGCGCACCCTGATTTTTATTAATATTTTGTAAAATTTGTTGATGGTCAAAATCGACCGTTAAAATATTTCATATGATAGGCCAATCTACACCAGCTACTCAAGATATGAATAAGGATAAATAAATAGACAATAATAAATGAACAAATTTTTTGAATAACGTCATTATTAAGAGATCCTGATCATGCAATGTGTATAAATGTTATATTGTATACCTTTCGCTCTTGCGGCCTCGTAGTCCGTCTTGCAAACCAGCTTCCTGTCTTCCATGAGGTAGAACTCATCTCCGGTATTGAGCTGGCGCGCGCAGACCGCGCAGGCGAAGCAGGGCAGGTGGTACACGTGGTCCTGCGCGCGACGCACAACCTGTGTGGGCGGGATGCCCTGCGCGCAGCCCGCGCACTTACTTCCGAACCGCCTGCACCCACAGCGCCATCGCACAGAAACACACATGGCTCAATTTATTTATATTGGTACATGGCATGACTTCATTGACAATCACATGGACAGAATAGTTAGCATATAAAACGTAATAAAACATCTCAAAAGCTCAAAAATGTTGATTAAAGGGAAAATCCATTTCTGCAGACATGGAGTAGAGTATATTCGGATTGAAAGATGTGAAACAAATAGTATATTTTGTAAACAGCAAATATAGTTAGCCGACAGGACATTGTATTGTTTCTCAAGTTCAAGGTATTGCGCCTAGCAGGAGTCAAGTAGGAGCTGTGAAATAACATAAATGTCTGAAGATTGCCTTTCTGGGTCATTTATACACTTTTTTATATCTATAATAGTATATCCGTTAATATATCATAATAATTTGTCGGTTAATTCATTTTTCAATTTATTGTTGTCTTATTTAATAATATATTTGCCTTTGTAATTTTCTATTGTGGAACCAGAGAGAAAACTAACACTCCCTAAAATTAATATTAATAGGCAAAATCGAGGATCAACGGAGAATGTGTGGAAAGCGCATGTCTTTTTGGTTACGCAATATTCGCGAATGAGTGGGTATCAAGACAAGCTGTTCTGTGTCGCCGAAGATAGGAATATTTTTTCAACAGTATTCTTCACGCCACGGGTTGGGATGAGAAAGGGGGGAGGGGATGTCATAAGAAGAATACAACAAAATTGTTATCGTCATGTCAAGGGATTGAAATAAATATTCTTCGATGAAATCAAACTTTTTCTTAATAAATAAATATAATTTCGTTGTGCAAGACGCAAATTAGTTTTTTTTAAATATACGCACCGTTTCTAGTGTTTTTTTAAGATTTTTTGTAAATTTACATAACTGTCATAAAAAATACATTAAATAATTTGATTTTTTGTTTGTATAGACGTTTCAAACCAAATTTAATAAATTATTGTAAATTTTTGTAATGTTGTTTACACTTCGCGCAACAAAATGATCGGCAAATATGTATTTATAATGAGTACGGAAATTAATTCAACACTGTTTTCAGATATGATTCGTGACTTATTTTATATTCTTACCTTAGAATTTTTTTCTTTCTGATATGTTTTTTTTAATAAATGATACTTTGTAATCACATGATTGATATCAACAATCAATAATAATAATCCGTGAAACATTTAACGGTTTCCTTTTCAAATCCGTCTTCACAGACACTATAGATCACTGCTTATGAAGATTAGCAGTTATCATTGTAATGTCTCATATATTTATCAGGCAACTATAATATTATGTCAGTTATCGCTGATTATATATTTTATTTGTACATTGTATTTGTACTTGATTTGCCATGATAAAAATACCAATAAAATGTAAACCAAAAGTAAACTGAAATTATTAACGTCAATAGGGCTAACGAGAAAGGGCGCAGGATGAAAAGAATTGTTATATTATAGTTTAATCAATTTTCGATGAATTTAAATACGAAAATAGAATTCTTCGCTTCTCTCATATTTACTTTTGATTTATTATTGATTTATCTTTAAATGATTTATAATATTATATATTAATGTGTTTAATAAAATGGACGTGAATAAGGTCGTTGCGTAGAATATGCGGAAAAACAATATAGGACAATAAAAATATGATAACGATAGAAAAGAATGCGAATTGAAAGAAAATGTGTGATTAAGATAAATAAAATATAATATATTAAGACGGTTCAGCTACGTACATATAGAATGAATGATGAAATATTTGAAATTGGGAAGTTTTTATAATGGAAGGTAGCAGTCTAAAGATAGATTGTATACCAGCATGGAATTAACAGGAGATCAGTTTTCTCTATCTACACCAAATGTCATACTTGATTAAAATTATATATTATATTATTATTATCAATATTTAAGGAAAAATTAAAGAAGCAATATTTAACTCAAATATCTTGTCCTCGTCCCTATAACCAAGTAGGCTCCCATCCCCATCCATTTTTCTTTTATATGAAATCTCACAGATTTATATCTTATTTGAAATTTCGTTACTTTTACTCAAATATAATATTATTTTTGTTTACTAAATTTAAGACACGGTAATGGATACCGATAAAACGTGTAATTAAGATACAAAAGCTGGTTAATTGGAAGAAATAGCTTTAAAGTAATAAATCCACCAAATGTATAATATTTATTATATATAATAACCAAACCTATATATTTATTTATTATTATTTTTAAAAGCTAGGGATACACAACAATCAACCTCAATTAAATCGATTTTTTTACTACATGACTTAATACAGTAGTAATAATTTTTTTGAAAAACTGTTAGGCAGGTTAGCTAATTCTTTATATTAAAACTTGTATAAAACAAATCATTCTAAACCACTAAAATGCAGCGGGAGACGAAGGGGTAAAATTAAATTAAAGGGGTAAAATTTCGTAGACCATGATATGATATGAGCTATTATGCCATTGAATAATTATTCATTACTACATAGAAAATTATTTAATTCACTTAATAGTAATAAATAAATAGATAAAATATTAATCATGATATAAAAGCTGACAAAACTGATGTGGCAAAATATGTCACCACTCAAAAGTTTAAGCGGGCAAGCCATCTTTAAAATACTCAAATGCATACAAAAGGTATTCACCTATAGTTCGGAAAATCAAGGATGAGTCGTATGACAGCTCACAAATTTGCCCCAATTACAACCTTGTAACGATGTTCAGTAATTTTTAATTATTTTATCAACTTTAATATAAGCCTCGATTCTAATAAATAGCAAGTTATTTAGGTAAATACATTACATAAAACTAACAATAATGACAAATTAATACATCTTGTCACAAATTAGCAAAAATGTGCAGTTTGTTAAAATCAAATAATATTTGGTGACGTTTGTCAAAAGTCACTACGTTAGTCTGCATTGGCTAGGGATGGGGTATTCGATAATTGGATTTTCAAAAATCGATTTTAATTAAATGTTCGTAATAAGTATTAATTCATAGTGGATCTTGGCCTATTTAAAGATACATACAAATCATACAATACATTAGAAAGTCAGTATAATGAAAATTAGGAATTAAAACGTCAGTTTAGAGAAAAAAAATATGTTCGATTTATAAAAAAACTATTCGATTTGTAAAAAAAAAACGATTTTACCCCATCCCTTTGTGACATGGCGTTTTAAACGTCGCACGGTTCATCCTAGACTTTCTGAAGTATAGTGACCTTTAATTACTCCGTATTCCACTCAGGTCCCTATTGTTGCGAAGTTAATCAACTCCTTTTCGACACTCAACCTTCCCTTTGATGATGAGATGTTGAAGACAATACTATGTAAGAAATGGTTCAAATGTGATACCATCACTAACATGAATAATAGTGAGTTACCCCTTTTAAGTTCAAGCTCTAATGAATACATTTTAGAAAATCACTAAATCCATCCAAGATATCCTTAGTATTTTTCTTGTACCCATATTTAAAAAAAATCCTAGTTTTTCATATGGATGCCTTCAGGTCAGTGTCTCAACTCCGTCGAGTAGAATAGATCGTGTACAATACGCTTTATTCGATCGTTCTCTGTCTAAAATTGAAAATTTATTAAATAATTCAGTAGAATACTCTGAAACTTAGGAAAGCTGATACCGCATCAATTCTGCTGGGTATTTCTATTTCATCAACTCTGCTTTTTATTTCTATATCTGGGTTCAGTATATCAGTTACAATGCTGGATAGATACTTTTGCACTATTTTATATTAAATTTAAAAACTTAGATTGATAGCAAATAAATGAAGCCTATACTTTATGGGTAAGATACTATATGGTTGAGAAAGTGTTATAGATGCTACTTA